>VXBW01007176.1:316380-409800 GCA_013400375.1 Thinocorus orbignyianus
GCGGGGGGGGGGGCGGGGGGGGGGGGGGGAGGAGAGGGAAGGAGGGAGAAAGCCATGGGCTCGGCGGCGGAGCTGCTGCTGCCGCCTCCCCCCTCTCCCCTCGGGGAATGCCAGCGGGAAGCGGCGGCCTCCGCCCGGTACCGGCGGCGACCGGAGGAGCAGGTGNTAGAGCAATTTGAGATACAAAAAAAAAATCCACCCAAACTCATTTTTTAACTCGTTTGCCGACTCCAGGGCGGGCGGGTTTGTGGCTGGGTGGGTGGGTGGAAGTGGGCTGCTTGCTTAGGAAATGGGGAAAAAAATGAAAGGAACCGAGTGGGTTTCTGTGCTGTTAATTGTGAAATGCCTTTCCACGCGCTCTTTGTTTTGCAGGCAGCGTTGTCCCACTGCTTTAGACAAAGGAGGTGCTTTTAATGCACCTCTATTGATGTTTCTTTTAAAGAAAAAAAGAACACAGCCTTTTTGGGATTCGATACTTCAATGTAGTGATCCCTTCTGAATGCCTTGAGCGGTGAAGGAAGAGAAATGCACTGGCACTGATAATTGCACAGGGGCAAACTGGAGTACATCCCAAAGTAATCTCCAACCAGATTTGTTGCATGTGGTAATTATTTGTATTGAAAAAAAATCTTGTAAGATGGTCGTGACTGCACTCAACCGTAAGAGAGCCCTTTTAAAGCTAGAATAGCTTAATGTTTGAAAGTGTCTAGTAGTACATTACAGCTAGAAGCAGGCCACTTCTGACAGACTCTGGTACTCCAGAATTCTCTTGGCGACCATTTACGTAAGTTGCTGCATCTTCCTTGTCCCTTTCTTAAAAATAATATAAAAAAATGTTAAGGGGACAGAGCAGGGCACCTACCCAAATGTAGGGGAAGGCTGGTTGCTCTGAGAGGTGCAGCAGCTCCCTGCTTGGTGTCCACAAGTCCTGCTGTGGGATATTGTGGGAGGAGAGTCCAAAATATTCCCTGGTTCTGACTGCTGTCTTTCTTCCCTGAAACATCAGTTGGGAAAAGCAGCATCAGATCATCTCGGATGTTGCAGCTCTCAGGCTGGTTGTAGCCCCTCTCTAAGGAGGGAGCTCCTCGTGGGTTACCCCTGCTTCTCTCGGTGATGAGTGTGCCAGCGTGTGGTTTCAGGAGTCAGTGTGGGCTGAAAAACTGCTTTCCAATGCTGCCTAAACACACTTTAAAATGAAGTTGGTAAAGGTGCTGGTTGAGTGGCCACCAGCATGCTGGGCAGAGAAACTCTCTTCCTAATCTTCTCAGGCAGAGATAGCGATCGTGGCCCTTTCTGACGAGTTGGGGCAGAACGTTGGGGTCGTGAGGCAGAAATATTAAATGGACCATGAGAAAAGAAAGTGAAGACTGCCCCGAGAAGCTGTTGATGCCCCATCCTTGGGAGTGTTTAAGGCCAGGCTGGATGGGGCTTTGAGCAACCTGCTCTAGTGAGAGGTGTCCCTGCCCATGGCAGGGGAGTTGGAACTTTTTGATCTTTAAGGTCCCTTCCAACTCTAACCATTCTAGGATTCTATAAGATCCTTTGTGTTTATGGTAAATGTTTTAGTGTCATTGTGTGGAATATTTTTTTCTGCATACTGAGATACCGGCAGCTGGACAAATAATAAACTAGGCTTAGAAATAAGGAATATCAGTTGCCTTTATTTAATATACATATAGAATGTAAATATTGCATATAATAAGTGTAAAAATACCCATGATTTGATGAATAAATAGAAGTATTTTCTTTCTGTGCTCAGGGAAGGGTAAAGCTAGGTGAGGGTTTAGCACTACGTACACTTGCTGCAAACTTTGACCAAGTCCCAGATCCACTTGTTCAAGAGAAGCACAGGCTCGTAGCTTGATTTGGAAAGGCTCCTGGATCATCAAGCCTAGTCACATGCTGTCACTTTTTTGCTTTCATGTGTATGTCCAGATTTCTCTCAGAATAATCAGTTCCCCCTGCCCTTATGTTCCGATGGAGGGCTTCTTGCTGAACCTAGCCATTCCAGCAGGCAGGAATGCTGTTTCCAGGCTGGAATCCCTTGTGGTGACCTAGCATTGCTGCTGTGTTTGCTGAGGGTGCTTGCCCTGCTGATGGAACTGCTTGTGCCTGTGCTTTCTTCCTTCGTGTTCTCATCTGCAGTGTAACTGTGCACGCCACCTTCATAAGGAAATGGGTCAAAAATCTGCTTTTATGATGGTGTGAAGTAAAGCCTGCGTAATTGCAAATCCTTTGGCCTTTTTTGAGACCTTTTCTTTTCAGGTGAGGATCTGGGGTTGGTGACCTGGGTGTGATTTGGGCTTTTTCCCCATTTCCGCCAAAATAAACTCAGTTTGTGTAAGATCATACCTAGTGGCTTAATGCTAAAAGAATACATTCCTGGCAAGCAGGATTTAAATAATAATATGTACACCCCTACAAGCAGTACTCTGTAGGAAATAAATCTATTTGTTTAATGCTAAAGCCTCTGGCTTTTTTTTTTTTCTATTGAAGCTTATTATTATGTTAGCAAGGACATGCTTAATGAAGTTACTGACAGGTACATTTTTAGAAGAATAGAAGGATCTGTTACTAAATACTGTACATAGCCCTTGGAATTCACTATTGTACTAGGCTGTAGAATTACCTGCTTCAGTGATTAGATTTAAAAGCTGAACCAGATGATAGTGTGATTAACATCCTTTGTAGGTTTGCATGCAAAAATGAGAATAATTACGCTTACTTTAGTCTTCAAAGTGCTGCAGAACCTGAGTGGTTTATTCCACCTCTCCTGTATCGCGTTGCTGGTGTTCACAGGTGTCATGAGCAGATGAATGCCTTCACCTGAAGCCATGGGAGTAGGCTGCTACTTTCCCTGCAAGTTCACGCTTTTTTCTTAATTCTTGAAAATTATTAGTCAGATGCACAATTTGTCCTGTATTTTCAACATCACTAGAGTTAAGGGCCTCAAATCTCCTTTCCTAACCCACTTTCTAAAATAGGTTAGCCTTTGTCATGTTACTACAGTCTAAATCTCATCATTGCCTGTAAATTAAACCACGAAATAAAAATAGAAAGATGGAATGCATGTGAGTGTGTAGTAAGAAAAGGTGAGGCAGAAGTCCTGCATCACAGTAGGGCATGAGGTGGTGGTAGCGGGAGATGCAACATCTACTCCATCCACCCGGGACTTCAAAGATGAGCTGTGTTACAGCAGACAGTTCCTGAAAGCCGTGGCACTGTGGCTCTATTCTGTATGAGAAAATGGGCTGTAACAGGGTTTAGGCTCTTGTAATCTAAGTTAAAGGCAACGGCGAAATTTCCTGTTGCTTCAGTGAGGCCAGGATCTACCTCGCACTGCTTTAGGATACATAGAATCCAAAGTGTTGTCCGATAGGGAAGCTAAAACCAACGCTTCTGCTAGAAAATGTCTAAATGCAGAGTTAATATGTGATGCCTATGTTAACAAATAGATAAATTGTCTTAGACAGTTACCTTTTCATTAACCCGAGTCTGTAATTCTTTGAGATGTTTTATTGTTATTTTGAACAGTGTTTTATCACTGTAAGTGGAGTATTTTATCTTCTACTAGTGGGTTCGGATTTAGAGAAGCTATTACAAAAGGTTTTTGGAGTTGCCCATTGAGAATTATGTTGAAGAGGTGTAGATGTCTTACCTAAGTTCAAGTCCTGGACTTTTTGAGTAAGTTTTCTTTTTCTTTTGAATATTTCTCCAGCATGGAAAGAATGAGCAGAAACAAAACGAGAGAGTAGCACCGACAGCTTTGCGGGATCCCTCCGTGTAAATGTTTCATCGTTCACTGGACTGTAGGGATGGACGTGTGCCCTGTTGCCTGGAATCATACTGTTTCAGTCATAAGTCAGTAGAGGCCAAGAATGTTTTAAAGTATATGGTATGTGTGGAAACTGTGGTGCCTAAGGCTACAGACCTATTTCTAATTTATTCCACACTGAGATAATCTGAAAATTGTAGGTTTCTCCTGCTTGCAATTGTTGGGATTTGTCTCCGAACTGAAAATAGTAATACCTGGCAGGGAGGGCTTAACCCCAAATTTTGTCTTTACAAATGATTTAACTCTGCTGCAGACATTCATAGCTACATGGTCATACATGATGATAACTTTTTAGAAAGCACTAGTGGGTTTTCTGAGGCTTTTTTTCTTTGAAGAAAAAAAATAAAACCCCTTCAGACATAGGTGTAGCACCTGTGATACACAGGATAGTATACTCTGCTTGAACACTGTGAAGATCTCTTTATCTTAAAGAAAAATATATTCTGGACATAGAATCAAATAGAAATTTATTTTTCTTAAAAGGCAAAGTTAACAGCTGTCGCTTTTCAGCCAGGCAGTACATTGATATCATGCTGAACGTACAGTGTGTTGCAAACTTTTGGCTGGGTGAAGCTGACCACTTTTAATGGGGGAACACTGAAAAACGAAATCTTATGGAAATTAAGTGTTGCAGGTCATGGGGCAGGCAGGGTTCCACCCTCCCAGGCTGGGTTCTGGTGTGTCCCACTCTCATCTGGTGGTGGATTAGTGAGGAAACTTAGTCCTGAAGTGACAGGACTCAAACACAGTTTTTCAAGGGAAGCCTCTGCTGCTCTTGAAGCCTCCTCTGCTCTGCACAGGTGCAAGTTATGTATCTGGAAAAGCTTTTTCAGCTCCTTAACAGAAAACTGCTCCTGGTGTTTCAGGATTTGTTTCAGCAGCTGTTAATCCTAAACTTGAGTTGCTGTAAAGGCTGACTGAAGGGAGTACGGTGCAGTTGCTTTTCTTAATGTCGTTGCTTGTTTCTATAGAAACATCTTGTTACTGTTTTATAAATGGTGTCTAGGTTCTTGCTATGTGAACTCAGTCATTGTTTTGCAATTTTTTATTATTTTTTTTTTTTTAATTTAAACTCCCTCTAAGTATGTAATTTTTATTGGTAGCAGTTGTAGCCCATTTTTGGTATTATGAATTTTTCTAGTCTTCTTGCATTTGATTTATTTATTTATTTTATTAAGTTAAACTTAAGGTTTTTTCTGTCTTGTTTTTCATCTGGAAGTGAGGTATGATATTTTTGCTCAGTTCCTATTAATCTTTTCATATTTAAATATCAGAATAAAATTAGCCTAGAGAAATGAACCTATGCTATTTTATTTTTTTTTTCTCCAGGCAGTTGAAGTTAATTTTGTTGTCTTAATAATCTGTTGGCTGAATATCAAGATCTTTTTACTGCTTACATTTACGACGTCAAATGCTACTCGTTAGTTACACGCTAGCGATGGATGCAAGGAGATATCATTTTCCTCCTGCTGTAGTAGAAGAGGAAGAACATCAGAAACTCTCGCCCCTCTTAGACAAATTTCACTTTCTCCTAATGAAACGTTACAAGAAATCTTTTGAAGTAGGAGAAAGCAGGGTGAAACTCTGGTAAAGTGCCAGGTGTTACTAGTAAGGAAACAATCTATTTTGTGTGGGTGGAGGAGCAGGAGGCAGAGAGGCTGCACCCAGCCGAGCCCTGTATCTCAAGGTTCCTGCTGGCTCCCAGAAAGGGGTGGCCACCACCTGGGAACTTGCTGTTGGCTGCAGCTCTCCAAAGCCTCTCGGTGGCCACACGCTGGGCGGTCGGATGGCTGAGTACCAGCAAGACTGGGTAATTCGTTAACATTGCTGGCCTCTGAACTATCAAATATCTCTAGCTGTGTGCTGGCTGGTGCACCTCCCTGTCTACACCCAGCAGAAGCCGGCCTCTTATTTTGAAGGGGAGGGAACTTGTGGTTTCTTCTGTGCTGGTCTTTCATCTGCTTACTTTCTTCTCGTATTTTTCTGCAAAATTGAGCTTTCGTATTTTCGGTTTTAGTTGGCATCCTCTAAAAACAGATAACTTTGTGAGGCCCTCTTTGATAAATGTTAACGTTCCAACTTTCAAAAATATTTTCGAAAAGTATTTTTTGGTAAGTAAGTACATTTCTAACGTCACGTCTCAGTGACATTTTTGTCATGTAAGTGTCTATGGGCTTCAGCTATCAGATACACCACCTGTTCCCTGAAGTAAAAATAACCCTGACTGGAGTAAAATAGATAGTGGGCAGTTAAATACTGCAGAGTAAACTTTTTACTTGGAAAAAAAAAAAATAAGGGGCGAATGTGTGGGTAGGTATGTGATTGTGATATCCCTGCATTTGTTTATTACATTTTTTTTTTAACATGTTTGCTACTATACTTGAGAAGTATCTTTTCTATCTAATGTGGAAATACTTCTCTTAAATATGCCATCTCTTTTTATTTCTTTTATAACTGTAAATGTGACTGACTGTGATTCAAGGTGTGTTACAAAAATACCTTGGAGCCATTTGGAGACACAGCTGCTTTTCTGTGTTGGAGACAAACTTTGTGGATAACTGTTTCCTGCTCCCCTCTCTCTTTGCCCAGCGGCATCTTTTTTACTCTAAAATCACAAGCTTTAACCTGGAGAGCAGTTGTCATCCCAATCCATCAGACTTCTCTTCTTCATTGCTGGAGTCTACATTTGGGTAATGCCCTTTTGGGCAGCTGGTGCAAGAAAAGAGAAACTGGTAAACTTGTCCTCAGCCTGGGGCTGTTTTCAACTTGAATGTGGGGTGGGAATATTTCAGGTTGTCTGAGCAACTGGTGACTCTTGGGATTTCTTCAATCTATTAATCAGAAAAAATAGCAAGAGGGGTGTTACTTGGTTTGTTTTGAAGAATCTTGTACCTTCAGAGCAGTTGAATGGAATTTATTTATTTTTTATCCTGAATGTTTAGGTGGAGTAGGTTCCTTATGTTCATCCATTTCCTTCTCCCACAGAATTAAGGCTGTTGAACTTCATCCAATTATCTCACTCAAGTCAGTTACTTAGGATTTTTTTTTTCCTATGCAAAAAAGAAAACCAAAATCAAACTAACCATCTCAAGAATCCTTAGGGTATTCAGGACCAAACTGCTGCTTCAGGAGATGAAACATCTGACAGGCAGAACTCCAACTGTTCTTGTTCTCACAGCTAGTGGTGTTACAGGACTGAGAAACATTGCTATTGCTTTAGAGCCGTTCAGTTTGTGGTCCTTCCAAACAATTCATCCAGCTGACTGCTGCCTGTCCTGGTTGCTCCATAGCGCCTTCCCATCACATCCCCTTGTGTGATGGAGCAGGGCTGTCTTTCTTCCAGGAGGGTGTCAGGAGACACTGACCACAGCTACCACAGCAGCTTGGGTTGCTCCTTTCAGACCACTTCTTTCCAGGGATGAAGCCTGGGAGGACCAAGTTCTTCTGGTGGTGGCGGCAACCCTGAGCATGCAGAGATTCACCTGCACACAGATGTTGCTGTAGTCTGTCATTTGCCAGCATATCTGCCACATCCAGCAAGTGTGGGATGTCCTGAATGTGGGTAGCAGGCTCCTTCACTTGCCAAGGAAAGTGCTGCAGCAGTGGCCATGCCATGCTCCTAGGAGAAGCTGTGGGGACTGCCAGGCAGAGCTTGTAAGGACATCTAGCCTTTGCATAAGGGCATCATTAATAATGTCCTTGAGTGAACTAGCATTGCTGATAACAGAAAAAAGAAATGCTAAATCAGTGCTTTTATATTATCTTTGATTAGCTACAAGAACTTAACTTCCCAAGCTTGTAGGGTATATTCATGTCCCCTTCAGATTCATCTGTGTTCTGCATCCTCTGAGGGCTGGCAAAGTTATTTGATGCTATCTGTAAATGATCAGTGGCAGGAACTGTGTGCTTGCAGGAATTTGAGGGGAAAATTTGAGGGGACTTTCTACATGGGAGTGCTCATGGATGAGAAGACCAACATGAGCTGGCAGTGTGCACTGGCAGCCCAGAAAACCAACCATATCCTGGGCTGCATCAAAAGAAGCATGGCCAGCAGGTCACGGGAGGTGATTCTCCCCCTCTACTCTGCACTTGTGAGACCCCACCTGGAGTACTGTGTCCAGCTCTGAAGTGCTCAACATAGAAAGGACATGAAACTGNCTTCAAAGGTACAGGCCTGGATTAACCTTGAAAGATAGTAGAAAGTTCCTTCTCTTCTAGGGAGTACTATATGGATTATTGCAAAAATGGTTTCTTTAGGGGGGGCATGTTTTGATGAGGTCTCTTGTTTCTCTGCATGGTCAAAGCACCCTCAATGGGAAGGGGATAAGCAAGAAGTAGCTTCCGACTATGACTTACCAAGTGCTTTCCTGAATCTAGGCAGCAGTGAATTTGAATCAATGTGGTGGGAGTTTGACGTGTCAGAACATATGTAACAGAAGCTCTTGTGCTGATGATGAACAAAACCGGTAAAGCCACAGCCGGATGTTTGTTGGGTTCAATAGGTCAAGTTGACTTTACCTTCCCTGTTGTTTTAAAGCTAATCCAGGAAAACATTTGATTACATGGGAGGTTTTTTTTCAGAAGCTCTTCAAGGATGTAGGAGAACAAGCTGTGCTAGAAGTGGACAGAACTTGGACTTACTATCTCCTCTGTAACCTCTCCTCAAAGACTTACATTTTGAAAAAAAATCCTTTTATTGCATCTTGCATCTGAGAGAGCAGGTCATGGTTCCACTTAAGGCATCCAAGCTCCTAAGACATTTGGCCATAACAGCTGGATAAATTTGGTTATGACGTTTCCATAGTAAAGTTTTTCAAAGTTCAGATCTTCAGGTCCTGACTTTCTGCCAATAAACAGTGGGAGACAGCAGACAGCAGCTTTGCTGATGAAAATACGCCCTTTTGAATAAGGAGGGAAACTTTACAACACCAAACATCTGAAAAGACAAGAGAAAACAGGCTGCTTGATGGGAAAATTCAGCTACTGCAGTAGACTTGTGAAGAACGTTGTGCATATGTGCTGAGCAACAGGACAGATCAGACACTCTATTTTTAACTTTAAATAATTTAGAGTGAAAAACAGAAACCAAATATGAAATTAAGTGTGAAGTACTGTGTCCAGCTCTGGGGCCCCCAACGTAAGAAGGACATTTACCTGTTGGAACAGGTCCAGAGGAGGGCCATGAAGATGATCAGAGGGCTGTAACACCTCTCCTATGAAGACAGGCTGAGAGAGCTGGGGTTTTTCAGCCTGGAGATTAGAAGGCTCTGAGGAGACCTTAGGGCAGCATTCTAGTACCTGAAGGGAGCTCCAGGAGAGATGGGGAGGAACTCTTCATGAGGGAGTGTAATGATAAGATGAGGGGTAATGGTTTTAAATTAAAATAGGGTAGATTTAGACAAGACATAAGGAAGACTTTTTTATTTATTTATTTATTTATTTTTAAGATGAGAGTGGTGAAACACTGGCACAAAATGCCCAGAGAGGTTGGAGATGCCCCATCCCAGGAGATGTTCAAGGCCAGGCTAGATGGGACTTTGAGCAACCTGTTCTAGTTGAAGATGTCCCTGGTCATTGTAGTAGGGTTGGACTAGATGATGTTTGAAGGTCCCCTCCAATCCAAACCAGTCTATGATTATGTGAAATACTTTTTAAATGAAAAGTAATTATTACACTACACAAAGGCATTTATGAATATAAAATAAAAAGGAATTTGAGGCAGGCAATGAAGTTATACACAGCAGTTATATATTTGTACAAAGAAATCTGTGAATGTAATTTGCTTTAAGGGCTTTGATAACCCCAGTGTGTCTGAAATAAAATCACACAGATGTAAAATTCATTTAAATTACGTTAAGGAGTATTCATTACAGCAGTTTGATAAGAAACATTGGGTTAGGAAATAAATGTTCTCCACGGCCCCTCTGAATTCCTTCATCACTCCTGTCTTTCAATGTGTGAGGAAAGGCAAACAACTTACTGCAGATGAAGTAGGTGTCTCTGAAGGTCCCTCCTGCGTTGTGGCAAATGAGAGCTGGGGGTGCCCCCTGCACAGGATGCGTTAGCAGTAAGAAGTTGGGCTGTAAAGGCCTTGAAATTGTGCTTTCTCTGGTGCTGGTGCAGGTGAAGATGTTCCCTCCACTCCCTCTTGACAAACCAAAAAGTCTTTGAAGTTATGAAGCCAAGGCTGGGTGGTTGGTTTTTAAAACCAGCAACTTTAAAACAGAAACTTCTTTTACTTTTGTATGAAGAAGCTGTGTTTTATTTGGGGATGGGAGCTTAGAATGGGTACGTTTCTCTTTCCGCATATTTATCTTACTGCAGTTTCTGTCCCGTTTCAGGCTGATTCAGCAAGATATAGAATGAAAATAGTGCTATGGAAATTAAGAGTCAGCTGGGAACTGTGTGCTTGCTCAAGAGAGCCAATTTCTAAAAACGTTTGGAAAAGTTCTTGGGGGGTGGGAGGGGAAGTACTGTTTTGTTCTAAGGATATGGTTTGAGAACTGCTGGCACACATGTGGAACTGTGCGCCGTTTGTCTATGGCCACAGAGATTAGTGAGAGAACATCTAGCTGCTGGTGTTTGCCCTGCTGGTTCTGTTTCAGCTCTGAAGAAGCAGATTTGTCCAGCATGTGAAATATTATGCAATAGTAAAGAAAAATGTGCCATCTGTGTTTTACAGCTGATCATCTGCTTTCAACTTCACGTGTTTTTTTGCTGAGTTGCCTGAAGCAAGACATGCTCAGCCTGAATTAACTGAAGCAGACTTTGAAAATTTGAGAATTTCCATAATCATTGTGAAAGGTTTTGTAAGCTCTTGAAAATATTTGGGAAAATGACTTGACACTTGTTTTGTAATTAAACACATGCTTGTCAATCTCTGTGCCTAGAAGCTTGCTTTGCATAATTGCTTTAGGGATTCATGATTCTGAGAAGGAGAGGGTGAGATCAAGTTTTGCTTAAAAAAATGAAATAAAGTAAAAAAGACCTGGACAGCGTATGTAAGGTAAAACTTACTCTGTAGCCTACTGTGCAACTTCTTGCTGTTAGTTTATGAAAGCAGAATGGGACTACTAGGAAAATTCTGTGTCTCATAGCAGGAGAGAGGTCAGTGTACATGCATGTACAGCCCATCCTGCTTCACTGGGCTGGTGAGATGGAGCTTGTAGAAATTTGCTTGCTGGCAACCTCCTTGCAAGTGCCTCCTCTTGCCCTGTGTGAAGCCTTCCAGTACCCTGCTGAGTGCTGAGTATCACTAATAATCCAGAGGCAAAAGAAGCAATTTGTTTGGTTTCCCCCTCCTGGCTGTGCTGACCACTGCCTCAAAGCCTGAGCTACTTTGCTGGAAAATGTAGTGATTTCTTCTGCACGCACTGTTTCCTCTCATCCCCTCCACCATCATTCCATAGGCACGTGTCCCCAGGGACCTCTGCATGCAGGAAGCAAATAAATACATTTTCCCTTCCCAGTACACCCTTTCTCTTTTCCCTAATTGTCATGATCAATATACCGCTTAGGTTAATGGTGTGTTTGTCTCCCTGTGCTCTTCAGGAATAGAGGGGGTGAGAGTTCCTGTAAAAATGCTGTGTTCCCAGGGTAGGCAGCACCCTGCCCTGCCCGGTCTGCAGGGACTCACAGGAGGCTTTGCCTTTCTTGAAACACCAGCATTTGAATTAAATAAAGCATGGTTAAAGCCAAAATCCCGAGAACTGGTATTTCTTTATCTAGTGAGGGGGAGAAAATGACCCGAGCCAGAGAAACAGGGTGGAAACAGAGGTGGGGGTGGCTGTCCGTATGTAACCTCCAGCACTGCAGTTCTTGATGGTCAAGTTCTTCTGGGGAAACACTGAAAAAATTAATACAATATTCACTACTCTTCAGGCTTCCTGCACCCCTCCCTTTCAGGGATTCAGCGCTGAAGCTTAAAACAAAATCTTTCTGAATAAGCACATAATAAAGTACCCGAGCACACATGTCTGAGGAAGACTGTTGGGTTTTCTTTCAGTAGCAGGCTGTGGTACTTTACCCAACAACCTTCATTAACTCAACGTTCTGCATCCTGGCCTAAAGTCTGGCCTAGAAAGAAGAAAATAGCTTGCTTTGGTCTTTCCTGGATGTATTTCTGTAGAAATGGGAATTCACTTTCCTACTGGCTATCTAGTGGAGAGTCTGGCACTGCTATGGGAGGTAATTTCTCTTTCTCTGCTGAGACCGTGCCATGTAACCAGGGGCACAGAATAGCTTTCATCCTTGAAGACAGAACTAAAGATACGTGTTTACTTTGGATCCAGGGGCAGACTAATTGCACATAGAATTTGCAGGCCTAGAATTTAGAATTTGTTAGACCTATTGATCAGTTGACTGAAATATCGCTGAGTGTGTGTTTTCATTACTGCCTAATGGAAAGATTAGAAAACTCATGTTCATCTTGAAAGCACGTTCACCCTGTCATACCCAAACATAAGGCAATAAGATTTTTTGGAAAGAATCTCTAAACATTGGGAAAGGAGGGATGGGATTTCAAGCTGTACTGTAGTTACAGTTTACATGTTGAAAGAGTTGCACGTTTTCTTCAGTGATGCTCAAACATGGCATCTTCATCTAAAGATGTGCTTCTGCCTATCCTATGTGTTTGCCCCATCATTTTTCTTCTTGGGAAGACTGCAGAACTCGTTTCTCCTCCCATTTGCTTCCTTGTACCACCGCTTTGCATCTGTGTGGTCCTGGGAGCTGTCTTTCTTGCCTAACTTTCACAGCTTTCTATACCAGCATCAGGATGGATGTTTGCCTTCTTACTGGTCCAATCCGGTACTCCTCTTCCAGTGGTGATAGTAGCCCTGCAGTTCCCTGTGCTTTGGTGTGAAATACTTTATAGTTCATGCTTAGTACTTTTCGTGTCATTCTTGTGGTTCTGAAGGTGTTCTGCAAATGCTTTATAACAAATCTACTTCAGTCCAGTCCCCTCCCTGAAACTGCAGGCATCAAATACCATTCTGGTTGCCCTGGCACCCATGTTACCCAGACAGGTGAGATGCAGAGAGACCTTTACCCCTCTAGAGTGGCATCTGGAGGGGAGACAGACTGTTGTATGTTTGTACTATCACTTCACATGGCCCAGATTTGGACAAGTGAGTGTCATCCTTAATGTTGTACTGAAGTCACGAGCTACATAGCGTTTTTAATTTCTCAATTTAGGGAGTAGCTTTATTGCATGTATATCTTATTTTTATGCGTTCAAATAGAAACGGCTGTGACTTGTTTGGGATCTCAGTAACACGGATCCATTGTACAACATATTTCCTAACTTTGTTTTCTGTCTGCAGGTCCAACAAGAACAAAGCAACCACACCGCAGAACCTGTAATAGATGACTATAAAAAGATGGGGACTCTCTTCGGTGAACTAAACAAAAGCCTTATCAGAATAGGCTTCACAAGGATGTACTTTGGAGAACGGATAGTAGAACCAGTAATAATCATATTCTTCTGGGTTATGCTCTGGTTTCTTGGCCTACAAGCTCTTGGACTGGTTGCTGTTCTGTGCCTTGTCATTATTTATGTGCAACAGTAATGTTTTATAGATGCTACTTGGGTTATGTGTTTCAACACTGTCACTATGTCAGTGGATTTATGTGTTTAAGGGAGTGGGTGGCATATCAAAACCTGCAACTTCAAATTTCATTTCACTGAACTTCCAATATTTAGGGTGAGGGGGGCTAAAATTATGCATTTGAAACAAAATCAGCAGCGCCCTACTATATATTTGAAGGGCAAAAAAGGAGATGTTTGTAATATAAGGGTGTCCAGTGCACTGTTTTCTGCACTCTTGGGGTGTTTGTCCAAGGATTGGCTGTTAGTTCCCACCACCCCCTACCTCCCCAATGTCCTTGCTCTGTATGGTGAAAATTTCCTGTCAGGTTTTAAGAAGACAAAAATTTGAGTGTCCTGTTTCACTGTTGAGGAGGAGCTGGTGTGCTGGTTTTTCACCTGGGTCTGCATAATTTGCTAGGGTTTTTTGCTGAAAAGCTAAATCTGCACAAGGAAGGTGTGCTAACAAACCTACAATGACAAACGTCCATGGGGTGAATACAGCTTCCCGACACGAAAGCATCGTTGGGTAGTATAGTTTGTAGCAAGCTTTCCCCCAGGAAACAAGCTGTGCCAGCAAAAATGCTTTTGTACTAATATTAGTGATTTCACACAAGGCTTCAGCTGTTGTTTAGGAGGAATCACTGTCCTGTGTTGGCCAAATGGTCTAATGTTGCTCTGCCTTGGGTTTGGAAATGTACTCGGCTCCTGCTGTTATTATTCTTTCTTCTGTTTTTTATACTTGCTCTTTCCCCCAGCCCTCCTTCTGAAGATAAATATTTGGATAATTCATGGGCTTTGTAGGTAGTTACAGCTGCAGTGTTGGAGACTTGCCATTCCAGAACATTGTCTGCTTCCACTGGATCCTGTGTGAAGTGTCTGGACAACCAGAGAGACGTCAGATGAGATCTCTTAATGCTTCCTGAATTTGCTGCAGTGTGGACCCAACTCAAGCTAGAAGCTTTGCGTACATAAACAAATCAGACCTGTTTCCTCATGCAAGGCACAAATGTGCTTGAAATCAGGCGGTCAGTAGTCTTAACTGATTCCTTTCTACACCAAGCAACAAAAATGAATATCAATAGATGCATATCATGGGCAACATAAATTGGAGAATAGGATAAATACATGCAAGAGCAGGTACAAAAGTCGGTCTGGCTCCCAGGGAGACAGAGCAGGTGTGTATTGAATATTTCCAAGTTGAATGTGCTCCTTTAAAGAAAAGCAGTAAAATGGGACAGAATCTTTGCTGAATAGGCTACCGATTTAATATTCGCTGTACATTACTCTTAGTAAGAAACTTAATTCCAAAATTGGCTCCATGTGTGGTAGGGTGAAAGTATGCATTTACTTAGAGAAATGTAACAGAAGATGTGAAATTTACAGAAAACCACTTAACCTTTTGCAGTGACTTTTTTCCTAAACATTTTTATACTAGCAACAATAGATTGGTTGAAAATGCTGTCTTATCCAGAGACTTTTGAAGTTAAGGGGAGCTTTTCTATGGTCCCAGTCCTGTGATTTGATGTTTACATGGATCATGTTTGCTGGGCTCTACTTCCAGGACCCTCGGCCCCAATCCTTACAGACTTTCCTAGGAGTGAAATAATTGTTATTTGGGGCAATGAATCATAGAATCATAGAATCATCCAGGCCGGAAGGGACCTCCAAAGGTCATCTAGTCCGAACATGAAGGTCCACCTCCTTAAAGTCTTTATGTGCCTAAATGCCATCCGTAGACTTGTCTCTGGGCTTTTCTAATGAATGCTCCTTCTAAGGAGCCAGGACTCCTCTCCAGATCTTTAGGTGACCTTGACTGTGGATCCGAGAGGCTCTGCTGAACCAGCAGGACTGCAGAGCAGTGGGACTGGGGCCCAGCTGTGTATTTAGGTGGCAACCTGTGTTGATTGGCACCTGGGTAAATAGTTATGCTGATGGCAGGGAAACAGTTCACAACAGAAGGTGTTCCTGGATACAGTATTCACATCTGGAAGTCCCAAAGCAAACAGCAAGCACAGGCTGAACTTGGAGGCAGGAGCTCTGTACTCACAAGTGCCTAGGGGTAAACTTCGGGTTTGTTTCAAGTCCCTTAGAAAGCAGAACGTCTGTTTACACCTTTGCATATTTGTATAGATACAACAGTGGGTTTATGTGTATTCTTCTCTTGTATAAGGGCTGTACTACAAAAGGATCTTGTCATTAAAAAAAACAAAAATCTTTCCTTTCTTCCCACAATCAGAGAATCTCATCAGTTCCTTTTGTCCCATAGGAAAAAGTGTCTCTGTGATGTTCTTGTTGCAGTAGTACTCCTGTGTAAAGACACTGTGCTGTGAGGTGGTGTGTAGTATTTCCTGAACTGGTGATCTTGCTCTGTGCATAAGGAATGTGGAGCAATGAACCAAGGGTGTAACTGACAAGTTACGTAAGGAAATTTTTATATGTTTGTAACCTTTTGTAACTATGACTTTCTCCCAGGAAGTCATTTCAGTTGTTCTTTTGATGTTCCTGTTAGTATACATATATCCTAGGGAAAAGTAGCTTTTGGACTGAGATTGTGTTTGGTAAATGTTTTATATGGTTTCTCTTAAGGGTAACTTACTATGTCTTGTCCTTCATAGGAGTTTTTCATTTTTAAAAATCTGAAGAAATATCTCTCCTAATGGAGTTAGGTTGGCTGAAAATGAAAGAGAAAAATAATGTATTGCATGGAAGATACCCCTCGCCTGTTTGGTTTCATACATTCCATTGTATACAAGAATTTGTCTTAATTTTGTGCTATTGTTTTACTATCTCCCTGTCATTTGCAGGAAAGGAAAGAGGAGTTATGGACGGAAAAGGGGACTGGGATGGAATCAGACATAAAGAGTAGAAAATGGAGTGCATGAAAATCATGCATATATATGTGTGGAAAGAAATCTGACTTTAAACATGTGCCAAAAGTGGGAGGGGAAATAGATGAACAGTCCTTGCATTACGTTCTTCTTTCCCTTCAGATGTGGTTTCAAGGCAGAGGGAGCACTAAGTGTTCAAAGGATGTCCCTAGCAAAAAAGCAGAAGAATAATTTAAGAAAAAAAAATAAATAAAATTTCACTTTTGTCTATTTTGTCTATATAGCAAAAATTGGTAGTTATTTATATTGGTGTATGTGATTATTATTCTCACAGAACTGAAAGCAACTTTGTGCATCCATGTGTAGGACTGTATGAAGGAATAATGTCCCTGAAATCTGCATTAAACAGCAAATGATGCAATTCCTTTTGGTTGTTGTAACATATTGAAAGCTTTTTACATAACCTCCGTTTTTTAAACAATGGACAGTACTGTTTCACACTCGTCAAATGCATAAATTCTTGAACTACTGTGCGCAGAGAAGATACTCTACATGTAGAAGAATCTTGGACAGCCCTGATTGCACTGAAAAATCATCACATTGAAGCTGTCGATATAAAAAGGAAAAATCATGTTTCTTAAAAATTCTGTATTAAATGAATCCTATGGAAAGCACTTTGTAATTCTTTCTAATAAAAAAATGTTATCAGCAATGAGAACTCTGAATTCTTTGTGGTTACTTGCCTCCTTTTAGAGTTTTGTGGCAGGCCCAGATGAAATGAGGTCTGAAATCAGTTAAATTGCACCTAGTGTAGAAATAACTGCAGTGTAAGAGCTGAGTAAACTGCCTCAGGTCTCTGCGTGCAGCAAGTTATGCTGAATAAAAGGAAAAAAGGTAGTAGAGTTAGATGCTAACAAATAACAGCAACGTTATGGTGTGAAGTAGATTTTATTTCACAGCATGTCTATTTCGTGTCCACAGCAGCCTCCAAAGGAACCAGAATGTACTCAGGGGTACTTGAATTTTTGGTCCTTCAAACTCCTACTGGTGGTTGTGCACAAAATAAGGCTCACTGCTTGAATAAATTCAGTATCTTGGATAGGCCTTTCATAGGGCACATGCAAGTTCAAGAAGAACCTGGCTTTGACTGTGTTTGATTCTTTCCATCCTAGGCTTTATTCTAGGTTTTGGAAATTTATTTCTTAGGCTCTCCCCTCTCCCAGAACTGACTCCTGACCCCCTTTTTACTTTCCTCCTTTCCCTCTGTAGTGTTGCCTTCTCTAGGGCTGTTCACTAGAACAGTCTCTGTGCTAAGCGCTCAGGCTTTTTTGTCATTCAGTCTTCTTAAAAGCTACCTAGACAGAAAATCTATTTTCAGTTGGATATTTTGTTTGTTTTACTGTGCGCCTACTTAACACCAGAGGGGAGAAAATTAGAGGATTTACAAAATAAGCCAACAGATAAGCGCTTTGGTAACACTTTGGTAAGCACTTTGGTAACCACCATCTAAACCAACAGATAAGCGCTATAAAAAAGGAGTGACTAAACAATATATGTCTAGTTACTTCTTTTTTATAGCGCTTATCTGTTGATTTAGATGTTGGCTACCAAACTGCGATTTGCAGTCACCAAAGGTCCAAGAGAGTGTTACAAATGCGTAAAGAACTTGGTAGGTGGGCACCAGGATTTTGAGATTAGATGGGTCAAGCAGCACATGGCTTAACATTGCTTCAAGCTTATACAGGCAGGTAGATAAGAGGCTGGGAACTTCCCTTAACTACTGCCAACTCCTTGATTTCTTCTGAGAATGTCTCCAAATGTGTATAATATTCCTTCTGCACTCAGCCTGAAGAAACTGAGCTTTCATCAGCTCTGATTTCCACAGAGGAATGGGAAAGGGGAATTGGACTTATAAGACTGTTTTCAATTTGTGTGCAAGCTTGTAGTCTTTTAAACTTTTAATCTCATACTATCGAGATAATGTTCTTGTGTCTTGTGTAGAGTTGACAGAAGTCTTTGTATCAGCCCTAGCTTATATGTATGCTATATTATTTATTTTCCAATGAAAAGGGAAGTGAAGCAAATGAGTTAATATATCTTTTATTCCAAAGAATTTATTGCAAGTAACTCCCACCCCCAAGTAGCAGGGGGGGATGTGACTGACTAAAGCCCTTCTGATGACAGGAGCTGCTCTTGGTGCAGCCTCAAGTGAAGTGGCTCCTTCCCAGGGCACAGGGGGCTACCAGAGTGCTAGGGAAAACATCTTGCCCAGCCCTGGACATCACTGAAACAGCAGGAGCTGAAGCAGCATGTAAAGGGGAGGATGTTTTACCACAGCCCAAGGATTTGATCAGGCAGTGTATTTGAGACAGAGCTGTGTACGGAGTACCGTGTCTAGGTTTTATGTTCATTATATTTAAGTTAAGTAAGCCCAGTTGTTTCTTTGCTTGCCCTGGCACATCATTCCAGAATGAATGCTGCTTGCAGCAAATGTTTCTGCTTCTGGGATCTGTCTGTGTCTGTCTTGTCGTAATTTAGAAGTACCATTTACTGTTAATTGCATTTTAAAGCATTACAAGGGGAAAGGGCTCATCTTCCAGTCCTCATTTGGATGAGAGTCTAATTAATAGATGTGAAGAGGGAGCCAAATTAGTCCCTGGCAAACTATTCAGGGCTTCCTCATAAAGGAAGGAGCTGCTGACCAATGTGTGGGTGATAAAGGTACAAAAGACGTGGGTTTGCAGAAAGCAACTGTTTTTCTGTCCTCATTCACAAAAAAAAAAAATCTCCATTTTCTAACGTAGCGATCTTCCCCAAGCTAGCTGGAGCATGCTTCCCAGGTGGAAGAAGTCTGCAGCAAGGAAGTGAATTATTAGGTAAGGAAAATCCTTTGGCAACCAAAATCTTGTTCTGTTAATTGTCAGAAACTAAGAAGTCTCTTCTTGACTTGAATGAGATTTGAGTTCTTAAGTGCTTTGGCTTGTTAATTCCTTATTTTGAACATTTTACCTGCTTATCCTTTTAAATCATTCTTTCCTTCACGTTCTTTGTAAAAGCTGCTAATACTAGTCCAAAATTCTTCAGAGCCACTCCTTTGTCAGTAGCTGTTACCAGTGGGGTGAAGATGGTCCGTGCACACAGGATGGCAGGTCACGTGGAGAAACACTGGTGGGTCTGTAGTACTACCTGGCCCAGTGTCACAAAGCCTTAAAGCCAGTCTCATGACAGCTCCTTTGCTGTCACTTTCTGCATTCATGCATCTTTTTAGGTGCTTAGTGAGAGCTGACAGTAGTCAAGCACCTCGTTTATTTGGGCATTTCAGTCTCTTGAGTTCGGGACTTTCTCTGCTGCAAAGCACACTCTGCCAATTACCACACAGCTGAGCATCCATGGAATCTCCTTGCCTTCTTGTTACAGAGTGAAAATATACTCCAGCCTACTGCAGTCACATCCTCCTAGTAGGATTAGGAAAAGCGTGATGGTGCGGTTTTCCTGAGAGAACAAACATTCCTATGCCTTTAAGCTTACGTCAGTAAGTCTCTCTGTGAGTCTTCCTGTTGCAGGGAGGGAAAAAGATTTAAGAGTCTATTGGCCAGTTTTATTATAAGATAAGATAAGAGAACTAGAGGCATGCAAATGTTTGAATAAAATCTTTTTTTTTTTTTCATTTTGATTCCTAGTTTCTTCATTCCATCTGTGATTAGAGAGATAAAAAAGTATTTGGCTGAGCTCTGTTAGCAATGGAGATAACGTGGCTCTTAGATTAACAGATTCTTATCCCAAGGTCTTCAACAGGAACATACCAGTTGCTGTGAACAAGCACTTTTTTTTTTTTTAGTTTTCCTTCGCAGTCTATTTTTTTCTTGCTCTAATGCATTAACCTAGTTTTCTTTTAAAAGAGAAATACCTATGTTTTGGGGAGAATCTGCTCCTTGCCATGCATGTACCTCCATGGAGGTGGGAGTGTTGGATAACTTAGCATTATTTGGTCAATGTTTTGATCCTGCACTTGGCATGGATTTTGTCACTGTTGAGACCTGACTGTCTTGTCAGCAGGGATTTACCTGGTAAGAAGCAGGTAGATTTTAAAGTATAGTTAAGGCTTGAGATTAGTAGAATTCACTTGTGCAGCGGTGGCTATGCTGCAGTTTCCCAGGAGACTAAGCCATGGGTTGTAATGACAGTGTTTTGCAAGTCACTCAATAAAATAAGCTTAAAAGAATTCAGGTCTTCCTTAGTATCTCTGCTTTGCCATTTATGCTCTCTTCTTCCATTGTTACTAACAAACAAATAAATAAATATTTTTAAATCCTTTACTTAAATTTCGTGACAGGTAGCACAGACAGATCCTTTTGGATGCTACCTTTCTCCCATTTTTTTCTGAAAGTTTCCTGATGGCCACCTTTATTTTTTTCCCTCCAAATCCCTGTGGAATACAGACAGTAGAGGGAAAAAAGTGTAGCTATTCCCAGACAGAAGGCACTTGCTTCCAGTGCAGTGGTAGTGCAGCCTGCTTTTTCCTTCCTTAGTGCTTCGGAGATCTCCTGGGGAAACTCAGAAACCATTTGACTCAGAGTCAGCTCTGCTACTGTATCATTATGTATGGCATTTCTTTTTACCTGTTTTGATGAGCAAGTTTCTGACTGAGCTTATTTGGGCATGCTGCTGTGTCCTAAACAACCTCCACTGCAGGAGTCCCTAAAGGAAGAATTTGTCCTGCATGTCCGTGTACTTCTTTCAGACAAAGTCTCAAGGGTCAAAATTGGATCGTAATGGAAGGAGCATATTCCACCTGCTGGCCCAGCTCTTGGTTCACCCCAACTGGCATTGTCCCCTTATTCTCCTTTAAGAATCCATCCAGAACTTCCTCTTTGCAAAATCACTGTGAAAAATTCAAGGGAATTTTCAGCCTGCGATCACCTTCCCTGTAATACAAAGTCACGAGTTAGTGTGCTGGAATTAAGGTGTTTAAGTGTCATGGGATCTCACAAGAAGCAAAGGTGTTTTGCAGTTTACTATAAAACAATTTTAAGTAGCGGAATCTTTCATTCCCTCCACTTTCAGCACTGTTAGTGATGTATTTGATACATGTGTAGTGTTTTTTGTCATGTTTGTGTTTGATGAACATTAGAGTTAATCTTTTATCTCCTGAATAGTGTTGAGCTACGACATTTTCCATCTTGACATTTCTGCAGAATATTTTTACTCGATCCATTGGTGGTCCTGCTGAAAGCTTGTTAGATGCTGCTGTTGATGGGGGACAGAAGGCAGTGGTCCTGCCCTTTCTAGTCCTGCCCAGAAAAACATCCTTGTGACAACCTGGGATGCGAAGTGCATTTCCAGCCAGGCTTCTGCCATGAGGAGTTTGGCAGTCTCTATTTTTTTCTTGCTCTAATGCATTAACCCAGTTTTCTTTCAAAAGAGAAACACATACACTTTGGGGAGAGTCTGTTCCTTGCCATGCATATACCTCCGTGGAGATGGGAGTGTTGGACAACTTAGCATTATTTGGTCAATGTTTTGATCCTGCACTTGGCATGGATTTTGTCACTGTTGAGACCTGACTGTCTTGTCAGCAGGGATTTACTGTTTCAAGCAGACACCGTTTCGAAGGCTGATGCATTTTTGTGACAGAGTCACCTGCATTGCCAGCGACTTCGAGCAGGGGAGTCACACAGTCTCTGTGCCAGTGCCTGGAGAAGGATGATTGTATCTCTTTATGGGAGTGTAAATCCTTTGCCTAGATTTCTGACTGATGGTTTAGGAGGAATCCTTTGACAAGTGTGTAGTTGCATGGACTAAAGTAGGTCAGACTCCAAACTTCAGAAACAAACTAAACGTGGGCTTCTGCCTTTCCCATAGGGAATATGTAGAATAGTTTCTCTCTCAAATAAAGAAGTAGCGTTTGAACTATTCTTTTGTAAAATGAAAACACAAAGAGTCTCTAAATAACACTTCTCACCCCACCTCCCAGGATGTCCTGGGGTTTCCATCTGTCTTACGGTTGCCTGAAGCGCTGTGCCACAGCCTGTTTCCTCACAGTGGCTGCTTTTCAGCCACCAGCACGTGATGCCAGCTGAATGCACATGGGTGTCTTTTGTGGGTTTTTTTTTTTCATTGAGGAGGAGAAATGGGGCTTACTATATTGAAGATGAACACAGGCACAAGGGTCCACGTGGTGTTACTGTAAAAAGCCCTGAAGCACTCCAATGAAAAACTGAAATGTTGATAGTGCCGCATATTGTGATGCTGTACGTTTGCCCATCTCTTCCTGCCTCAATGATTTTTTTAACAGCAAAAATGTGCAAAACCGTGTTAGCATTGCAGTTCACAGATGTGTAATATCTATCACCTTCCCATTAGGATGATGAGCTGTTACTGGTAAAAAAATTATTAAATCTTGGATTTGTTTCTGTGAGGAGTGCCCTCTTCATATTCTACTAGTAGTAATATACACATTAGTGGAAACTGCTGTATTATTTAGAAGGTTGTCACTATAAAACATGTTGAAATGTCTTCACAAAGGATTTTTTAAAAGATACGGCATGCAATATCTTCATTTATTTATGACCTTATTTCTTGATATGTAGTTCCTTCATCTTGTGCCTCTGGGAAAGGGCTGCCACCTTCCTTGAGCTCTGCATGGCATTTCCCTGGCTTCCGTTCTGGTCCCTGGCCCAGCTGTAGGTGTGGGGATGCGCACTTCTCCCTTTATAGGCTTGCTTTTGCAGATGCAAAAGCTCATGTGAAGATGATAACGGATTATCAAATGACTTTAAGGATCACAGAGGGTAAAATGAAAAGCAGCACATCAGAAAGCCAACAGGTAGAACTCACACGGGCATGTTATTTGTCAATTTAGAACAAAATCAGCTGCAGATAATTAAAATGGAACTGGGACTGACTACTGAGTTCTGGGTGGCCTGAAGAGCTATTGGTTGCATATTGGACTTTTATTCTGCTTGTGCATGTCAGCTGTGTTGTATGTGGTCTCTCAAAAGATCTCCAGCTCTTCTCAGAAACATACAGAGAGCCAAATTGCAAATTTGTCCCAGCATACTAAGAGAAGGCTTTTATCTTTTATCTTTCCATCAGTTCAATCACTGTTTTCTCCAAAAATGAACTACCACAGAGTATTTCTGGAATACTTTCAGACTTAACATTCTAAACGTGTTCCTGCTTGGTCTGAGAAAAGACATTCCTCTTCTTTCAGAAGGACTCCCTGCTTGTTTGTAGTAAGTGCAGAGCAGGAACCAAGCTCTGCAGTAGCATTAACTTGTGCTGGATGCCGATTGCCATTCAAGGGATTTAAATGATTTAGGGGCCTCATGGCTTACATTTGAGTTTATCTTCAGCAAGCTCAGCTTTTTTGAGCCTGGTGTGATCATAATGGAGCTTTTATGCCTTCATACGTGAGTCTTCTCCTTTAAGAAACAAACTAAAAATAGCTTGAAGCCCTTTCCTGTATTTGGCTTTTCCAGGAAGTTTAGCACATGTGTATCTTTTGCTTGCCTTTCCTATTTTGCCTTTTGAACAGTGAAATTGTTGAACTGATTGCCTGAAGCCCAGACTCCTTAGAGTTAGCTGGAAGCTGCTGTGCTTTCTAAAATTGCTTACTTGAGACTTCCCACGTGCTCTATGTGTTATTTCCATATTAGAAGTCTTATCCTTATTCAGAAAACTAGAGAGAATATAAATTGAATCTATTTCTTAGAGCCATATATTTTTGATAAGTGATTTCATAGTCAGGAGAAATGTTACAGATCCAGCCTACCTGTAAAACAGTAAAGTGTTTATACAATATGGGAAGAAAAAGAGTAACGACTCAGACTGAGACAAGGGAAACAAAGAAAAGCTGTCAGACTGAAAGAAGTTCTATAGGGGAATTCTCCACAGTGGGGTCTGTACACCTATCTTGTTTCTATTTGCAGTAGTGATGGTAGCACAAGAATAAGGCATGTAATAAACTTGCGGAAGCAATAGGAAGGATTACACAGGAATGTGTCAGAGTGAAGGCCTGGAGTTTAACGAAAAAAAGGGGAAGCAGTAACATTCATAGTATGATGTGCAAGATCATACAGTTCTGAATTCATAAGAAGGCACCATAAAAGCTCATCTGTTGAAAGAGACAAAGGAGGATAACTGTAGTTCTAGCTGAACACAGCATAAACAGGAGCCAGGACGTGGCTGTCAGAAAATATAATCCTAGAATGTTTTGGACAATATGCTTTTACTATAGAGTGTAAATCTTGTATACATATATAAAAATACAGAAAAATAACAAACTCAATCTGGTACAGAGACAACTTCATGAAAACTAAAACGTTAGGGAAGCTGGCTTGTTTATAAGGGCAAGATGAAGGCATAGGGCAAAGTACGGGGGAAAACTAAGCGAAAGAGTGATGTTGCCTGAAGGCTAATTAAGTAAAGCTGTCTGTTAGTAACTTTAGTCCAGATATTAGGAAAAATTTCAAACCCTCATTTGATAAGATGCTGAAACAGTATCATCAGTGGTGACAAGAACTGTAAACAGCTTTAAGAATAAAGATTTATTGTTTCCAAAGGAGATGCTATGGGAAAGAGGGGAAGTCTGGACTCCGGCTCTAAAGCAGATTTCTTCCAGTTCCCTAGAACAACTACAAGTAAAAGCTGAGCTGAGTTTTGCTCATGTTCTTCCAGGGATGTCAGCAGCAGGGCAGGGAGGGCACGTTAAGTAGTCTGCAAAAATTGTTGTTGAGTATGTCACAGTACTGTGTATCACACAGAGATTATCTAACCTCATCTTTGCTCTGACTTTTTGCTGTTTAGCTGAAAGATTCGTGTCTGAGATAACAGAGTTTATAATTTCTTTAATGCTGTTCTCTGTTTCCAGATATCTGATTTCTCCAAGTAGGAGGCAGGTGTGATATTTCCTATTGAATCAGCAAGCTGATACGATCTGTTTCAGCATCATTGCAGTGTAAGAAAGGAAGGAGTTAAATGTTTAAGCTCTTAAGTTATTGCCAAATTCTTCTTGCTTGCTTTTGGTTTGCTCAATAAACTGTATATTGTAGCAACGTGCCCCCAGCATCCTGGGTTGAACATTCAATTATTTGTGACCATAAAAGCTGATAATCTCGTGGCCAATGATGTGAGCAACACTTCCCTTTTCAGTTTAACAGAAATTGCTCAACAGCTACAGGACCTTCCTGCCCTTCCACGCGCAGTTCAGCAGCACACAGGTGCCTGAGCAAAAACAGCCTTTCATGAGAGTCATGGTACAAGAGGAACCTCTCCAGTTCTAGCTGATAAATCAGATCCAATCCGAGTCACCAGGAAAACCACAACCGCTGTCACCTCAGGTCATACGGCTTCTGCAGTTGAACTAAATGACTCAAATCCAGTTCCTAGTCAGTAAATCTGTAATCCACAAAGCACCTGTCACAGATGGCGTTATTTGATGTACTTCATCATGCAGTGAACCAGGCCCAGAAAAAACAGAGTCTGAATTCAGCTGTAAAGGAGTGTTTGCCCAAGGACTAGAACTTTGGGTAAGTGTATCATAGAACTTTGATTAATTCTTCCTTACAGGAGAAAAGCTTGAATTTATCTCCCCTTTTGTAAAGGTGGAAGGAAAAGGGGCATATATAACACAGGTCATTTAAGGGAATATCTAAAGCTAAACGCGATGACATTCTGAGATGAGCAAGTTCATGCTGCTTCAACCTGCGTATAAAAGCTATCCATCTCTATGATGTGCTGCTCAGAGTTCTCTGGAAAACATACAACAGCAATGCAGACCTGTATTCCTGGCTTGTTGGTAGGCATGGTTAAAACATGCTCACTTTAAAAATATCTATGCTTTTAAACTCACTGACAACATATAATTTAAGAAATTCAATTCCAAATAACTTATTAACACATATGATAAGATGCCAATATAGGCCCTGCTACTGCAGGGTGATCAGTGACCTCCCATGTAGCAGAGTCCACTAACCACAAAGGCTGTTCCTGAAGGCAGTACATGTTATTATTTACTTTCTATTAGTACCTGCAAACCTCTATGCCTCTGGTGTTCTAAAATCCTGCTGTAAGAAGTCATTTCATAAGCCTTTCTAAAGTCTTATAGCTAAGGATATGAAAAAAGGCAGAGGGTTGAAAACAGTCTTTTCCTTGGGGAGACATGGCAGGGCCATGGCCAGGAGTTGAAACTTGTCTGAGATCAGAGTCTAAGGGAGAGCTGGGACCTGAGCATTCCCTCCAGAGTCCCGGTTGTAGTACTTTACCACTCCCACTTGTGCTGGAGGCCCACATGCTTCAGGAGCTCATTTCAGAATCTGTATAAACATAGGTAACCAGCCTGAACTCAGCTCAATAACAAATAATTGGTGTCAGAAGAATAAATGCTTCCACTGGTATAACTGTTCCCCAAATGTACCAACAGAAAATGCCCACTCAGATGTTGAACCTGCGGGGCAGCTGCTGGCAGGACATCCAAAGTTCTGCAGAAAGGAGAACATTAGCATCCAACAGCAGTCACAGCATGTGCAGCTGTCTGCTTCAGACCTTCCAGTGGAAATATCGAGGAATTATATTCAAGAGATTTAGTGCACTAATGGAAAAATCACTAGTTTGCACATGGGAGCCTCATTCTAAGTTCTTGCTCAAAAAACAGGCTTAAAATTTCTGTTCTGCCTTCCTTTCCTTGTTTTCCCAGGTAATTGGTATGCAGGTCCCACTAAATTACTTTTCATTTTTTGTCATTGTCTTCTGATGGACTTTTCCCCGTCATTCACACCTCCCCAGTAGTTTAAAAAGTCTGCCAGTATGCAGTAGGCGTTGCTATTTGTTTTATGATACTAATACTGAAACTCCTTTGGGTTTTGTTCTGTTTTTTTTTCCCCCAGTTTTCCCTGGGCTTCGCGGTTTCTTTCTTTCTTTCTTTCTTTTTAATCTCTAGCAACATTCCAGTTTGACAAATAGTATATTAGTATTTCCTCTCCCTCTGCTTTCCCATCTCCTCTATCTCCAGATCCATGTACATACTGCTAATAAAGAGAACACAACACCTGGCTATTTCAGCACACTGGTGTTACAGATACTCCCCAAGAAGTAAATGAGGGCCCCCTTTATGCTCCTGTGCCTTTTTTTTTCCCCGCGGTGGGAACACAAATACAGACAGATAGCCCAGTTTAGCTGACAATGAACAACTGTACTGGGTGCAAGTCTTTATAACTAGTGAAAAAGAGCAAAGCTGGATGTTTCCTAAGGTTTTTGACAATGAGAACAAGCTGCACTGGAAAGGAGGTTTGTTTTATTCACTTTTAGAAAATAAACAGTTGTGGTCCTGATTCAAACATCTCTGTTGCTAACCACAAATTACTAATGCTCTCCAAACAACCTTTCAGTTATTGCTCATGTTGTTCTTTTTCCTTGACATTTTTCTATTCTGTTATTTGAAATATCTGCTTCAACATTGCTCGGATTACCTGCTAATCACACAGTGTTTGACTTACAGAGTTGCACTCTTAACACAACTGTGTTACCTTTTTTCATCAAAGGAGATGTGCTGTATGGCAGACTGTCTGTTGCTCAGCTCCACAAGAATGGAAAACACAGTGGCAATTCATAATTGAGATTATATACAATATATGAGGTAGAAGCAAATACATGCCAGGCTAGTCTGAAAGTTAGCAGATCCGCTTTATGACACTCTTGGTCTCACCATCCACTACACCTACGGCTGGAAAAGTGGTGGATTTGTAAAATGTACATACCTGTATGCTCTGAGGCTAATCACCCAGTACCATATTTGTTATGGTGTTGAGGGGTAGTTAAAAATCTAGTGATTTTACTGAGTATAAGAATCTTAGCAGATCTTGAAGTGTACCTAAATTAATCCCTTCATATTCCTGATCCAAATCAGACGTTTCTGAGAGAAACTCATCATCTCCGGCATGGCTGGAAGTAATGCAAGGAGGAGAATGGAGGATGTCCTGGTGTCTCCACTTAGGAGTACAGGTCTCACCACCCAAGCACTACCAGCAGGTCCCAGATGACGGTGGCAGTTTCTCTTCCGGGCTGCACTGAAATCAGCATCATCTGTCTGAAGAAGCCACGCTGCCCATCAGTTCCTCAGAAGGGTTATTCAAGAGCTGCTTCATTCTGTTCTGCGGGACATGCACCACACTGTACAGTAATTAGGGCCTTTGGCAGACTCTTAAAAGGTAAGGTTTTTATATAAGCACGTTATAAAAGCCTCAAAGTCGGTTGAATTTATAGACATTCACCCCTGTAGTTTTGTGCCAGTAACCCCAGCCATAGAGCTCTTCTCCACCTAGTGTTATGGTGGCATGTTGATATTTGTCACTTGTTATTTACAGATAAGGAGGTGGCATTTCAGGGGACACTAGGTCTCCTGCACTTAATAGGCTTAAGCTAGAGGATCAGTTCTTTGCCAAGTTCTCGCTGTACCACTTGATGGCACACTTGCATTAGCACACTGCAGGCCGAAGGCAGGACGACTCAGCAAGCAAATCCTGTCCAGAGTTGTTCCACTTACTTTGCTTTGCATCATGAATGCACCTGTTTAATTAATTAAAGGAATCTAACACTGTAGCATTGAGTAGGAATAAGCAGGACATACGAAATAATTACACCAAGAATACCCTGTATTTTACAATTTTAATCCCAGATATCGACTAATTCATTACTTCTTCATTTTTTAGGAACTTTGGCAAGAAATTTGCCATTGTTTACTGAGCCTTTTCTTCCAATGGTGGCAAATTTTCCTTGCCCAGTGTTTTCTTTCTTCTCTCTATCAGAAGGCTTGTAGCAGGTTTGTTGCTAGACTGTAAATGGAAATTAAATTGTCCTTCGAGTAATAGAATTTTGATCCAAATTCATATCAAAAGAATATTTTCCAGTGGCTACGTGAGGTTGATAAATGAGTATGAACTGTTATCACATATGCCACATCTCTAGATGGTTATAAATACACCAACGAATGCTGCAGATGGTTACAAGCCACAGGTAGGAATAACTTACTGGTCTGTTGGATTTTATGATTTCATGAAGAATGTATTAAAAGATTTATTAGCTCTTTATATGCAGAACCTTAATAGCAAACATAACTGACCTGGATCTGAAGTTAAAGTGTTTCCAAGTGGGAGCTTGACAAATAAGTGTCATGGGTAGGTAGCACGTGAGAGGTTTTGAAACATACACTGTCCTGACTTCCCCCATTATCCACTGAACTACATTGGTACTAATTACAGCTTCAGGAAAAGTGTCTGCTAAACAATGGTAGCAGTAAAGCCCTACAGCTTTTCTCAATTAAATTAAGTGGAAATTTAGTCATTGAGTGCTGCTCCTGAAACTGGCTGAGCAAAGTAAGAAAAAGCATCTTGGTGGATTGGAAGATAGCTCAGGGCAGGAGAAAGACTGCTTGCTTTGCTCTAAGACCATTCTTCTTATCACAGAATCACAGAAGCTTCATGGTTGGAAAGGACCTTTGAGATCACCAGGTCCGACCACACACACACACAAAACCCCTATAAAGGCATGCTCTAGTGGCTAGGGTTAGTGCCACATCTACACGTTTCTTAAATACCCCCAAGGATGGTGACTCCACCACCTCCCTGGGCACGCTGTTCCAGTGCATGACCACCCTCTCAGTGAAGGAGTTCTTCCTAATAGCTAATCTGAACCTCCCCTGCCCCAACTTCAGACCGTTTCCTCTGGTCCTGTCATTATTTACTTGGGAGAAGAAGCCAACACCCACCTCTCTACAACCTCCTTTCAGGGAGCTGTAGAGGGCAAGGAGGTCTCCCCTCAGCCTCCTCTTCTCCAAACTAAACATGACCAGTTCCCTCAGCCTCACCTCATACGACTTGTTCTCTAGACCTCTCACCAGCTTGGTGGCTCTGCTCTGGACANCCCCTTATCCAGATCATCAATAAAGATACTGAAAAGACCAGCCCCAAAAGTGAGCCCTGAGAGACACCACTGGTGACCAGCCACCAACAAGATTTCACCCCATTAATCACAATTCTCTGGGTATAGCCATCCAGCCAGTTTTTTTACTCATATACAATAGTACACTTGTCTATGGCATGATTGGCCAGCTTCTCCAGGAGAATGCTGTGAGAAACGGCGCCAAAGACCCTACCAAAGTCCAAGTACACAACATCCACAACACGCTGCCCATCCAGAAGGTGGGTCACATGGTCATAGAAAGAGATCAGGTTGGTTAAACAGGACCTCCCTTTCATAAACCCATGCTGGCTAACAGATTGCAAGTTGAATCTACTCTAACAGAGGCCACGTAAGCCCATGAGCTTAGGAGAGAGCCACTGTTGTCTCTTTAGCTATCATTTCTCGTTTGGCATCAGCAACTTGTCATTCCAAGATTATTCATCTGTCTCCACCACAGCCTCTTGATCTTTGAAGGCCATTTTGATATTGTCAGTATTTTCTAACTCATGTATTTCTACTTTTTCTAGTTATCTTGGTACTTGCAGTTTTTATTAGCGCCACCTGCAAACACTTTGCATTTCTTAAAAGGTCTTACAAATTAGGGCTTTTTGCCTCTACATTCTTGTGTGAAAGGGAACCGGAACCATTTTCAGTAACAAAGGAAATACAGTTACACTGATTTGATGTAAACTACCCAAAATGAAAGAATCAAGCAAGCACTAAGACAACTTTGTCATTACAGGGAATCCAGGAGACTTTCTTCAAATAATATCTGAGAGATCACTTAATTCAGCCTTCATAAAGGGAGCAAACCTCTGCCTTAATGAACAATATTTGGGATAAAGATGGGATAGGAAGGACAGGCTTTTATGGAAAAGAATGGCCTGCAAATTGATCTAGCCTGTTAACTTCTTACCCTATACCTTCGTTCTGCAGTGCTTCTACCTAGGTGGTTGGCTTCCTGAGCTGCAAGCGCACATTGCCAGCTCATGTTGAGCTTCTCAGATGACTACACCCCCAAGTCCTTCTCCTCAGGGCTGCTCTCAATCCACCCAGCCTGTATTTGCGCTTGGGGTTGCTGTGATCCAGCTCCAGGACCTTGCACTTGACCTGGTTGAACTTCATGAAGTTCACGTCGGCGCACCTCTTAAGTCTGTCCAGGTCCCTCTGGATGGTGTCCCTTCCCTCCAGCATGTCAACTGCACCATGCAGCTTGTTGTCATCAGAAAACTTGCTGAGGGTGCACTCAATTCCACTGTCTCACTGTCTTCCTTCTTGTTGTCCCCAATAAAGATTTTAAACAGCACTGGTCCCTGTACTGACCTCTGAGGCACATTACTGGTTTCCACTTGGACACTGAGCTGTTGGCCTCAACTCTCTGAGTGCAGTCATCCAGCCAATTCCTTATCCAACAAGTGGCCCATACATCAAATCCGTGTGTCTCAGTTTAGAGACAAGGATGTCACATGGGACAGTGTCAGATGCTTTGCACAAGTCCAGCTGGATGACATTAGTTGCTCTCCCCTTATCCACCAATGCTGTAGCACCATCACAGAAGGCCACCAAATTTGTCAGGTATGACTTGCCCTTAGTGAAACTATGTTGGCTGTCACCACTCACCTCCTTATTTTCCATATGCCTTAGTGGAGTTGCCAGAAGGATCATCCATCACAAAGTACATCAAGATAGCAAGATAACATTTTCAGATTAACCTTCCTATATTTTTTCCCCTCAAGCAAAAAGGTGATTCTCACGTGCTACACACATGCCCCACTGCTGGTCTTTAGGACCATTGCAGCTCAGCAGCCTTCTTTCAGCTGATCTGAATGCAGCTGGGAGATCAAGTCTCATCTTCCTGAAGCTGGCTGCTTGGTGCCAGCTGGGGAAGATGGAAGGAGCCACAAACCTCAAATACGGCTTTTTGCTTGGTTTCCAGGCACCAACTTTGTTTTCAAAGCTGACTGCAGCTTAGGAAGGAAACAAGCCCTTGTTTTTTGCATTCACCTCCTCACACAAAAAAAATAATGCCCTTTTGAAAACTGTTACTGATTGAAGAAGTGAGGTAATAGGCATACAAGCTCTTTCAGGCCAACGTTACCCCCAAACAAAGGGTTTCTTCGTCAATACAGTGTTAAAATAGCATCACTGCAGAAGTTCAGCAGCCTAGTTTCAAGAACTAAAGTCAGATAATAGTTACTTTTGCAAGACAAGTCAAAACAAAGTCTGCTTGTGTCAATCAATATGAAAGTATAATTTAATTTGGAACAACAGAAATCGATTTTGTTGCTAGGATCTAAGAGATCAGAAAATAAGCTCCGTATGATATTTAGTTATTCATACAACTTCACCTGGGAAAAGCATAGTTCATGTGTTTTTTGTTCATCCTAATTCTGTTCTGTTTTACTGCTTGGAAGAAGGAGATTCAAAAATCTTCACAGGGGCCATAAAATCTTATTCCAATTCAGACTTTCTTTTGATGACCAGGAGGTGGAATCAGTGCTCCATCAGCTCATCTTATTAGTATCAATAAAGCATGCTCAACAAAAGGAAGAACACAAAACCAGAGGCCCTTAAACCTTTCAAAAACCCCTTTTCTCATCAGTTGCCTTCCCTAGAGAAGTATAAGCACGTAATCTGCACCTTACTCAACTGCTCTTCTCCTCTTCAAAAACACGTGTCTATCCAAGTCTTTTTCAGGACAATCTTGCAGTCTGGGGGCACTCACATCCCCAGGTTTGGGCTGAGTGCTCTCACAAAGCAACCCAAGCCTCTCTACCACAAACTAAGGATGATCCTGTGCCCTCATATTGCCCTGCCCACACATTCCCCAGCTACATTTTCTGGGCTATCACACCACAGAAGGACCTGCAAGGAACATTTTGTTACCAACACCAGCACAAGTCTTAGTACCTGTGTCACAGGCAGACGCCCTGCCCCAAGGGGTGTTCAACCAGTCACCAGCACACAGGGCACTTACTCTGGGGACAGGAGGCCAGCAGCAGGGTGCAGGAAGAACAGGGCAGCTCTGTTGAGGAGGACAAACCGGGGTGCACAGGTTACCAAGGGCACAGCGATTTCACCAGTGAAGGGCACACTGTCGAGCCACACAAGCAGAGCAGGGCTGGTGACAGTAAGTCCCAGCAACAGGCCAAGAACCATCAAATAGTCAGCAGCAATAAAGCAAGTCCTAGGGCAAGTTAGGAAATCTGGCAAGCAAATGAGGTGGAGGCTGGAGACACCAGGAGATGTTGATGAGGGTAATTAGAGTCTATTAGCACCTTTATACCCTGCCAGCTGGCTCTCCTTCTCTGGCTGGTTTGAGTCAAGGATTTTACCACTGGTCCACCAGCCACAGTAGACAGTTTTGTTTCCAAAATTTGGACTGCGTTTCCTCAGTTAGAAGAGTTTTTGCTTATAGAATTTCCATCAGGGCTCTGTCTCTTACCTCCTGACCTGTTTCTTGCCCTCACCTTTCCTAAAAGGTGAGCACCCAGCTCCCAGCAGCTCGTGTGGGCTGCTCCCCAGCACACAGCAAGGTCTGCCTGATGGCAACTTTGGAGTCCAGGGCTGTAGCCCTGATGGTCACAAACCATGGGTGGGAAAACCTCTGCTGTAGCACAGAGTTCTCGGGATGGGGCAGCCCTGTGGGCTGCAAAGTATCCCACGTCGCTGTCAAGGTCCATCGGCATCTGCTTGCTAAGTGGGTCTTGGCCAAATGAGGTTCAACTCTTGGGCCTCACTGAGCTCCCACGCTGCTGCAAAAAAAACAAACCCACCACCACTTCTTGCTGTGAAAATAGACATGTACCTATTTGGATTGCAGTCTGAGTGAAGGATGTTTTAACTGTGCCTGTATTTGAAGGGCATTTTACCAGCTGTGCTCCCCCCGTGGTGATTCTGCTTCCCTGAGGTGGCAAAAGACACCTTCTGTGGCCTGGAGAAAGTCACTTGGGGCTTTCCATCTCCCTCCAGATTAAAGGCTATTGTACTGGGGGCAGAGATATTTTGGAGATGTTTCCTTGCTGGCCATTTCCCTCATAACAATTGTATTCCTAAACATGTCTGTGGACAAGAGGTCCAGTATCACGTTCCCCAGGGCCGCCACAGACCCCTGCAGGCTGCCTTCACCAGGCAGGGCTGCAGCTAGGTCTGCTGGCTGGTGGAGCAAGAGAACTCTAGTTTGTCTTTGTAGATAAAACAAGTTGCCAAGCTGCTGGGCCACCAGGCAGGCATTTGTTTAGGCAAGTGCTAAGATAAAGTGAGGTCTTCCGTTCACTTCTACAGGTCCCAGATGGTCATTGTGTGTTTACTGGCTGCTCTGGTCCCTCAACTGCTCCATCTGTTCACCAGCACTATTTACACTACGGCTCTAGGGTTTCAGAGAGGTTGGAAACCAAGCGCTGCAGTGAGGGGAATGCTTAGGGAGTCCCAGAACGGCGAGTTGGGGCTAGGGGGGCAGTTGGAGTCAGTGAGTCCCCAGTGAGGGTACCCAAAGCAGCCCCTGAGCCCCCAGACCTTGTTGGGGAGATGCCTGAGTCCTGGGCAGAGTTGAGGGCTGGGCACTGGGGACGCCAGGATGGCAGGAAGAAAAGGGCGGTTTTTGTCAGCACTACACAGAGCACAGTTTCATCCCCACAAGCCCTGGCAGACAAAGAACAAAAGGCAGCGGATGCCAAGGAGTAGGTTTCAGCTGCCCGTGGAGCCTCCCCTTTACGGCTAGCACGGCTGAGGAATGCTTGAAAAACCCAAGAGGCAAACAGTGATAGGGGCAGTTTATCTTTTTATTATAAATTTAGTATGAATGACCAATGGAAAAGTCACAATGGAGTACCAAGAACATTTTATCAAAATTTTAGCAGCATTTAAACAGAAATAGATTCCCAACCTCCTCCAGGCACCCTTGCCCTTTGCCTCCCACCCATGGAACAGTAACTTTCACCCATGTGTGCTTTCCGAAGCCATGCAGGGGATTTCCCCCCGAGCTGCCACGAAAAAGACCTCACCCCAAATGCTGGTTACCATGCAACCTGCACCCACACAGGGCCAGGCTCCTGTCCCCTCCTCAGGGCTGTAAGCACGCTGGGAGGCTGGTGGGCTCTGGCGTGGGATGGGATGTGCTGGGGAGAACCCAGCATCTGCTCACATCCTTGCCACGCTCCTCACGCCAGCCCCTCTCTGGGCGCCCATACTTTCAACCATAAAATTGGGGCTAAGCCCGTTCCCTACCCACTGCTGCCCTTCCTGCCTGTATGCGGGGGTGCTGTGCACCCCACAGTCCCACTCCTGTACCTGAGAGTGTGCGGTTGTAGCTGGATGGACACAAAAGGGGGAGACCCAACAGCCCGGTCTCACACTGGAACTGATAGCAGGGCAACTGGGAGCTGAGACTTGAAGGGGAAAGGTGGGTGGTGAGCTGTGAGCTACTTCAAATTCAACCCACAAAATGAAGTCGGTCTACTGTCAGCGAATGTGGTGAGCTGTGGTCTGCCTACTAACAAGAACTAGCTTTTTTATGTGTGCTTTTTTGTTGTTTTTTTGTTTTTAAACTTACATTAAGACATGAACAGTACTATCCCAGCCTTGCTGGCGTGAGCTCAGTGAGAACATTGAATTAGAGGTGGGAAAACACAACACATGCCCACAGGTGTAGACAACAACACAGTATCAGCAAGCTATTCCCCTGCTTCTTTGGTACTTCCTAAACTTTCTTATCCAAAATATATAGAAGGGAAACGCACCATTTAGAAGTTGCTGTTTGTAGGTATTCACGCAGCCATAACCAGCACGCTATGACACACAAAGGTCAAGATGATATGAACAAAGTTATTTTATGAAAAGCACTTCTGCACATTTTATTTTGTTCCAGTATCTTAATAGCTTTAAAAAAATTCATGTGTTACGCAGTCCTGTACCTCGCTTCTTATATCAAATGGACAAGAAACATTTCCTAATCCATACTCTTCTTCAAAAGATTAAAAAATTGCCACCAAAATGATACACTATGTACAAATTTTACTAAATATTAAATTCTAGGCAATTATTTTCACCCCACTGATAATATAACTTAGGTATTGTTACCTACTATATGCATATATATTTCTTTAATATATAAGAAATGGCACCACATCACCATGTCACCAGTATGACACATTGTTATGTACAGTAGATAAGAAGTTAGATATGGAAGATGGATCCTCTCTGACTGGTTCTTTGACAGGAACGCTTCTCCCCTGGGTAGTAAGCTTGGCCGTTTCCCCTTTTCCCAGCAGAGGAGGCTCTTCACACATAAGGCAGGATCCCGTACATCAGCAGGGCCATCACCCCGGCGCTGAACAAGCCAGCCACCGGCACGGTCACAAACCAGGCCAGGAAGATGTTGCGGAAAAGGCGCCAGTCCACGGCTTTCTTGGAGCGGATCCAGCCGACAGCCACCACAGAGCCCACCTTGGGAGTGCCGGGAAGAGAGAGGGAGAGACAAGATGTGAGGGGTAGGTCCAAGTTGCCCATAACATGCCCACGGCCACACCAATGCCAGTCAGCTGATACCAAGCAATGCTGAGATAAAGGAGACCCTGATGATGGCGATGGCTCTGGTCTGGTGAGGAGGGTGACACTTGCAGGGTGTTTTGACATCTATTTTAAAATTATCTCCTGTTTTTCATGGGTCTCGGGGTCAGCCAAAGGAGAATAAATATGGCTTGTGGGATTTTCTCTGCCCTGCTAGTTCCAGGATTCAGCCATGCGACTGAGGCAGCCCTCCACCCACCCAGCACCTGACTTGGTCTGTATGGAAGAGGGTCAGCATCCACCAAGTCCAGCCAGACTGCGGTCCAAATTATCAAAACACAAGGAAATTTGTTTCTAAGGTTCTAATGGAAGATGTGGCATGAGGCAGGTTAGGATAACTAGTATGGTTCTCATCCCACCTGCCTGACCTTCTGCTGGTTTGGGATGTCCTCTCTCTTCATCCAGCAGCTGCTGAACCTCAGCAGCTCACAGCCTGGCATACAGAGCTGACTCCAAACAGTATCTATCTACTTCAATACTGCAGGCTATGAAGAGGACAGCAATGGCAATGTAAGCAGCTGAGCCCACCCTCTAACAGCGATGGTTACTTGGCAAGGAGCAGACAGCAGAAGGTTAGACCCAGGACAGCTGCCCTACATCCAACTCATCAGTCCCAGCCCTCCAAGGAAAACTAGCCCTTCTGGACCAGCCTGCCAAGCAAAGCACCCAGAGATAAAATCCTCATTGTGGACAAAGACATCAGCCTGATGCTATGGAACATGCAAACTGCACGGACACCAAGAGCTCTGGCTTCAGATAGGGAATGGATAAACCACCAAAATATCCAGGGCATCTGGGTAAGTCAGTGTTTTTGAAGACATCACAACACTACAGCATGGACAAAGCTACAACCTTTTCTTCCTTCAAATGCATTTTCAGTTGATAAGGTTGGATATAAACACAATATATTATTTTTTGAGAAAGAACTGGACTGAGAAAGATATTTCCAGTCAAAAATGATGCAAAAAACCTTCAAAAACACTGCATTTTCCTTCTGCCCTGGAAGCTGTCCTCTGTGATGTTAACAAAAACGTGTAAATCAGTGTAAGCCTATTCAAAGCACATGGTAAGGCAGCAAGAAACGTGGAAGAAATATCCTGTTTTGAAGGAAAGGAAACTCCAAAACACAGCTGGGCTTGTGCTTCCTGAAATGCCATCCCTGCCTCCTCTCCCCTGCTTGTTTTCTTAATGGGAGTATCAGTCCCTGCCTATCGATTAGAAGATGGGCTGCTCCCCATGTGCGGAGCCAGGAAAATGATAAATGCTGGGAGGACAGCAAAGCAGGGAGAGATACAACAGGGATATCAAATTCTCATCTTTTGTTAACACCCATTTAACTTCCAACTACCGCTTAACATTTCTTTTCTGAAAAAAGAGCTTTTTGTGGAAGACCTTGTCACCCTAGGGAAATAAGACTCTCAAAAGCACCTGTAACAGAACAAGGGAAAACTAAACTTGATATTCTAGGACTGAAAAAGCCTTGGTTGAAAGCTTGATGCAGTAAGGAAGTCTGTTAGATAATATTACATCTGAACACCCCCCGAGTGGACAATATGCTATTCTGTATTTAGGAGGTGTAAGTGTATTTAGGAGGTGCCCAGCTGAGAGGAACCCCACACATCTGACTCTATCAAAGCATTAACCCAAGGACACAGCATTTGGTTTTTCAGCAGCTCAGTTGTTTGACTCTGCTGTACATTTCACATGTCCTTAGCATCTGTCATGTTGCTTATTGAGTGAGCCTGCTGCCTATGTACGATAATCTCTGAGTCCTCCCTGAAATGTAAAAGGTATCAGCAATGATGGCATTGGTAATCTCTTTCAAACATTATTAAAGTTTAGTTTATTAATAGTGATTTTGATGGACTAGAGGTTAGGAGAGTAGCTAAAACTCGGGTGTAGGAACACTACACCACCTGCAGAACTTCAGATGATATCTACTTCGAGATTGGTTTGAAACCAGTGCAGTTTGCCTTCAGTATGCTCTGTTTAAAGCATTGCATAAATGCTTCTGACTCTCTTGTTCCTGTGCAATGACATATCATAATAACCCACAGAACATAATAATTCTATCATAGCAACACAGAGAATATTTTCCAAAACCCCAAAATCATAATAGCAAGCCACAGCTGACAGTATGACCCCAGCAAAGTCACTTTTGCAGAGAAAAAGCATTTAACTCCCGTGCTCTGATTTTATCTGATGCAAATGTGTTCAATCTGTTAGAGCTGAGAAATGCCTGCTTATTTCCACATCTCATATCTTCGAATAAATAGCAGGCACTATGTGTGAGATACAGTACAATCAGTTGCCTACCTGGGCAGCAGAAAGGCAAGGTGTGCATCCACACCACACCGGCTTTTGGGTGCTAAATCCCTGGGCAGGTTCAACAGGTGCAGGCCAAGCAACACAGCTACCATCTTCAAACTCAAACTTCTTCAGAGGCTTACAAGGTTAGGTCTCTCCCTTAGGCCCTCTTGACTTGGAGGACTTTCTTCTCCCCTTTGACTCATAGAAAAGCTGCTGGGCTGTGCATATTGGGCAGTGGCTGCATCATGCAGACCGAAGCCTGAATTTAGGACTGAATGAAACTCTTGATCTGTGAGAGCGTGGCTAATTTTTCTCAGAAGCTTATGCTTTTCTTCCTGCTACCAATCTCCAGTTTGCCACCGCATCTACTCCAAGAACTGAAAACTGCTGCTCAGAGCTTTCCTTCATGGTTGGTCTCCATTTTTCATGACAGTCTTTCACCTCAAAAAGGTCTCCCTCCACCTAAGCTGTTTCTTGGCCATCGGTTAATCTAGCTGCTGCTCATTCAGTTGACTGACACCCCTTCGGAAGGGCTCCCTTTTCAGCAAATGCAATTTTGCTGTGAAACAAATATTGGGGAAAAAAATAAAATAATTCCCACTCCCTGACTGTAGAGGCTTAGGCCTAGGCTCATCTTGAACCCACTTCTTTTTGATTTCTGTGAGGGAAACAGTTTTTCTCCCAATTTTTAAGAAAGTATTTCTGTCTCAGTGGCTAACAGCACTTTCAGAGAGACATTTTCCCAAGGAATAAATGGTATATAATAGGTTTTTTATTCCTTCACCAAGTCTTCAAAGAAAATGAGAAATACATCCATTACAAGTGTTTGCTTTATTTTGTGTTGATCGCTTGGGATCTTTCAACTCAGAATCTCATTTTGCTGAAACACAGAGTCAGTTATAATGATGTGACATCCTGGAACAGTCTAATCCTATTGTGAAGTGAATCTTTCCATTAAGAATGATCCATCTAACGAGATATTGCAAACCACAGGGAACAGACACAGACTAACCCCATTAACTGTTTTTATGGAAGTATTTTTTAAAGAAGAATTATTTCACTCTGCAGTTAGAACAGATCAAATTTATAACTGCATTGAGTCAATGAATACCTCCTAATGCTACTCTCTCATTAGCTTATGGCTTCCAAGTAATTTTTCTTTTTTAATTTAGTCTATTTGTCTGCACCAAAGTGTATTTTCTCTTTCACGATGGTTGGCTAGAAGTGCTTCAGGCATGCAACTGGGATAATCAAAGCTATATTATTCTCCCTGTCAAATTCCTCATCACACATCTGATATACCAGTCAGCTTAAAGGGAAGTGGTTTCAGGCGAGCATTTTTAGAAGTAGATCACATTGTTATTATTTTTCCCCTCCCTGCTTGATTCAGAGGAACCAGAGTTCGGCCAACACCAGGAAATCTGAACAGCCTTTCAGAGCAGCTCAGTCTTGGCTGCTTCTCAAAGAGCTCTACAGCAGAAGAAAGAAATGATTTTGCAATAGAGGAAGGCTTTCTGAAGAAATGCTTTTCACTAAAAAAAGGCCAATTGAACTAACTTGGGGCGTTCTGCAGGATGTGTGGATTTCATTGACTCTTTCACTGGAAACCAGGTCAATGTCACAGGCAAGGATGCCCAGCTTCTTGCCAGCCCGCCTGCCATGCTGGGGAGCAGTCAGCCCCAAAATCAGCCCGAGCTTGGGAGGGATTTGTGGTCCCCAGAGTGCAGTAGCAAATCTTACAGGGTCTGGCTCTTGTGGGGCTTGGTGGCATGTGCCAGAGCAGAGGGGTTTTTTTTTTCAGAAGGTTTTCCCACATCCTGCCAGAGGGTGAGGGACACAGTCAGCTCCGCGTGTCCAAGAGCTTGGGAGTCCACAGGGAGGCAAAAGAAAGACAGACAGGATATTTGACTCAGGAATTTCCTGGGGAACAAAGTTCCAAATTCCCACTATGTTCTCCCAGCAGTGTAAATGTCCACGTTCCCTGCTGCCTAAGAGCAACATAATGTCTTCTCACACAGCCTACCATATGACATAATTAAATTCTTCTAATTCTGCTCATTACCCAGCCTATACCTACACTTCAAATTGATCTTTTTTAAAAAAAAAAAAAAAAACAAAATCTAACAACCTTACTCAAAGGACTAATTACAAGGGCCGGATTCTATATTATAATGCACAAAAGTGAGGACAAGTTGGTTTAAAAGAAGAAAGACATTAAAGTATTAGCTTAATGATGCAGCAGTGTTTTTCATACAGGTGGCTCTAAAATACACGTAACTGGGATCACACCAACTACAAGTCTACGTTATTTAACATGTCTATATTAGTCCAACATGATCACATGAGGGTGAAAGACATTCCAGACTTTTGTGCAGTTACCTGTAACGCTGACTTTGCTTAGCCATACTGACTCCAAAAATGGCCCTAGTTTTTTCTGCGATCACTCTCTGCCCAGCGTACCACATAGTGAAGGCAAATCTGCAACAACTGGTATCTCTCGTATTTTGTTATGGTTTGTCCTAGTGATGTGATTTACTGATGGGATCACTGCAAACTCCAATACCTTGCAATGGGTGGAGCTTATTGGAATACCCACATTTGAGGCTACAAGTACCGTTAGCGCACACATTACTTCAATGCAAAATCCACTGTGAAGAAATAACAAACAACAACAAAAAAAAAGACAGATGGAAAACCTGTAGTAAAAGAGTTATATGCAGGAAATCCCATGCCATGCACTTATCAAGGAAGTGAAGTATAAATGATGAATGGTGTGCAGCCTCTGAACAAGGGAGAAATGCTGCCTGCCCAGGTTCAAATGGCACCGTTGGAGGAAACCAGGTTCTTCTGTGTAATCGTTTGCTTTAAAATTGAGGCCACGTTTTCGTACGTGCTGTTTTCCTTTAACCACAGCTATGGAGTTCATGCTGTGGTTGACTGCAGCGACTTTACTGTAGTGACAACTCCAATGCATTTTTGGGAAGCCTGATTATTTTCCAGCCTCACTGGCGTGGCCGAGATGCACTGATGTGCCTCCACCTAACCGTCCTCCACGGGCGGCTGCTTTCCTCTCGCCGTGCCATTATCCACTGGCTCGAGCAGCACAATTTTAAGATGAATAGTCCAGACTGCCTTGACCGCAGTGGCTGGGCAAAGGCATACCTTGCAGTGTGTAGTACTGACAGGAAGTCCAACATTTGAAGCTACCACAACTGTGAACGCCGAAGCCAACTCAATAGTGAATCCACTGCGGGAAGCATAAGAAAACACTTCACAATCACTCTTTGCATCAGCTGGGACTGACACCATGCAGCGTGCCAAAGTCTTACCCGTTTCTTCCTTCGACTGTTTTATCTCCGACTGATTTTTGTCATAGGAATAAGTTAAGAGAACAAGAAAGGGCTGAATAATGGGAAGGGCACAGGCCAGTCATCTGTAGTAACCCGGCTGCACGGCTCATTGCATCAAGGACTTTTGCTACTCTACGCTGCAGTGAATCATGCCTCATTAGTAGTTTGGTTAAGCACCAGCAGAGGTCAAGTATGCATTAAGGACAAAAATTACCGTAATAAATACATATGGTTTTAATAGTCTGTAGCACACTGGGAAAACCACTGTAATCTTGCCATTTCCAAATGCACCTTCTGCCGTGCTATCAGCAGAAGACTCTGTTCACGTAGACCTCTACGCCTCAAAAGCATTCAGTGTTAGTTTACAGGGTTATCTTTTTTCCTTTCTCTCTTTCTTTCTCTTTCTTTTTTTTTTTTTTTTTCATTCTTTCTTCCTCTCCTTTTCATACTTTTTTAATTTATTTATTATTTTTTAGAAAGATAAAGAAGTCAAAGCCAAGTTATCGTTCAAATCAAACCACAGCAAATCCAATAAACTGCATTACAAACAAAATTACCAGAGCAGCAATCTCTCAGGTCGGTTCACGCACAAAAAGTTCACACAACCATAAAGACAACTGTGCACCTACCTCGATGGTGTTATTGGAGTGAGGTCTTTACCCATGGTCTGGATAACTCTTCTGCCCCAGACCCAGAGCCCGACACAGATCCCAACACCTCCATAAAACAGCAGCCAGACGGGAGTTGACGCTTCTTGCATTACACCACCTTGCTCGTAGATAAGCCAGAGGGCAACGAGGGGACCGATTGCATTGCTGGAGAAACAGAATATCATCGCTCTAGTTATAAAAAGGCAGAAAATTGCCTTGAAAGAGGCCTCTTATTTTCTGTGCGATTTTTTTTTTTTAATGGCTGGAGAGCAGCCCTGAGGAGAAGGACTTGGGAGTGATCCTGGATGAGAAGCTCACCATGAGCCGGCAGTGCGCGCTGGCAGCCCAGAAACCAACCCCAGCCTGGGCTGCAGCAAAAGCAGCGTGACCAGCAGGACATGGGATGATTCTCCCCCTCTGCTCTGTGCTCCTGAGACCCCACCTGGAGTCCTGTGTCCAGCTCTGGAGTCCTCAACAGAGAGNTCATGCGTGCAGCACTGCTCTGACTTGATCCTAAAGGCAATATCCTTTCTTACCTGGAAAGGCTGCAGCAGGGGACAGTTACCATGTTGGTTTTTCAGTTGTCCCTTCACCACTGATAACTATAGCAAATGCTGAAAGGAATTTGTCTTTTACAAATTGTTTCCTGAAATGTCAGAGTTGGCAATACCTCATTATGGCTGTTTCAGGACAAAACTCAGTATTTTCAGTACCGCACTGAAACGATCTCAAAATTTGTCAATTCAAGACCTCTATATCTTTAAAATTTAAGTATTAAATTAGCTCTTTTTGTTAAAGAGGGATGTTAATGAACAAAATTACCATTGCAGACAAGAAGATACAAATATAATCTAGTCTGACAACCTGTAATGTTTGGAGATACAATCAGAATGCAGGCAGGAAGGTGATTTAGTTCTTTTTAAATGCATTGTAGACCTAGTTGGACCGGATCAGAGAGGACTCCTTGGTGACACAGAGCTGGTGTAAGCCCTTTTTGCTACCCTGCTGCTGCCATCTAGAAACACACTGAAAGTCAGCAACACTAAGTCCCTGCTCTTAATGCAGGTCACCCGATATCGGTGGCTGGAGTCCCCAGTGCCTGGACTGAGACTTCTGACCCTGTTTATTCTAAAAACGCATCCAGTTTCTAGACATGAGAGTTAGAAGAAAAACTTGAAAGCTGGTATCCAGTTACTTTAAAGGCTTAAATACTGAAACGTAGACAAGAACTTTGACACCCCCTTTTTATTGCAGCTCTTCTTCTAAGCTGAGTAGCATTTCTCCACAACCAAAAAAGCATAAGAAATAAAGCAGAGCTGCACTTATGTCTAAATGATCACTAGAAGAGCAGAGCAAACCTGTCCAATGTCATTCAGAAAGTCTGAAAACCAACAGGAAGCTCCCCTCTTTGTAAGCCGATAAGGAGCGTGGGTTGCGGCAATCGCCGCAGGCAGGACCGGCAGCTATGCTCGCCCTGCAGCCAAGACCAGCTAAATTTAGTTCCTGGTCTTGCTCCAAAGCACACAGATGGAGGAAGGGCCAGTTTTAATGCCAAACGCTGTGCAAACCAAGCCACCGTAACTGACAGTTAATAATTTACTTGAATCCCATCTTTACCAGATACGCCGCGCTTGGGGCTGAGCACTAATTGCCAAGAGAGGAGGGTCCTCAGCACTGCACAACTCAGCGCATCTAAGCAACACAAGACCCTCCTTCTTTCTTCTGGTCCTTGAGAAATCAAGTTCTGAACCCTGAGCAGCAACCCTGGAGCAAAGTAACTAGGAAGGAATTTTCCCTTGAAAACACACGCAACAACATTCAAGCTGCGAGACAAACAAAAGTACTTAAAAACGCTCTTTGATATAAAAAGGAATGAATAATTCCTATGGATTCTGAGAAATAAATTAGTGAGCTAACATGGATAATGAAGTCCAGTGGGTTTGAAGACACTGGGTAGTACAACGAAGAACTAAGTACGCTTCAAATAAAGAGCAACTTCCACCAGCAAAAATTCTGATACGGTGCCTGACGATGCCTTTGATTTGTTGAGTTTTTGTGTGAGTGAAAGGATGGCACCTGAAAAGTCCTTAGTGCCTGAATGCAAGAGTTCATTTACCTTCAAGGAAGAAGAGATTCTTGACTGAAGCATTTCTAATATTCTTAAGGCAACCTGTAACTTAATGGCCAATGTTTTCAGGTGTAGATTAAATTATCTGCATATTTAAAAGCCTTATTGTGCATAGAAAAAGAATGGTAATTCGCTGTACCTTCAACTGATGAATGCAGGATGGATAAAGGCAACTAAAACTTTGATCAGATGAAAAAAAGGCAAAACTGATCATCCCTTCTTATAGAGCTGTATGACATGTGGACAACCTCCCTGTTGAGAACAACGACTACACATGGATGAGCCCTGACTGCTCTGAACAGATTATGGCTGGATATTTTTCAGTCCTAGCACAAACGGGAAGACAGAAAAGGCTTCAAAAACTACAGCAGCAAACTATGTTCTTTGGTACCAAAATCCATTTTTTAATTATTTGCAAATGTGAACCAACCTCTGTGAATCAACTAAGCTTAATCCTTGGAGAAAAGGTTATTTTCTTATTTGTAGCAACAGAAGGCAAGGCAAAACTCTGCTGACTTTTGATCAGCCTCAAAGGATCCAAATGGCTGATGCTGCCCAGCAGATCAGAAGAGACAACACCAGCACCTACAGAGGCAGCACTTCTGATACCTCCCCTATAGGAGAAGAAAGCAGAGAAGCACTGGATCCATATATGCTGGGAAAGAAAAAAAAAGTAATTAACTGCTTTTCAATTTGTGGGTATCTGTACCACAGAGACGTTTCTCCTCTCCCTGTAAATCATGTTTAATGTGACTTAAATGTTCAGCTCCCAGGGACAACAGCATCTCTCAGCCTGAATACTTGCAAGCGGCTACCAACAGCCAGCAAACCAGCAGTGGTGCACAGCCGGTAGCTTGGATCTACCACCTCATGGCTCTTCAAAGGGCTCCTTCTGCTTCTGGATTTGTTCAGCAGGCCCAGTCTGAGGGGCTTGTGATATCAACACTTCCAATGCTAATGGAGAACAGCTCTAGAAGAAGTCCCACCATAAACCTACCAAAAGCTCAAATGAATGTGTCTAACTCATGAATTGCAAAGATTAGGATCTTGGTAGTGCATAAATCAGCTTCAAGACATTACCACAATCATGTGCAATCAACCATCGCTGGGACTAGGAAGAGTTCATTGGTAGAAGACAGCCAAACCCAACAGAAGAATGAGAGAGAAAAAACACATTAAAAAAAAAAAAAAAGAGAGAGAGAGAGACTTTGCTTTGAGACTTTCTGTGGTTATCAGATGTCTCCTGCAGCTGAGTGACTAAGCAGATGAACCACAACGACACTGGCTAGACTGGGATGTTGACTTTCACAATATTTCCCACCATTTCTATCTCATTTGACTAAAGACATGACTAGCTGGAAAGCAGACCGTGCATTTGGCTAAGACTCATTTCACAAGTCTATTTTCAAGAAGTGATCTTCTCTTACTCTCCCACGCAGCTCTTTTACTTGCCTTAACTAACTCCCATTTGTGCCAGAGCTCCAAGAGTTATTTGTGGTAGTTTAGAGGGAGGGGGAAAAAAAAGCCTGCAAAAGTTACCCAGGGGCTCTGAACACCTATCCATGTTTATCTATATGTAGAACAGCCATCAGGTTCCTCTCTAGCTGAAGTGCTTTTGAGGATGTCACTGTACTATTTAGCTACTGGGTTTAAAAGCCAAGATAAGCTACTCCTGTCATGGTATTACTTTAGTTTGCATAACACATATTATTCCAGGGAGCACAAGAGGATGGCCATCACGAGTTAATTCTAGGATGAATTTATAAAACCTTATGGCATAAGAAGTCTAACTCCTGAGTCTACCTGTCGTGAAGTATATTATTCTCCACGTCCAGTTATTTTTCATCATCTCTACCGTGCTCTGCCAGCCCTGGTTACTTGCAGGGGGCAGGACCTTGCAGCCAGGGTGGTGTGCAGGGGCTGTTTGCCTTCCCTGGAGATGCAGCACAGGATTAAATGTCACCTACAGCAATGCTCATAACTCGCAGACACGTGTCACAGTGGCTCAGCGAAGCGCTGCTGAGTGTTTCTGAAGCGCTGTCTGACTCTCAGGATGATTTCTCCAGCTCTCCCAACTAACGGGAACTGGCACAGCTCCTCTTTTTCTGTGCACTTGTGCCAGTTGAGAATCTGTCCTGCACCATTTATAAAGCTGTTGTGAAAGATAGCATTTGACAGTGAATCTGAACTATAAATAGAGTTGGCTTCTCCTCTCCCCTGTAAGACAGATAGTATTACCAACAAAAAAAAAAAAACAAACCACCCCCACATACAGCTATCATAAGACAGGCTTAGAAATTACAGTTTCCCGTGCACACACACAAGCAGAGATTTTCAGGGTCACAAGTCCAAGCCCTTCTCTGGAGGAACAAGGACTCAAGGCCTACGACCACTTTTTTCTTTTAGTAAAAATTAAGGGTTTTTTTTCAGTAAGGGAAGGATGCCATCAGTCAAATGCTCTGTCACCAAATCCCATCAAACTCGTCATAATTTTTTATGCACTAGATACATTGCTATTACCTTACCACTTCTTATCTGAGGGCAGTAACAAGTTGCTCAAAAAGAAAATCTGATTGTACTAGTATGCTTCATGCCGAATAAACTTTGTGTTATCATCCACAATCCATAGACTAATTGATGACCATGCTTTGATTCTCTGCTATCTGAAAAAGCAGATTGTGCTTCAGCTACTTCTTCTAGTTGTGTGAAGGAAGCTTGACTCATGCATTATCACTGATTAAAACTGAATGATGAGCAAAATCAGTGCCTATGAAATCTATATTAGGCTTCCTATATTGCAAATATAATTACAAAATTCCCAGTCATTTGACTGTTTCCCAAACCAGGATTTCACAAACGAACTTTCCACTGGGAAAGTAAGTGGGATGAATATGCTGCAGTCATGCCTGCAGACATCACCCAGTTGAGTAAGGGTGCAAGAAAAATACACCCGCATGAACCAAAAGGAAAAAAATGTGTCCTAATCTCCAGAGATCTCATATTATCAACAGAGTTTTATCCTAGTGTCAATAGCCAGACAATTCTTGGAATAGTGCGTATACCATAGCACAATGGAAGTGTGTCACAGCTGTGAAGTGCAAGCTTTGGGCGTGTTAATGAGTCAGGAAGGCTACTTACTTCTTCCTGCAGCTCATTGCTGTGCATTATAAATGCTGGCCCAGAAACCTCAACTCCCTGGACCCTGGAGGGTTGGGTCCACTCTGCCCCTCGCCCACCACCACCAGCCTCCTCCCAGTAAGCCCAATCGAAGGATTCCCACTCCCACCAGAGTCCCCTGTTGCTCACTGCTCTGCTCTGGCTTGCCTGTGTGGCACAACAAAGATGCCATGTACCTGCACAATTAAGGAGACAAGCAAAGATTTGGACCTACTCAGGACATGGGCTGCACTTTCAGGACAGATTGCTATTAAAAAGGGAAGAAATCAGATTTCAGCCTGCTCTCAGTGATTGTAATGGACAGATGAGCTTCCAGAATATTCTAACTGATCTTGACTGCAGCTCTCAGGGAAGGCATAGGAAATACTCATTTTGTAATCCAGCCTTATTATAGCTCCTGGAGACTCCTTATTTAGCCAGGAGACTGAATCCCACTAAGCTCTCTGTGTGTAGTGACATACTGGCCATGTTCCAGCCCTTCCCTCCTTTAATGCATTGCATTTACTTTAGGAAGAGGGGAAAAGGTGAGTCCCACTGCTGTTTGTGTCCTCTGACCTAAAACTTGAATTAAATCTGTAGGGAGGCGAAAGGAGAAGTTTTCTCTCCCTGTATTTGGGTGAGTAGGTATTTCTCATTTCACTTGCATTCCTTTGCTTAACAACAAATTCCCTATCTGGTAGCGGTTCAGTTTCCCTAAAACCATTAAGACAACACATAGAAATATATAAAAAATACTATACATTTTTACTATAGCTCTGAAATAGTTAAAAGTCCTGTCTTTAGTAACGTAGTCTGTATCATTTGGATAAGAACCATTTTTTGTCAAGCTTGAGCTATAAATTTATATGGAATTACCTGCAGACTAACGTGAACGACTCCCTTTTCCTATAATATCTACATATGAATATGCAAGGGGAGTCTCAAAGTCCCCCACGTGAAATTTAATTAGAGCAGCCACATTCAAACAATTCATGCAGCAGGAACTCACAGGAACTGAGATCCCCCCCACAACTGTGAAACACCTGCAAGTAGATTTCTTATCCCTGCAGCAGGTCTGAATCAGCAAACCTCATGTCAACCTACAGCATCTTTCCATGGGCCATCCAGCTTTTGACTGTGATAATTCAAGGAATAACGAGCCCAAAGGTTGCTTGAGTCATCAGAAGCACTTTCCCACTTGCTTGGATGGGCACTTGGTTGATAATTTCTCATTCCCCACCCAGTAGCAAAGCAGCCACAGCCACTTGTTGTGCTGAACACAGGAGATAGCTATGGGGCTACCAGTCCTCCTTAGCTATTTCCAAAATAGTGTGCTCAACCACCCTTATTTTCTGGTCCTGGGTTAGTTCAGACATGCTTCCAGATTTTAAAACACAGCATAAACCCTATGGCTTCAGCAACTCTCCCACTACCTGCATTTATACAGGTAGATTATATTAATTATAGGGGTACTCTGCTGTGGCTGCAGCGCTGAGCTCCTGACTGCCATGATTCCTGCTGACCAACCCTACATTTTAGAGAAAATAAGTTCAGTCCATAGGTGCATATAATCCCTGCCTAGCCTCCCAGCCTCTGGAAAGCTGGCTCTGAGCAAGCATTTAGGAAGCTGGCAGCTCTCCTGGTGTCACGCTCCTGGCCCAGGCCTTTTTTTTCCATCCTGCCCTTTTCATTCTCCTGTTGCCCTTGCCATGACCCGACGTGCTCCCTTTGTGCTGGGGTGCTGAGCCAGCGGGGCCTGCTCACTTGGCGCTGCTAATTAAGCTCAACAACAACATTTTTTTTTTAATTTTTTTTTTTGCCCAGCAGTTCTGTCCCAACACATTTAGTCAGGATTTTAAATTCTTTAGATTTCATTCAGCCCGTGTGCCATGATGGGTGTCACAAGGCTCTCGGCCCGGCTCAGTTAGTCTCAGGCCTGGAAGGGCTCCAGCACCCTTGACACAGCGCAGGGGGGCAGGAGGGGATGGGATGGGATGCGATGGTCTGACTAAAATAGTCACCCAAATAAGGAGTAACCATGATTCCCTGTTTCTTTTAATGCACATCCCTGCTGATGTCAGCCTAAACGTGAGCCCTGACCGCTACGAACATCAGCTCCTACAGCGAAAAGGGCTGGTATCCTTACAATGTTAAAAAGCACCATCTTGGAAGACACATGGTTTGAGCTACCCTTATGATGAGTTACTTCTGCAGCTGAAGCCAAAATACCCATTTAACCCTTTCAGATCCAGGGAAAAAGCCTGGAAAATGGAAAAGGGGAGATCTCCGTATGAAATTTTTTGCCCACTGAAGTGCCACCCAAGCTATAGGGGGCACCCCACTCAACTAAGTGTTTCTGAGCTGCAGTTCAGTTCATACCATATGCCCCATGCTTAAATATGTTCTCAAACAGGCCAATCATGTAAATATCTGCAGTTTTTAAATTGTATATTAGCTTTTCATTTTCATCTCTCTGCTCCTCTTATGCGCTCTCGTCTCTTTAAGGAATACCAACAAACAGCTGACGGAAAATAAATAGAAAACATGGGACAAGGAAAACATAGGAGACAAGTCCAGAGAAAAAGATTTGGATAGCAGAGGTGTCACCCTAAATATATGAGCAAGGAGCTTAAAACCAAATGCAGAGGAAGGTGGGCTTTTAAGAAGATTCAAGGTTGAGAAAAAAAAAATAGAGAAGCAGGATGACATTAACATCTAAAATGAGCAGAAGGAAAGCAAACAAAGGAGGGAGAAGCAGCCTTCAGTGGAAGATGGATTGCCAAGGCTTGTTTTCTTACAGAAATGTGGACAGAAATCCATGCTACTAGCTACATTCCACTGCATGATTTTTAAAATAAGGCACCGCTTTTTTTGAGGTCTGCAGATCTTGATGTAACATGTGGAGGAGCTAGGAGCCTGGTAAGAAGTCTTCCACCTGATGGACAAAGCCCAGCAAAATGTAACTGCTACATAACACATAGGATAGATATCTGCATCCCCAGTGTTTTACCTACTCAACCTTTTTGGCATACAAAGGGCTTTTTAATTTTTATTGCTTAGCTGGAACTCAGTACAATTGCAAGGATGGGTTCCTATCCAATCCAGCACCCATGACCAACTTCTTGCATTTCTACAAGCTTTGACAATTTAAGCTAATTTGTTCCTTAGTTTTGCAATTGCAAAATTTGTCTTAAGAAAAAATTCTGGAATAAACAGCATTTAATGAAAATGTGTGCTTGCTGGCAAATTTGGTAGGATCACCTACGGAAGTAGAGATCTACAAAACACTAAAAAATACGCATTTTCAGGAAAGGATATTCCCAAGGCAAGAAGTCAGTCCAAATGCAGAATTGTGGGGTAATTAAGCTGTAAGATGCAACAAAGGATACTGCACAGAGTCCAAACCTTGTCTTTCATCCTGTCCAGTTCCTATCTACACCAAATTTGATTTTTGAACTGACTGCATCCTTACAGATGCTTCTAACAAACCCTACTTCCATTGCCTCCTATAGAAAAGGCAAGAATGCTTGCATAAACGTGCGAGTCACTAAGGAGTATGTAAGTATGTACAGACATCACCTACTGGGAATAAAGGAGCAGGGGCAGGCTGTGAACTTTCTGCAATGGTATTTCCCAGGGTACATTACTAGAAATATCAGTGGTGTTTGTCCTTTTTCCTACATTCCCCTCAGCACTCACTGCTGGCCACCTGCAGAGCAGAGGTTCCAGCATCCACGTGCCTTTGCTCTTGCCCGGTGTGCTCAGAGCAGAGGTGCTGATCAACAGAGACAATCTGAGAGGAAAGAAAAGTTGCACTGCTGCCCTCTGATCCAGAGGATGAGAGGACCCTGGACTCCTTCCCAGAGCCAGATCCCTGTGGATAAAAAGGGAGCAATAACAAGGATGAGGACAAGGCGGCTTTTCAGAAAGCTCTGTTCTGAATTCCCAGGGCACTGGATGGACAGGGAGGGAACAGACATGCCTGTAAGTGTTTTTGAGATGAGCTCTGAGTTAAATCAGGTGGCAGACAAGAGCGAGGAGCAAGAACCATTCGCCCCGCTGAGTGGGACAGAGTTTGCCCAGATGCCTGAGGAGGAGTGTGGGAGTTATGAATGCTGCAAAGCCCCACTGCAAATGCTGAAACCAACACCGGCAGGGCACGGCTAACACCATGAGAGGGTTCAGTGGGAAGGGGATCGAGTACGGCCCCATCTACAACCCAAATAAGGACCACTGCTCCAACAAGCAGCTTCTGAGTGGATTTCTCAGGAGACGTTATCATGACACAGGAACGAAGGCTACTAAACAACAAGGGGATCACTCCAGGTGTAGGGAAGAGGCAGTCCAGCCAAATCCTGAAGTGAAAATATGCAGTGTTCCCAGGGAAGCACAAATCCACCCAAACTGCCCTCCACCCACGTGCCACTGCGGTGATGAGGTGCAATAGGGCCCTGCAGGTGAAGCAATGGTATAAGCAGATGAGGAAAGTATAAAATGCTCCAACCTCAGCCTACATTGTTCAGTCAAGACAAAGCAAAACAAAAGAATATAGTCAAACAATACTTGGTGGAATAAAACAGAGCTGAGTCTTCGAAGGGAAAGATGTTGGCAAATGAGTGTGTGAAGAGATACTATTTCTCAGGCGTCTGAGCGGACAATGAAGGGCAATGAGGTGCAGATAAACAATTCTGAAATCAACTTTGAGATTTTGTCAGCTGTCTGAGTCAACATGAACACAAGAGAAAGACTCCTGGAGGATGATCCTTCTCCTTTATTCCTGGGAAATTATGTTAGCGTCACGGCATTTAAGGACAGACACAAGCCAAATGACTGAAGTATGAACTCACTGGCTTCTTCCAAACTCAAGGAGCAATTAGATGGTGACAGCAGCTCTGCATATACGTATGGCCAGGGAGTACTGTGTACCAGAACTGCACCAGGAGATGCGAGACTTCTTAAATGAGCACTAGGAGATGACCCATAGCCCATGGCTCCTCTCCACACAGGGCACCAGAGCATACTAAGGGCTTCTCCCTTATTTTGGTATGAGAACTGTAGCAACTGGAGAAGCTGTATGTGCAGTTTGTGAACTTCTCTAGAACTTTGATGTTAAGGTTTGTTAGATTTTCTGGGCAATTTAGTGTTACACTGCCTCACATGGTCCTAGACCCCTGGAGAACTCCACACAAAAGATTCAGCAAAAGGAAGTCTATTAAGGCCTGCAGTAATCAAAATAAAGACATTCTTCACATACCTCTTTTCACTATACTACAAGAGATGAAATTAATCTAACGACAAAAATAGCCTAAGCCTCTCATTTGCTGATGCAAACTTGCAGTTAAAATAGGCTGTGAACTCTGCAGGGTTGGGACTGTCCTGTTTGCTTTTACAGTGGTTGGCATGCCAGGGGGAGTCTCAGTGCCTCAAAGCTTGCCAAAATTAAACCTGAATTAAACTAATTACTGCACAATTCTTCAGCAGCAAATAAAAAGAAAAGGTGTAAACCATAGCCCGAGCAGTCCAACTCCTGGAAAGCACCAGGGACATCAGTGTCACAAGCTCTGCAAAACGCAGCACTGATAGAATCATAGAATGGTCAGAGTTGGAAGGGACCTTCAAGATCATTGAGTTCCAACCCCCCTGCCATGGGCAGGGACACCTCTCCCTAGAGCAGGTTGCTCCAAGCCCCATCCAGCCTGGCCTTAAACACTTCCAGGGATGGGGCATCAACAACTTCCCTGGGCAACCTGTTCCAGTGCCTCACCACCCTGCAGAAATGAATACGCTTTCTGACCAGCCAAACAGGCAAACCTTGCTCCAAGCACTTAAACCATAAAACTGCTGGTCTGTGAGATCTCAGCCTCTTACCTGACATCATTACCTCCGTGGGCAAAGGATCCAAAGCAGGCCGTTAAGATCTGGAGGAAGTGGAAAAGAAGATGGACCTGAGACGTGTCCTTCTCTTCCTTATCCTCTTCCACGGGATCAACGGGGGGTCGGTTAGGATCCGCGAGTTCAGAGGCCAGCTTCATTTCCACCCCTCCTTCCTCCGCCTCGATCTCTGCCTCAGCCACTGCGTTGCAGTAGCTGGAGTAGCTGTCGTAGCGAACTCGCTTCTTGGAGTAGGACACCGTGTCACCCACCAGCTTCTCACTGTCCTCTGGGGTGGATGTATCTGCTGCCTTGAAGGAGGAATGCACAGGCATGCCGCAGATAGCAGCCGTGTAACACGTGTAGCTGTTGTTGCGACGCAGCAGCTTGTAGTTGTTTTCCGGAGCGGGCCTGTCATCGGCGGCCCTCTCCAGGTGGATTTTGTGGAGCAAGTCTTTGTATAAACCTGAGTCCTTGTGCACAGTGTGATAAACGTGGCCATCGCTCCTCATCTGGCCGTCAAAGCTGAAGGTGCCGTTGGAAACAGGTGATTTCACCGAGGTGTGCGTCATCGAAAATGCCCTTCCTAAAAAGGCAGAGATTTAGAGTTTTTATTTCTACAAAATGCAATATAAAAGCCCCCCCCGCCCAGCCCAGCTCCCACTTTGGAGGATGATAAAACAGCAGCAATCCCAGAGTACAAAAAGAAGATCAATTTGCAACACAGGCAGTGAATAAGCCAAGATTCAATTCACTGCAAAATAAACTCTCTCATCTTCTGTGGAAAAAAGAGCTTTGTTCCAGCACTGGAACTCCCCCAAACACGTTGTATGACCCGCAGCAAGTCACTTAGGATCAGCTATTCAAAGGTGATACTTGAGGGTTAAATCCTCAGGTTCCTTGGAAAAATAACTTCTATAAAATTCCTTTCTTGTAAAATAAGATCTACTTTTTTCTGAAGTTTTGTCTACATTGAACAGGAACAATAAGGATTTCACGAAAGGTGATTTACTGCATTTTTGTACTAAATATGAGGTCACCTTTCAAAAATACCTATGTTTAAGAGACATTTACAGAAATTCTACAAATGATAATAATAAAAAAAAACCCAGAAAGCAAAAAAAGTTAACATTCTGCAGAAATACTTCCTCAGCTCTTTCAACATTACGTATATTTTATTTCCATGAACATGATGATAGTTATTCCCACTGAATACATTCAACAACAGTGAATGCTGTAGGACACATGACCCAGCTAAAGTAGTATTTCTGAAGAAAGTATCTTTTTAATTTCCTGACTTTTTGGATTTCCACCATGCGACACTCAGAATTGGTATCAGCTATTTTTAATCCGGAAGCACACACTTAAAGGGCTCCACGTCATGGCTTATTCGATTTTGTAAGAATCAGTTGAATACATTAGGCATTTATTAACCAAATTACAGGGCTGTGTAGATGTTAGCAAAGTGATACCAAAGTCAGCAGACAGCTAAGTGTGTGTGTGGGGTGCGATCCCACCACATGGGAGAACAGAAAGAGCTTTATGCAGGCAAACCTACTTCTTATAAATATACGTTCAGAAAACTGTGTGAGATTTTTCTAGTGGACACGTTCCAAAGGGTCATACATTTGTCAACTAAAGCCCAAATCTTTTCATCTCCTGTGGTAGTATGCTAATCATCTTTATGCTGAATTTAACCTTCATACATCAGCAATTTGTGTTCTCTGTGTTTTTCCACTGCTTAAAAGGAGAGAAACACCATTAAGGATACAAAGTAAAGCAAAAACGAAAGCAATTTTCGTATTCAGCTGATTCTGAAATTGAAATACAGCCAAATAAAATGTAATTGTTCTTAAGGCCTCTCTAGAAAATGTCACTTGTAAATAAGCATCTTTGCCAACAAGTGCTGAAGAGGGATTAGAGCTGGAAATACCAGACACTAACTTAAAATTTCAAACAAAGACCTTCTTGCAGTTAAGAAACCCTATTGAAACAGGGAGAAGATAAACTGCCTTGTCTTAGTTTATTACCATAGGGTACACGTGGATGGTTTCCATTTGCAATAGTATCTGATGCCCCAGCAGCTTCTGTTACTGAACCAGTAAGGGGAATCGTGCTCTCGTCGGATGCTTTGGCACCGGGAAGCTCTTTAAAGACTGGTGGTTCTTCATCTTGAATTTTATCAAGACTTTCATCTGATATCCTTGAGAGTGCAGCATCTTTCTTTAACCGGCCTAAGGAAATAACAGCAGTGTAATTTTAAACCCAACAGATCCATCTTGCTGATTATGTTTCTACTGTTTGCATCAACGGCATAGATCCATGTGGATACAATAACCTGGCTCCATTTCACAGACATTCTTTATTTATTTCTAACACTTAACTTTACTAAACTCATCTGAGAAATTTCTAGAGCATCTTTGTTTCTTCCTACAAAATTCGCCGAAGCAAGTAACCGAAGTAAACCACTGGGCTGCTATTAATGAAATCTGAAATTTTCCTCTGCATTTTAAACACCGCATTTGTTGGGAGTAGGAAAGCAAACAAGCAAAACACCGTAAAGCTAAAATCTGTGATCAGACCAACGTACTGTAAAGAAGTCACTTACAGTCTGCCAGATCTTTCCTCTTTAATGTTTCCTTAATAAAATATATAACGGATTATATTTCAGGATTTATTTTCCTGTTTCTCTAGAAAAAGTGAGCACTACAATTCCCTGCCTAACAAGGTTTTGAATTTCTACCCCTGCAGGTTTTTAAGAGCAGGTTACACAAATACGCAAGGAACAGTTTAAGCACATCCTGCCTGTGGGTGGGGACTGGACTAAGTGACCTCTAAAGGGCACTTACAGCACTGAAATGCAATTTTCCATGATTTTATATCACTCTCATTTCACCAAGCAACTACTTACTTTCTATTTTTCTCTTCATCCACGGGCACACAAAAATCCAGACCAAAATGGCAAATACTAGTGATACGCCGATTGATATTAGAGCAATGGCCCACATTGGCAGTACCAACCCCAGCACTGTGAAGACAGAGAAACAAATCCAACTAGACCATAAACAAACATGATTTAACTATCTCGGGCAGTGGAAGAAGAGTCTGTTGCAGAAAAGCCTGTGCTCACAATGTATTCAAAACCAACATGAATGAGATAACAATTTTTAACACATATATCAGTTAGTGCAGTATTTAGGGTCTAGTTGACATATTATAATTCCCAGGTTTAGTCTTGCAGTTCCCTGTGACCTTATTTCTAAAGAAGTCAGGGGTAAACCTCCCACCTCAGGCCTGCTAGAACTAGTTTGCAGTGATTTTCTATGCTAATGTATGTTAAACCATGTTGCCCACTAGGGTAAGTATTTACCTGACCTTTGCTCTGGTCAATAAAGCCTTATGCTTAGCTTAATCTGAGCCATTATCTGCTCACAATAATAGCTTAACATAGCACTTGAGAGCTGGGGTTTCAGTCCTGCAATGCACAACCGTATCAATAACTCATGTTCCTGTACATACTGTATCCCCTCAACAGAGTTCAATTAAATGATCAGACCCTTAATGAAGAAAGAGCTTGGACTCTGATCTTTCAAACCTATACATGTACGCCTGTCTTATGATCTATGTGATTAATTAATTTTTGTGAGTAAATGGTGCCAGGACAGAGGCCCTGGAGAGTAAATATGTATTTCCCGAGTCCCACCTTTTTATTCATGCACTTCAGAGACTGCTAAGCTGAAACAGAAGGGACATTAAGTTTCTTATGCCATTTATTTTGCTTAATGAGTCACTGCAGAGTGCCTGACCTACTTCAGCAGTACAACTAATGAGGAAATGTTGGTTATACAGCTGATTTTTTTTTACTGTGAAACATTTTGGATATATAGCCAATTAGACTTAAGAAAAAGGGATAGCTGAGTTATGTTACCCTTAAATTGGGAACTTCTCAAGGTTTTTATTAATTTCAGTAATGCTGTGTTATGAAGTAGAGTCTACGGAGTGTATTTATCTAGTACATCTAGTGCGTCAGATTTTAAAGAAAACAAATTTCTATTCAAAAAAGGTCATTTTCTAAGTCTGCTTTCTTAATTCAGGAGCTCTCTTCAGTTGCCTGTTCCTTCTTAGCTCTGGGGCAATAGTCTCATCTAAAGATATCATTTAATGACCAGAGTCTTCAATAAAGCAGTCAAGAGAACCAAACATCTTGTTTATGACCTCTTTTGCTGCAAGCACATGTTTAAATGTACACTGCTTAAGTAAAGTTACATATAAATTTATAAATGCAAATATATAAGCATAAGTGAATATAGATATAAAAATATAAGTTCAAATATAAACACAAATATATAAACGCACATAAAATATACAACTATACAAAAATATAAAGAAAGTCCTGAAAATTACATGTATCATTTCCTTCTACTGAGCAATGAAAACACAGCACCCGAGAAAGAAGAGACAGTGCAGAGACAGGCTGAGGGCTTCTTATCACGGGAGAGAAATAAAGTGGTAAATTTAATTAATGGGTTCTGTGCCAGATCTGCCAGAACAGTGACTCTGCTGATTTCAGTGGAACTACAGAGTTGGACTGAATGCAAAAGCCTCCTTGCTCTTACTGCCTGCTCTGAACCTTCTTCTCCTTGACGCATGTACCCGGAATACCTTTGAGAGCTCAGGTTCACGAAGCCAAAGCTGGCAGCTCAATATTCCCCCTTCCTCTAAAAAGGGATTCTTTTTGTAGCTGTGGTCCTCCCTGCTAACCGGAGCGAGCAGGAGGGAGTCCCAAAAACACATGCACGAACAGAAGCGTGTGGGGAGGTGTATGATTATCTCTTGCCCTTGTTAACTCCTCACGTAGGAGATAACCATGTAGTGTCAACAGTGACCTGACAGTAGGCTGGCAGAGCAACAGAGTGTCCCTCCCCTGCCACCCACTGCCAACGACCCACTCACCTGGTGCCCCCGTGTACATGATGGAAAACACGTTGATAGCTATGGTAGCAGCATAGAACACTGGAAGTGCACGGAGACCGTTAGGCACAGGGTCTTCCTGCATGGAAATCAGTGGGGAAAAAAAGAAACGTTAGCTGGATTTTCCACCAGATTAATGTCAGCATGAAGTGCCCCAATGAAAACACGTGCTCCCAAGGCAGTGCCAGGCAGGTGGAGCTTCTGGGGGGATGGTGGAGGTGGGGGAAATTCATTCTTTCTGGATGGAGGGTGAAAGTGAGGAAATTCATTCTTTCTGGATGGTGACGAAAAGTGTGGTTACACCTGCACCCACAACGCTGATCCTAGCAAGGACCAGCATTCTGAGGAAGCTTGACACCGCCAATGGGAACCAGGGAGACAGATTGTTCTTTCAGGTCAGCTGCAGACCTGCTGAGTGAACTGGGGACAGGTTTTTTAATTCAAGTGTTTTATTATCTGTCTTGTCTCCAAGATGAGGAGTCCTTGGCTTGGCACAACTGAAGAGCACCAAGCAGGGCTGGGCTTTGGCATTTTTGGAGAGGAGCTACAAGCATCGGCGCAACTTGTGCATAGCAAAACCTTACTCTTAACCTCTCAGTTTTGACTGAGACAGCCCAGCCCTTTCCATCAGCTAAGAGAAATCTGACATATTAAGCAGGTACCACACAGAGAGTGAGTGTGCAATGCTCAGCACGCTGCTGTGCCCGCTGCCGGCCACCCCCTCGTGCCCTCAGCACTCACGAGGAAAGACTCAGCTGATGGCGTAGCGGAAACTCACCGCACAAGCCAGGGAGAAAAACCCTTTGTGAGGAGACTGCTTTGGCCTTTTGAGGGCCTTCTCATGTTTGCAAAGAGCCTGGCAAAGCTAAGGGCTTGCTGAAGTGGTTTTGTTTCTTGCTGCCACCAGCTACAAAAGGGAGCCAAGAGAAGGCTGCGGCCACCCTGCGCTGTGTCCCGAAGCGTGGTGCAGCACGGGCCATATCTGCAGGGCCAGCTGCTATTCACAGGCACCCCCGACACAGGCATGAACCCCTACATCAGGGCAAGGACTCACAAGCTAAAAAGCTGTTCTTTATATGTGTGCACACAACACAAGTCACTACCTGCTTATGCCACGAGCTCTACAGGTCTTACTGCTTCGCGAATGGCACAGAGGGCAGTCAGAAGACAATTTCCTTACCTTGAACTTTTTCTGCCTCTTGAAGGCTTAAATATGTGGCTTTTATACCATGTGATTTTCATGACTAATTTCCTAAGGTGTTAGATTTTACATGCAATAGAGGAGCTTTTCCTCAGCCTTTATGCAACTTGAGTAATTTTAAATTCAAAGCTGAGTCTGATCAAATTTATCATCTGCTTTTATTGCTGGCATTTATTTACATCAGAAATAAAGAATGATGAAGCTAAGGTTACAGGTGGTGTTATTTATAGCAGAAGAATTAATCCTTCATCTATTTAAGTTCCCTGTATAACTGCTAATATAGTGTTCCTTATTTTAGGTCATTGTCATGCGCTGCACTCCCCCATTTTAGCAAGTTGGGTGGTGTGAGAGAAATAGAAAGAGCAGATAAAATCGTTCTGGTTTCCAGTTCATGGTGGGTGGGCAGGCAAATAGTCTTCTGTACTGCAGAGATATGGATTGATGCTACCTCCAAGCTGCCACTTTTGCCTGAGGCCACTAAAACCTATCGATTCAGGTCCCCAAATAATCTAGGAAACATGCAGATACCTGTTTTCTAATGTCTAATGGGCTAGAAAACCAAAGCTTAATATCCCACAACTATGAAATACCAATTAGAGTATCTCCAAGGAAGGACTGTTCTGTTTGAATAACAGTCAGAATGGCTACTGTGAGGCTAAGCCAATGCCACCAGATTTGTACTAATGCAGAGGCAATCTCAACACACCACCCTTTAATACGGTATATGCTGTTTGATTAATTATCACATAGCACCTTCTAAGTCTCAAGTACTTATCAAATTATTTACTCTGAGCTTTCAGAACTACAAGCAAGTACAGTTCCATAAAAAAAATGACTGGGTCTCCTGCTCAAAAAGCAAGCCACAAACTTCCAACTCTGGAAATACAAGAACTCAAATGGGAGGCTAGAACACAGCCTTCATACTGAGCACTCATTATTAATAGTGAAATTTCTTTACCTTGTTTAAAATGAAGAATCTAATCAGCACAAAGAGGACTCCAGACATCAAGCCAGATAACAGTGGGGATATAAACCAAGAGGCAACTGTGTTGAAGAAAAAAACAGAATGAAAGATGAAATAAACAGTATTTTTGCATAACAGTTACGTGAGTAGTGAATAAGTAATAAATTTAAATCAGTTCCTGTACAACTGGAATGATTGTTCTTTATGTTTACTTACAACTGGCACAACTCAATGTCCACTGACACTTATAAAAGTCAAGGTAATGCTAGGCACAGTTAGAAACATCAGCCAAAGCATTTCCCAGTAACTTTGCAAGTTAGCAATCAAATTCATCAGGAAAGTTTCACGGAGTTTGATGTGGAGTGGACCAAGAAAGCCCTGCAATTTCCTAATCCCCATGACCACAAACGTTGCAAGCAAGTGTAAAGCAACTGCATTTAGCAGGGTGCCATGCCACTTGCAGGATAAAAGTCTCAATTTCCAAAATGCCAAGAAGCATCAACTGCAATGAATAACGCGTGTACATTTTTTGCAGGCCGATTTGCAAGTGCCCAGAACTGATTTAACTGAAGTAGGTGGCAGAACTCCCACTGATTTCAATAAAATCGGATTAGGGCAGCACTCTGGAAATCTCATCCAGAGTGAATTATTGTTTGGGGCATGGTTAACAGATTGATTCTGCTGCCATTGCAAACTCACTTCTACTTTTGACTGAATTTAAAAAAAAAACACGCACTGCTCCAACTTCTCCATTTTATTTCCCTGCCTTCAGCACCAAACCCTTTCAATACAGGGTTTAGGCTGCTACTCCAGTTGCATGGCTTCCAAAACAATAATGAAAACTCCTTCACATCCCTGCTTGGCTGTGCTGATCTTGACAGTGGGAGGCTGTGAGTTAAACATGTGCTGTATGCCCGGCTTTTGCCTCCCTGAAGCTGGTGGGTGGAGAAACATGACTGCGGGCATTCACATGATGGCTAGTGTTGTGGAGAGCAAGAACGAGGTGGCACGAGGTGCCACAAAAAGAAGTAGAAGAGGAGAAATGTCACCTTGAAGCATGTCTCTGAGGGACAACGTCTCCTCAGCTTACTGCTGAGGAAGTGCAAGTTGTGTCTTGTGCCCTTCTCCACCAGAGAGACAGTGCAGCCCTTAACAAGCAGTGCATCTTCTGAATGACAGGACTGGGGTGGAAAGCAAGTTAAGGAGGGAGTGCTACCAGCACAAAGCAGGTTTAGGGGAATGGATTTTGCAGGCAGTGCACTCTATTTCACACACCCTCACGCATAGAAAGAAACAGCACTCACCAATCTTGACAAGCTGCATCCACTGGACCCCCTGGGTGCCAATTGCCACCAGAGAAAATCCAATCGTAGCACCTACAATGCAATGGGTCCCCGATATCGGGAGTTTCAAGAATGATGCAATTAGCTGCCAAACAGCAGAACCTAGAACAGAACCCAACAGTACAGTAAATACAACAACAGTAACAATGTCATGCAGAAAATTCTTCAGCATGTACCCACATTCTTTTACGAGCTCTGCCTACACTCCACATGCACAACAGAGATCTCCTAAAGAGGGTTTTGTTCCTGTTCTGTCTCTAAAAGCAGATACTAAGACAGTTCATTAGCAGCCTTGAACGCTGAATCTTGCTTTTATTACTAATAGCTCTTTATACTGTACAAAAGTTATGCTTTTTTTTTTTTTGGAAGGCTTTCAGTATTTACAGCCTGTCTGATTCAACACACAAACTGCTCCCACTCTGCATCAAGCTTAGAAAACCTCCTCATTCTTGAGAGCATGAACTGCCCCATGCTCCTCAATTCAGATGCCACCAGAGAAAGGCTCAAATTTTGGGGCAGGAAGTTTCATACCTCTTCACAGTGAGGTGTGGCCATCCAGAGTCCTCTATAGGAAAAATGGACTGAGAAGGGAATAAATACTCTCTGGCTGCCTTTATTTGCAGTGTATTGCAGCACTGGAAAAGTTCAGAACTGCAAAAAAGGTTCTAGAGCATAAAGACGTAAGATCCCCTAACTAAGGGATAGTGGTTAATGGTCTATAAAGTCAATGTGATGCCTGGTGTCCCAACAGATGGAAAAGGAAGGGTGTTTGCCAAGAATGCAGGTGAAAAAAAAAAACTAAAAAAGAAAAAAGAAAAAAAGACATCAAGCATCAGAGAGGATGCCTTGTATTTGTTTTAAGTCTGAACTTCCAGTAGTTAGATCAGCCCACAGCTGGCCACCAAACCCTTGAGTACAAAAGTTCATGCTCTGACTCATTTTCACATTGCAAGGACCCATGTTCCCTGCTCCCTTTGCAATGGTCCTAACCTCAGGACAATAAAATCATTTTGGCAGTGACTCCAGCTTTCTATGGATCTCACCTAATATTACAGAATTCTTAGGAAGGTATCCTCTTCACCTTACGACTTTATAGCCTTAAGACTAAATCTTCAGGCCTTAAGAGGCCTCAACAGTTGCAATCAAACTGCCATAAGAGATCCTGTATTTTCGGGCTCATGCTACCTCTCTTAAGAGATCTCCAGCACATACTAGTGATCACGCAAGGTTGCTAAACATATGCTGCTACGCAAAATGCCAACCTCCATCCTCAATTCCAACAGGAGAGGATGGTTTGAACGTCTTGAAATGGACCCATCTACAAATGGTGGTTTGCTGGCATCCTATGCAGCTACGTTTGGAAGTCAACCAGTTTGTGAAACTGATCTCTCCTGGGGTACTATCCCAAAACAACTGGTAGTCCTATTGCTATTGGAAATTCTAGATCAAACAAGGAACACCTGCTCTTTTATTTTTTGGCTTCTCTTCCCATGTTCTAAAATAAAAATAAATACACTTTGAAACCTTTGACATGAACTTAAGAGTCCAGCAAGTGGAAGAGAGATGAAAGAGAAAACAGATGGTAACATCTGGAAAGAGCCAAATAAACAGATAAGCCAGTCACAGATATGTAATTACAAAATACTCAGTCTAAAAAATAGGGAAAACGCAACCAAGTTGCAGCTGCACTGCAAAGGTGTAGTGAGAGCTGAATTTTTTGTTTGGGAGGGAGGAGGCAGGAAGAGGGAGCATGGCTCTATTTCTCATTTAATCAACTTCACCTTGTAAATAAACAGGAGAGCAAGAGGGAAAGTGATGGAGGACTGATAGATACTCTGAGGACAATGTGTGGTCTAAAAAAGTTTAAAGCAGCACATTAAGGAGCAGAAGAAAATACAAATCAAGCCAGAGCAGGACTTTCCTTTGGGGCTTGCAATGTCTTAACTAACTGCATCAAAGCTTTAATTCCTCTTTAACACAAAATGCATGTTTCCAGTCTTCATCTATGCAAAACTAACCTAGGAAGCAAAAGGTTCACTAGACCTGTCACAGAGTCCCAAATTCATAGAATGGTTAGATTTGGAAGGGATGTTAAAGATTATTGAGTTCCAACCCCCCTGCCATGGGCAGGGACAACTCTCCCTAGAGCAGGTTGCTCCAAGCCCCATCCAGCCTGGCCTTAAACACTTCCAGGGATGGGGCATCAACAACTTCTCGGGGCAACCTGTTCCAGTGCCTCACCACCCTCACAGCAAAGAATTTCTTCCTGGTATCTAATCTAAATCTCCCCTCTTTCAGTTTAAAACCATTACCGCTCCTCCAATCACTACACTTCCCAATAAATGTTTCTTTCCATCCTTCCTGTAGGCTCCCTTTAGCCTCCCTGGAAGCCTGTTGTGAGGTCTCCCTGGAGCCTTCTCTTCTACAGGCTGAACAGCCCCAACTCTCTCAGCCTATCCTCATAGCAGAGGTGCTCTGCTTGGATCATTTTCATTGCTCTACTCTGGACCCGCTCCATCAGGTCCACATTTTTATGTTGAGGGCCCCAGAGCTGGATGCAGCACTCCAGGTGGGGTCTTGAGAGCAAAGCAGAGGAGCAGAATCATTTCTTGTGATGCAGCTGAGGATGTGGTTGGCTTCCTGGGCTGGGAGCACACATTGCTCATGTTGACCTTCTCATCAACCAGTTCAGACTCTTTACCCCTGCTGACACCGTGGCCACGCACCCTTTCCTCCTGGTTGCCATCTCCTAAAGAGAGAGGCCTGGCTGCAGACTGCCCTGACCAAGAGTCACCTGCACTTCTGGCTCAGGCTGTACTTCATGCTGAAGGCACCACATCCATTCTCCTGAGACCTGGTGCTGTGTGCCAGCTGGGAGCCCTGGTTGAGTACCATGTCACCTGCAAGACTGGGTTAGTCTTCTGCTTTGCTAACCCTGGCTGAGATGTTCTCTCACACAGTGGCATCTCAGTTGCACCAGCTGTTGACTTGAGCTCCCACTAGGACCACTAGAACAACACTTGGGCAACTCCTGACAACAACCTGACAATGTGTTAAAGCTAGGGAAGCACTACAATTTACTCCCAAGAGCAACAGTCCCTAACTTCCTAATAAACAACATCTTAATACCTTACACACTATTACAAAATGTGGTATTTTAACATTTTAATCCCACTGCTCCCTGCTTCTTTCTCTCAGGAGAGAAAGCTGCCCAGAAAATCACCATCTGCTGTTTGCTGCAAGCATCAAAGGATCTTCCAGCAACATCTGGAAAGAGAATGCAGGAATACAGTGACTTTTGGTCTCTCCCAGACTGTTGACTCATTTAAGCCTCATCGAAATTCAGAAGCTAAGTCCATTTGCAAAACACAATCATGAGGCATGAGAGAAAGGGGGGAGGGGAACGCAGAGCGAAAACAGAAAGAGGAGAAGGAAACATCTAGGAAGGCTCCAAGAAAACACAGAAAAAAATATCACACATCCATAGGAAATCTGGAAATGGATTTGAGAAAAAAAAAATTGAAATTGCAGTTTGTAACTTTTGATTAATTCTGAGATTTAAAACGTGGAATTTCTTCTTAATGCCCTTACTGGAGGAAGGGAATGCAACTGGTCATGAAGTTCACAGAGGCTTATGTAAATATACATGCAAATAAGTTGTTTTCTTTGAGCTTCTGACCAGTTGCCTCCGCAGGGGGTATCTGAGACTTAAAACTTTGCCCAGCCAGGATCAGGATGCCATAAGCAGATGCAGAAAAAGAAAAGGAGCCGTTCTTCAGTGGGGACTGTGACTATCAAGAATGTGAAGGTCAGAAGCTGCAGGTCACTTACATTTCAGACAGCATACACTGATCCCAGGCGTATGCCTGTGGGAAATGATGAAGCTATCTCCAGAAGCAGAAGGCTAAATGATGCAAGTCAAGGGGTACTATGAAGCCACCCTACAGTTTGAGGGAAAGACCAGAAATCTGCGGCTGACCTTGCAAGACATCAGCAAAGAGGAACTGCTGGGGGTACTCAAGAGCATTTGATGTGGTTTAAGAGGGACTGTCTGGGGAAGTGGCTGAGGTCCCAGCAGTGACTTTGTGCTAATCAACCCCTCTGCCCCTTGGCCAGGCAAAGGTAGCCAACTTTCAGGAGGCTCAGGAGTAGCAAAAGCCCAAGGGAACCACCTCCCTGTTCTAAGCACACAAAGCCATCTCAGACAAGTCCAAAAACCAGCACTCAGTGTCCACCTTAATCCACTAAAATTAAAAAAAAAGGGGGGGTGGTGGGCAAAAATTTTCCTGCTTCCCCAAAGAAATGGGAAAATAACTGCATGTAGTAGACCTCTGCAGGGATTCACCTATCTCACGTGCAGGTTCTGCCTGAAAACTGTGGGGAGGTTAGAGGTCGTAGGTGGAAATACTATTTAGGTTAAGCTTAAGGAGGTTTAAGGCATAAAATCTTTGAGTGGAGCATCCCTTTATAACAGGGGACACCGTGACACTTGTATAAATCACATCACCCTGGTGTGCAATGCCACAGACTCACCAGGCTGAAGAAGTGGTGGTGGGATGGGCAGGCTGGACCCTTGTTAGGGTGACAAAGCCTCCCGCATACAAACTAAGAGGAAATACGGTGGCTTAGTGTTACTTACCTCAGAATACCCTATTTGTTCTAAACGGAGATTAATTTAACCACCAACAAAAGCAGGGAGCAGGCTCTAAGGTAGCCTGAACTGCTGTCGGTTTGAGTCAGAAAAATTCAGAAGACATTCCACGCCTGACCATCTATCTTCACTGCTCCTTTTAATTTTGCCAGGGGCAAGGGTGAAGTGTATGATTAATTGCAACCACTCAGCCAGACAATCAGTTTAAGTGTATATGTTTGGATTTTCTGTAATTTTTTTTTAAAGGATTTAGGTAATTTCCTTCTCGTATGTATTCATTGCAAACTGCTATTTCTGCCGGATTGTCTGTGCAGTCATAAATTCTATGCTTACATGTTTTCCAGGTACAATAACAAAAATCTCCAAAAGAATTTTGGAATATGATCCACTATGTTAAACGTTTTTCCTCTATCAGTTAAATGGCTGAACCATTGAAAAACATAAATGATCAGGAGCATTTAAAAAACACAGGAGACTTAAAATAGGAATACAGGCCCCTGAATTCACACAAAACCAGATGTGCAAATCTCTGGATTAAGATAAAATCAGATGCTAAGACTTAATTAACAGTAACCACAATGAAAAGGGAAGACAAACACACAATGAACGTTAGTTGGAATAGGAAATTATTACTTACCAACCATTGCACTCACTTCTCCTGCCATCAGCAGCGGGACAGTGTTGTTGTACAGGTTGACATCAATGATACCTTTCCGAATCGTTTCTCCTACTTTTGCTCCCAGTAACACTGAGCCAGTGGTTTCAAAAACTGAAGCCAAAATGCAAGCCTGGCGTAAAGTAACGACGCCAGAGCCCACAGCCGTCCCGAAAGAATTTGCAACATCATTTGCACCAACCGAAAAGGCTAAAATAAAAGCAATGATAAAGCCCACAATGACCATCCACAGGTACTCATCCATTGCCATCTTCCCCCAAATCGTAGATTAGCTTCCCCTTTGCAAATAGTTAATAGTCAAGGCTGGAGGGCACCGTAACGGATTTGGAAAGCAGATTTCTTGTAAACAATGAGTTCTCTCTGGAAAGTGCTGGGTAGTGTTAGAATGTGAAGAAACTGCTAACTGCTGATTTTCAAACTACTATAAATACTGTTCATTTGGCTGCCTTCGGTCAGCAGTGAAACGCATTCCATATTTTGCTCCCAAACTGGTACAACTGCGACGGTTCTGTCCTGCAACAGAAAAGAAAGAAAAAGAAAAAAAAAGAAAAAAGGGGGAAAAAAAAGAAAATTACAAAAGAAAAAAAAAAAGGAATACCCAGCAGAGCCCATAACAATGTGTGTTTTCAGAAGTAAACAGATGATTTAAATCCACTAATGGGGACCTACCTCAGCATGTGACTGTTCTAATCATAAAGCAATTCAGAAAAGGTTAAAATTAGGTCACCACCAAAGCAATATGTTTCTTGCAATATCACTGACCGAGAAAATCTTTTGAGCTATTTAAAAGGACTTGGGAAGGTTTGGGGGGGTTTGCTTGTTTTGAATTCACCGAGCAGGGCAATAAGCCCTCTTTCTAGGAGGAGGATCCCTCTCGGCTCTTTGCACCCAGTGAACATGAGACATGTAGAACATATAGACCATGCCATACAGCCTGATATCCAGCTGATGTGTATCACCTGTATCTACCGACCCCAGCAGAGCTCTCACATCTTACCAGCTAGAGCCAGGGATGCACTCCTGTGAAAAAATTATTTAATCTCTATGTCTGTTTAGGAAACGTCACTGGGAATACTCTGAAGAGCATTAATATTCATCCATCGCTGTTCTCACGGCTTCTCAGTTACTGCAACAGCACAATAATCATGATATTCCCACGTATCCCTGCAGATCTAGGGAAGTCTATTAGAAAAGACCTTGAGCTCTCTGCTCTTTCGTATAGGTGGTTACCAATTACTAACAAGTTTATTATATTCAAACCATTGTTACAGATATCTTTCAGTATTTCTTTTGATGGTTCCAGTTTTATGATCTCTTTTTGCATTACATCTTAATCAGTCCTTAGTCTAATCTGAAAAAAGAGTGAGGTCTGGAAATGGAAGTGAAAAACGGACAGAGAAAAAGGGACTTAAATAAATAAAACCTTCACAATCCAAAAGGCTGTTGGGCAGATTGATGAGGCCCACAGTGATGGTCAAAAGCCAGAAGCAAATTTGCCCAAAGCACACTGCTCTTCTGCTGGCTGCTTCTCTTCTACTAGCAGCCACCACGAAAGTGTCCCATGCCACCATCTGCCTTGCCTATTCCATGCTGTTTGGCTCCAGAAGAGTGACATTTTGGATAAGGCAAGGGGTCCAATGAACTTTTAGCAACAAATATCCATCAGCCAACTCCACACATTTTAAGAAGCATTTCAAGAGACATGGGGACATCAGACTAAAAGCCCTAAGCACACCTCCTGCTCGCTGTCAGTTTCCCCACAGTCACTTCAGTCTCATATCCATGGTTTCAAGACTATGTTAAATTTTTGGGATGAACCCAATGCAATGTAGGTCCTACAGTAGCAGGAAGGGTCTCTGAAACTACCAAAATAATGGCAAAACTAAAAAAAAATAAAAGAGATTTAGCATATTCCTAAAATGCTAGATCCTTGAGAAGAACCAACAGGAAAATACATCTATATAGAAGTGTTTCTTAGAAAACCCTGAGGTTGGTGATGTCAAGGACTGATGTTTTCTCTAAAGATACACACTCAAGAAAAAAGATGTCCCTCTTTCTCCAGGTCTCAGACTGGCTGAACAACTGTCATTCCAGTGTTTTCCAGACATGAAGCAGATATCAATCCTTGGATGCCTTACACTCTAAAATAACACCTCGGAAGGTCTTAATGGCTAAAAACATTTGTATAAGGATTTTTATACTATGAGATAACATGGGAAAATAAAGCACCAATGCATTTTTGATGTTTGAAGACTTGTTGCCTTTCATAATTCATGAGCACTCAGCTCATTGAATGGAAAAAGATACGGCAGAGACTGAAAAGGCTAACAATATTTGGAAGAAACAATTAGGCTTAGCACTTTTTTGCCTGTGAAGGAAGACAAAACTCCATTAAATCCAATCATTAAAAATTTTCTATTATGTACATCAGATTTTCGCTGGGAGATGAAGTGCTGAACTAGAGCTTCCTTGATCCTGTAGATTAATGAACAAATTCTTCATCCAGAGCAGATTTACACAGCACTCTGTGCCTTGGTTTCCTCTCTTGAAGAGGGGCAGAGTTGACTGAGATCCACATATTCATACACAGCTACTATGAGATCTGACTCATTCAGACCCACAAGATGACAGCACACCCTTATTCCCAACACAGATCTGTCTTTTGTCCTCTCACCCACCAACCTATCAACTTATTGCGGTGACCCAGTTTCTGGGATGAGGAAGAGCAAGAGTAATTGTGACATTCCTCCACTGCTAGGGAATTCATGGAACAGCGTTTGCCAAATCTGGCTCCTCCTGCCACAGCAAGCTCCTGCAGTTTCCAAAATAAACCACTGAGTCACAAGGTTGCCTTTATTAGCTTCCCTGGGAGCAGAGGGGAGAAGAACTCCAGATGGTTCCAAAGAAATTAAGACTTCCACGCTCCCAAAACTCCTTGTGAAGGCCAAAGAGTCTCCCAAAGTTTGTCAGGAGGGCTCTTGGCAAAAGGACTTGCAGTTACACAATCTCCCTCCCTGTGAAATGGGGGACACAGCCGCAGGAGAAAAGGATGTCTTCAGTCAGAAGTCACTCCTCCTATCATTTTAGGGAAGGTGATAGTTCAAAACAGATCTTCCTCAAAAACTTAGGAGGCTTAACTTGATGTCCACTGTGTTTGCACAAGTGACAGAGCCCAGCAACAGCCAAGCTTTGTCTTTAAGAAGGTGAAAAACAAAAGAGAAAAGGGAATAAGCACGTGCTCAAAAATTAACACACAGGCAGCACGTGAATGGCTAGGTGTTACTACTTTCAACCTTAAATAACTGCAACAGATGTGAAACATTTAAAGAAGAAATAGAAAGGAAAAAAAAACAAAAAAACAAAAAAAAGGCTCCTCTCTGCTGAGAAAGTTTTCAGAAACGCAAAATATCCTGCAAAGTAGGCCAGTGACTAAATACAGACTAAATCTTGTAGCATGCTTCTTTCTGTAGCCCAAAATACATCGGGCATGCTCAGACACGCTGAGCTATGCCTCTCATCACCTAATCTAACCCAAGAGCCTGTGGTATTTCGTGTTGTTACTGGGAGGAAAAATAAACTGGAAAAAATGCCATAGAGTAGGGAATGGCAGATCTCTGCGTGACAGGTGGAAGTCACTAGCCCCTTTCTGTCCTGGAGTCATTTATATTTCATCAACGTGCCTCTACGCATGCCAAAAGCAATCCAACCTGACCTGCTAGAGACTAGGAAATCCTCCCATGTACCTGTGGGACACACATGGCCCCTCTGCCTCCAGATGGGTACACTGCAGGGTGGAAAAGTTAATTCTCCATTTCTGCTTTAGAGAACTCTTCTGAAGCCAGCCCAGCCTCCACTGCAGTGGAGTATCCACTAGTAGAGTATCATACTTAGGAGGTCTGAGTTGAAGCTTTTAGCTGTTTAAGTGGACTTAGAAACTTACAGAACTTACCCCTCAGTGAGAAAAGTCTGATTTTTTGGAAATGCTAAGCATGCCCCTCTGCCTCCCTGGCAGATGATCCAGACACCTCCCTCAGACTTCATTTGCTTGCTAGCCAAACATCTTCTTGTAACTCTGTCAACATGAAGTGCTATTTTTTCCCTAAGGGAGAGCTGAAAACAAAACCTAGGTAAAGGAGCACCTCGATTCATACAGAATTACAAGTGAATCCTCTCCTGCTAACTATGAGATCATTTTAGGACATATTTATATACGGACATCTACTAAGACAGCTCCTCTGGAAACTATTCACAGCACACTTCTAAGCCTAGACAAGTTTGTAGGGAAAAAATAACAGGAAATGTGAAACAAATTTATCAGTTGTTTGTGGTTTTTTTGCTAAACAAATTGCTGCTAAAGAGAATGCAGAAATATTTAACAACAGGGATAAACAGTTAAATAAACTTCAGGACAAAATTCATAGGCTAGGGAAGCGATCAGTGTGCACTACCCACCAGCAATCCAAAGGAAACAGAGACCCCATAAATACCCTTTTCTCTTCACAGAAAATTAGGGAAGACTCTATTGCAATTGTGAAACACTGAAACGTATATAAATCACACCATATGCAGCTCACACTGTATATACAACATACGATATGTAGCTCTTCTGCTTTCAGAAGTTGCCCCATGCTGCAGCTGAAAACTTTCTCCTGCTCTGGACAGGACAGAGACTCTGCAAGTGCCCGAATTTAACTGTTTGGTTGTTGCCTAAGCATGAGCAAAAATCCACAGGCAGCAGCTAACTTGCAGCATTTCTCAAGATAACTCTTACAAGTACTCTACTTTTCATTATGCCAAGACAGATGGGGGAGGACGATTTCTTTTCCCCTGCAGCCTTGAAAAAAGCAGACATTTCATGGCAGACAGTCACACTGAATTTGTACTGACAGGCAGGTTCACTTCTAATTCCCAGTGTCTGAAAAGTCTGCCCCAAATGCTTACCAGACAGCAGCTTCTAGGACGTTATTCCATACCTTCCTAATTTCTCTATGTTGTTCTTTATATAAAACAAACCTGCCAGGCTTCCCACCTACGTATTGCAAGCTCATACCAGATCTGGCATTCCAGTTGACTGGTACTAAACACAGCACTGCATAGAAACTGACCCTTTTGTAACCAAAGCTGCTAACATCATTCACATCAACAGTCCTTATCATTTCCAGCTCTTCCTCAGGCTGCCAGGCTCACGAATTATCTACTTTAAATTACTAATACTACACCCATTATATGAAAGGTGGTATTAATTCAAGTGGTTCAAGACCACGAACATCCCTATATGGCTCTAAATTACATGCACAGGACTTGTCACAAGGCCAAGCATGATGTAAGTTTTAATGCTCCAGTACACAAAAAACACCCTTGATTTACTTTAAATAAAAAAACCATCAGTTCCCGCATCCACAGAAGCGGGTTTTGTATCAACCAGTTCCTCTTCTAACACGTTTGCAATGTGTGCAAGCATACATCCCGCTACTACTCGATATGGAAACAAGGCTGAAGTTGATCACTTTCCAAGGACTCCCATCCAGTTTAACATTGCAGAGAGGGACTGTCACTGCCAGCTCCCAAAACTTCCAGAGGATGCTTCCTTTTCTTAGCCCCTATCAACCTCTGTTCCCACCACTGAAAGGTCAAAAATGCATATTAAATAATTAGCAGGAGATTCGGCTGCTGAAAACATTCACTACAAACACAGGCAGCAGCCACATTTAAACAGCACTTCTATAAATGTTTAAACAGCAATTCTACAAACAAGATAGGTAAAGTATCAACAAGTCCTTGTGCATTTCCTGATAAATATCTTTTTCTCTAGCTAAAGGACTAGATCCTTCGGTGGCTGAACAAAGTCTTTCTAGCAAGCAAGTGGTTTTTATGATTCAACACTAGAGATTTTTAAGACCCACTCAGAGAAAACAAGTGTTCAGTGTTGCGGAAAACATTTTATAAAAACACAAATAAACAAAAAACCAACCAAAAAAAACCCCAAACAAAACCATGCAGAGAAATCTTTAAAACTCACCCAGTATTTAAAAGTTGTTTCAAAAGAAAAAGGTGCTAAGTTCTTCCAGCGACTTGCCCTCCTGATTGTAAATACAGGCTGAAGTCTAAAATAGACATCCTATCATTCAGCACAGTCACATCTGAACATGCAAACTTCCAGAGGGTTAGAAAGAGGGCTATAACTTACACCAGGCAGTCCACGGATAAAATTCACTCCGGCACAGAAGAGCACACAAGACAACACTGAGAAGCATCAACGTGAGTCCAGATTCTTATTCAGTAGGTGAAAATCTGCCTCCTCTTAAGCAAAGAATTCTGCTGGGGGTGGGCACTGATAAAACACAACACTGCGTCACGACTGCACTAGTCAGACAAACCAATCCAATGAAGCTCATATTAAAAGCAACAAAACGTTCCTTTTTTTTTTCTTCTTTCCCCCCCCCCCAATCATAGGCATAGATGAGAAAGGAAATCTCAGTTTTGATGGGCATTTTGGTGAAATGAGGCAATCTCTGAGAAGCCTCAGGTCTACTATTTGCAAGCACACTTAAAGGCGTGCTTTAATTCAAGTGCATGTGACAGTAGGGGACGTACACCCAATTTGGGGAAGATGCTGAATGCTTTTGACTTTATCCGTGTCAGCAGAGGTCTCACAGACTGCAGAAAGTTAAAGATGTGCACGAGTTTTGACTGGAGCCATGCCTAAGCAAGCAACTTTGCTTTCAACAGTTCAACCTAAATTACCCAATCCAAATTCCTTCAACCGTTTTCCTTTAAGTGGGAAAGATTTTTGCATGTATGTCAAGGCAAAAATAACATTTGCCTAAAAGCACTTGGCTTAGGTTTATATAAAATATTTGGTTTAATACTATATAATGCAATTACACCATTTTATTCAGCAAGAAGGAATGTAAATCAAAACTGCATTGTCAGAGTTTAAAAATCTGACAGACACAAATCTACTTGGACACGTTTCTGGTTTATAAAGAAATTATTTTTAAGTTTAACTTTTAGGTTTTACTCCATTCCGAGTCACTTAAAGCCATGGCATCATATTCCAGCATAATAAACTTAAATCAGTAAATTTTCAGCATCCTGAACATTAGAGAAAAATTGAATCAGTGATTTAGATTTGTAAACACACACTTTGAAACGTAATTCTTACCTCATCTGTTTTTTCAAGTTTGAATAAAGGATATCCCTTAACAAGGAGGCAAAAGTTTTCTAAATTGGTTAAATTCAGCTGCAAATGATATTCAAGGATAATCTGGTAAATCTGAAAAGTGCTTTACATTTCTTAGGAAAACTCACATGGATTAGTAAGCCTATATCCTTTTCTACCAAGGATTAGGGCAAAACTCCAGCTAGAAATCTGCAATGCAGAAATGACATTAAAAATCCCACATTAAAAAAAAAAAAAAAAAAAGAATTATAAGTGTCAGGCCATGATTCTTTTTAAGAAAGGCTGACTCTTTATTTAAGGTCAAAGCCCAACTGCTATTAAGCTTGCAACACTGCTGCTAACTTGGTGAAAATCTGCATCCCTCAAGCCTGGTTGCGAAGTCTTTCCTTCTCCTTCTGTTGGAGGTGGCACACAGGCTTCCTAGTTTTAGAAATGTGAGAAGGGTTGATACGTTCACATTAGTTTTCCCTTACATACAGAAGTACCATATTTCAACAAAAGAAGAATATTAATCTTTTCCTGCAGATCTAAACACATCTTAATGCTGCTTTTGTTGTTGTTTTACAGGTAGCATCAATCAGTTCAAATGAGAGCGATCATCATTGTAAACTTGAAGTCAGCCTGTATTTTTAGGTCTGGAATCCAAGGTTTTAAGGAAGTGAACAAACAAACACAGAAACTGACTTGCAGCACGTATTTCACTTTATAAAGTAAAACCAAAAAAAAGAAGAATGCAAAATATTATTTCATGTTCCCTTTATAGCTGACAAGTTGTTGATGTCTAGCTTGGTAAAGCTCAAACCTAAATGGTCCAAGTAAGTGCTTAAACCCATCCTAGTTCTCCTTAAAGGACCATTCATGCAGCCTAGAGTGACCACCACCAGCTTGCACAATCAGATCAAAAGACCATCAAAAGGACACGTTATTTGGAAGTTATCTACCTCAAGAGCCAGAAGTTGCCGGCCTGACCTGTGGGAATCATCTCAGATCCAGGAGAACAAGGAACCATCTGAGTGCTGCTTCCCATGAGCCACTATGACCACAGCAGTGGTTTCTTGTTGACCTAAGCTTCTGAGCTTGGTCTACCCATGAAACAAAGGATAATAATAAACAGCACAGAAAAAAGGAAATATCTTCAAAAAGTTTTTGTTCTGCTAAATCAGCATTGTGGACCTCAGGGACAGGAAAATTCAAGCCAAGATAGGTTGACCATTATAAAGGGTTACAATTTGGCATACCACTAAAGAAGCAGCCAAAGGAAAATTTATACGACCACAAAATAAATGATGAGGCTCAGCATTTGGCAGTGGCAGCATCAGCTTGGTTCCCATCAAATCAAATCAAATATTTGTAGAAATGACAAATACATTCTATATTAAAATCTTGTCAGATATCATCATTTTCTAAATTCTAATTTATTCTAGTAAATCCACAACTGAGAGATCCCCATTTGATTCAACAAACCCATGCTACACAATGTATATTCCAGTTTAAACAACGTCATAGGACATGCTGATTTAAATAATTAATTTTAAACCCCCTTTCTTTCGCATTTTTGCATCAAGTATTTTCTGAAAGATGTCAAGATTCTCATTTACCAGTAACCACATTAATTTGCAACTTAGTGTAACTATTATATCAAATGCAACTGGCCTTTTTTCTGTTCAGATGGGGAGGCTACATATTTAAGCAATTTTACTTATTTTAAAATACATACATTTTGAGTGTAAAAAAACAGGGGATGACCATAATTTTCTAACATAAAAACATGTAAGAATTGGAACCTGAATACCTGTAAACTCTGTTTGGTCAGACAAAGAAATACCATAAAAACACCTGAAAGCTGCAAAACGGCGCTCCAGTTACACTGTGCCAACTTAAATAAGGTTACTGACCAGCAACAGGAGCTTTTGGGCTTTCACACACCTGCTGGTACTCTAAAATTGCGAGCCGTAAGCAACCAGAACTCGGGACTTTTTGTTTGCCTTATCAGTATTTGTGCCCCTGACCCTTATTTCCCCTCAATCTATAAAGCAAAATCAAATTAATGAGGAGGAATGAAAATGGGTTGCAGAGGACTGCACAGGTATCACACAGTATCTCAAAGAAATCCACTTCTTGTAATACTCTTCTATCTGTTTTGCAGGCCCCGATGACCACCTACGCGGTGGGGCCCTTGAAGAAGTACACCATACACTGATCATTACCTGGTGATCAGCCCTGAGGTCCTCAAAGCTTGTGAAAATTTAACACAGCTCTACCAAACACAGCACCATTTCTGGTTGCCTAATCGTTCAGGTTGAAAAGAGCCAGCTCCAACCCAACAAAAGGACACCTGCTTTTGCATCATAGGTAGCAAGCTCCAGCATATTGTTATCTATGAGGATAATCTCTGAAAAGAAAAAGGTGCACCCACAATTCACTGCAAGAACAACCATCTCAGGGGACTCTCTGGAAAATCTAAAGTGGTGGACATAACAATTAAGAAGTCACTTGGTGTTCAGGGATGATTCAGGGATGGAACGGCTCCTCTGCTCTGAGGAAGGAAACCATTTGGATGGGCTTTCTTGATGGCTCTGAACTCTGTCACACTGTCATCCAAAGATCTTTATCCAGCGAGCCCCTGGGCTTTCAAAGAGGGCATCCCACCCCGCGTAGAAGACATCCATTCCTGATGGTTGAGGTGGACTGGCTGTGCTTGCATAGGCCTGCAGGAAGGGCCGCAATCTCACAGAGCGTGACTCTGCTTGAGATCACACTTGTCTATGGAGCAAGCAAGCCCTGGGAAAATGAAAAGGAGGAACCCGCAATGGGAATTGTCAGAGGCCAAGGCTGGTGCAGAAGATGACACAGGCCCCGGGTGTCATGTGGCCTGGGAGAGGCAGGCTGGCTCCAACTCCTGCCACAGCCCAAACCCACGCCGAGCCAGGAGTTCAAAGGCAGCAAACCCATCCTGAAGGAGCAAGGCTTTGGCCAGTGCTGAACTGACCCAGTTAATGCTGGAGACCAGACTCAGATCGACCACGACTCTGCCTGATTCACTGGAGACTGAGCGTACTACGTTCATACCAAGGCCAAGGAAAGGGGTGAGCTGCTGCTCTGAGCCAACCTGAGCTTAACCCACCATTTCCCCTCCCCAGCTCCATACCCAAAGAAAGCAATCAGCATGGGTAAAGTATTTCTAAAAGTCCCGGCTACTGCTGACAACTCCAGAAGCATTATTCTGAGTTACTAACAGATCTATACTGACTTTACACAGAATACAAAAAACTGTCCATGAAACACCCCTGTGGCAGTCCAGAAATATGCATTTTGCAAATTCAGAGGCTTATGCAAAGATCTCCTTGGTATGAAGCCAGAGTGTGGTTGCCAAAAGTCAACAATGTGAATTTTTCAGATAAAGGAAACCTGACGCCTCCTGCCCCAGATTGCCTGCCATTTCCATGTTGGTTGGGGTTTCAGAGAATAACCGCTGTGGAGTCTTTTCCCATCAAGCCAGAAGAGCTGGCTGGGGCTCCCTTGAGTCCGATGACTCTTTCTCTCTTCAAAGGGAGCTGGAGTGAGAGAGTTGCAATCAACATGCCAAACCACACTGGGTGGCTCTCACTGACAGTCTCCTAAATCGGTGTAGCCAGCAGGACAGATGGCCAAGTGCTGCTGACATGAGCTCACTGAATGCCAAAAGGAGGAAAGGATCACGGGTATAGCCAAAGACAAGAGGGACAATGACACTCAGAGGTGCTGACTGAGGCGACAGAGATAAGTGGAAATATACATTGTGGCAATGGAAAGTCTATCTTTTTATTTATTTTTTTTTTTCCCTTACAAGCATTGCAGTAATAAAGATATAAAGGTGGAAACTGCAATGAAAGCTGTGACCCTGGCTTTGTGTCATAGGAAAAAAAGTCAGATATTACACCAGGAAGCTGCTGACTCTGCCTAATTCTAGACCTTACAAAGAATGACACCTGCCTACTAATATGTGGGTTTCCCCCCGTCCCCCAAATTCAACAGCTGACGATCTCTGTTCTTCAGAGTCCATGTAATGGTCCACATCTATCTCCCATGGCCTTTGCTGCTAGAGACTGGAGGAATGCAAGGGGTAAGCAAAAATCTTGAGTTCCACCTACAAGGCAGAGTCAACATGACAGCTGCCTCACTGTAGGCTGACAATGCTGCTGGAGCAAACAGGTGGCAAATAAACTTATCACATTGGGTAGGAATTAAATCATCAGCAATGCAATACACCAACAAATGTGACAGATACTTAACCCAGCAGAGGACTTACTAAGGACACGTGGGCCTGTGAAGCAGGTCAAGAAAACCTAGGCTTCACCTTCTACAAGAACTCTCTCCCCTAGATGAGTTACTGCTCACAGAGACAAGGCCCCATGTTTTATCCAGGCTTCTTCTAGCCTGAGAGCAAACCCTGGTAGCAAGATCCGAAGAGAGCCTACAGGAGAGCTGGAGAGGGACTCTTGGTCAGGGAGTGGAGTCATAGGATGAGGGGTAATGGTTTTAAACTGGAAGAGGGGAGATTTAGATTGGATATTAGGAAGAAGTTCTTTCCTGTGAGGGTGGTGAGGCACTGGAACAGGTTGCCCAGGGAAGTTGTTGATGCCCCATCCCTGGAAGTGTTTAAGGCCAGGCTGGATGGGACTTGGAGCAACCTGCTCTAGGGAGGTGTCCCTGCCCATGGCAGGGGGGTTGGAACTTGATGATCTTGAAGGTCCCTTCCAACTCTGACCATTCTATGACTCTGTGATTAGCGTTTTTGCTTCAGCAGTCCAGCACCTAGGTCCAGGTAGAGCACAAAGAGCCTTCCTAAAGGCATGGGCAGGATAACAGGACACATGTTGCTTCCAGTGAACTGATGAGCGTATTCATCTGCAGCAAGAGCTGGAACAGCTAGAATTTCTCTGCTTGCTGACACAGAGGCTATAAAGAGAACAGACAGTCATTAAGGTGGCAGAAGATACTTCTTTAAGTACATGGCACCAGCGAACAGTGCCAGTGCCTAATGTACCTTACCCTCTTAAAAAGGTGTTTATAGCTGAGCTGTGCTGGCGATAGTGGTGCTTACAGCACCCCAGCAGTTGCCCACAGGAAGAAAGATAGCATGAACGCTGCTGAGAGATCAGGAACAACAAAGGGGATTCCATGAGGAACCCCTCCTCTTCCCTGCTTTTCTGGAGAATGGTGAGAATCAGAGCTAGCCATGACAGGATCCTGCTACACCCACCACAGCCTGAATGGGGACTTCCCTAGACCCATGCACTCCCCTGGAAGAACATGACCTACCCAACAACGGGAAAAGCACAGCACAGCACTCACACAGACCTCTTGGCTCCATACAAGCTCTGAGAGAAGAGCCACGGCACTCCAAGGCAGAGTGCAAATTCCCAGAGAGCTGAAGTATCAGAAAAAATAAAGCAAAAAAGGACAAAAGAACCTAAAAAAAAATTAAATAAAATTAAATCTACAGCAGCTAGGTATGACTACTATGCCACGAGAAGAGAGTCCTCTGATGTATGGAAGCACATGTGGATCACATTTCTTGCAAGACCTGGAAGGGACCACAGTCTACCCCTGTCATACTGGTAAGGAAAAATCACTCCGTGTTATCCACAAAACACATAATCAAGTGGATCATCGTGTAAAGAACACTGAATGCTAAGGAAAAAAATAAATTCTTTTAAAGAAGTAAACAAGGAATCCATAATTAATAAACATCTGGTTGTTTCTGGCCACAAAGGCCTTCAGAAGTCACAGAAGCAATTTCCTCTTTTATATCTTCTACGCACAAATTAAAAAGGGAAAATCAATTATACCATTTTTTCAACTGTCAATCAGTTCCTCAGCCTGGAATTAACCAGATATTGAATTAAATCCAATGAATAAAATAATGTGAAGAAAACAGTTGCTCTGAAGCAGTATTACTACCCAAGAGGGCTTAATATTTCAAACAACACTGTCTCCAAGCATTTAACCAATTATCTCCCACTATTTGATTTTGTTTTCTTTAAATCTTCAGCAGACATGAACTCCTTTGAGTCACTCCATTTAATACAAATAACTAAGCAGATTACAATAAATTTGGGCTATATTACAAGTTTGTTTCTTTCAAATCCCAAGTACCAGGATCTTAAAATAAACATAATCCTTTCCAGTTTTAAAAATTTCTCAACTGAGCAAAAAGTATTTTCCATTCCCCAGAGTAATCTGGAACACAGACCACATTGTTCATTTATGTACATTCGACCTGGGATACCCTGGTGTCACTAATCTAACATGAAATTCAGGCATGCAGAAAACCACTCTGTATCTACCTTAAAATACAATCGTCAGTTATCAACAAATGGAATTAAAGTATGGAAAGAAAAAAAATAATTAAGAAAAAAAATCACAAAGTGACCCACTGGCTACTCTACTAACTCTGGGATTTTGTTTTGCCTGGGATTCTCTACAGTTTATTCAGAAAACATCAAGTATCTGGACAAACTCGGAGGCATAGTTCTCCATCAAGAAAGTCTTCCAAATAAACATGCAAAAACTCACACCGAGAGTGCCTCACAGGTCGGTCTAAAGAAAGCAAATATTATGAAAGGTGTTATGCTGGAGGAAACACCAGGTGAATGTAGAGCCAGAGGTAACATGAAGAAAACAGAAATGTGCAGATTTACTTGTTTCAGTCAACAACAGTAACTAACGTTTATTAATTTCAGTTCCAGCAGCTAAAAATCCATGAAAACATTTTTTATATGATACAGACAATACTATCCCATATTCAAATTTCTATCAAAGTAATAACATAGGCCAGGGTTTTCTAACAGTCATCGTGATCTACTTATCAATTACCACAGTAATACCTATTTTAAAATATAAATATTACTAAGTGCAAATAGCTTTTGTATCCAAATGTAATTTAGCTGGTCAATTATAGGGAAATATCCGGAAAAAATATAACTGTTAGCTACAAAAATAGCTGGACACATTCTCAGCCGCTGTCTCTCAACTGTTCCCTTTATATCCACTCTAAAAGTATTTCCAACACACTAATCATATCTATTCGGAAGAAAACTAAAATTATATGATTTCAAACTATTTTCATTAGAAAAACAGTCCTTTAACAACTGCTTTTACTCTTCCAACTAATTATATACTCTTAAAGGCCAAATATTCGGTCAGGATGCAAAAATAACCATAGCCTTTTATTAAGGGTAAAACACCAGATAAGAGTTTGTAAGACAAATAAAGATGCTCTTTGCCTCTGCCAGCAACACTCTCCAATAGAGGAAAGTACATTTCATTGTAAAATTTTAAATATGTGTATTTCAAAGTCTTAGTAACTCCGTATCACACAATGTTCAGAGCATTGTAACTTGCTGGAATGCATGACTATTATTTCCTTAGAGATATCTCACCTAAAAGCCAAGATGTTCAAAAAAACCCATCTACCTTTCTAAAAAGGGCTTCCCTAACTCAATACTGATTAATCTGCACTTAAATCCCCACAGCCCTGCCAAGAATTCTTACCTATCTGGAATATTTTGGTGACCAACAGTCAAACAAAAAAAGACTGAACTGATTAATATTTGATGGTGACATCTGCCTAGGGACAGCGTAAGAACACTCAAATTAGAGGGTTAGCACTACTTATATTTTTTTTTCCTTTTACCTTTGCACCTGTCACACTTTTTATGCAAAGGCTGTTCACCAAATGCAAGCAAAACCCCTGCTTTTCTGTCTCGTAGCACTCATGGTCTGATCTTTTCCATATTCAATGTTTCTACAAAAAATAAAAATTGATTTCAAGTACAAAGCTATCTAACCCACAAATAAAAACTACAGCAATGTTCTGCTCTTCCTAAAACAAGTTTGAAGCCATGATTATATTAAAGACACAGATGTGAGGGGATTTTTCAACTTCCAAACAGATGTGCAAACAAAGTATCACAATCCAGGGGCGCAGGTAAATGAATAAGCAAGCAAACTACGTGACGTCTGCGCAGCGTCCTCTCAAATCCTGCAATCCCTTCTAGAAAGTCTGGGTCTACATCTCCCTCTTCTTTACTCATGTTCTTCTCACATGGCTTGGTCTCAGAAACTTTCCATGCCTGTAACGGAAACTCGAGCCAACTTCTTAAATGTATGATTTCTTCATCTCCACTCATCATCCACTTCTGTTCCTGAGAAGCTCCTCATCATGACACCTGTATCTCAAGAAGCAAAACAGGAAACATCACAGGGATGAAGCAAGGAAAGATGAATAATAATATGCCTCTGTGTCTTTAATAAAATTCCAACTTTCATTCAAGTTCCTTTTAGGAAACAACAGTTCCTTTCAAAAAAATCAAAGTTTTAGCAAACTTGGTATGTAAGCATTGCATGCCAAAATTAGGGTAACCAAGGAAATCTCCCAGTCTGCACCTCCATTCCTGACAAGACAAGCAGGAGAGCTGTACCGGCCAGCCTTAAGCACAGTGCAAAACATCCTGGGGTGCCAAGCTTGCAGAACCAGTCTGCAGCAGCCAGCTCAACCAAAAAAAACCACTGACCCATCTACTAACTTATCTGCTATCGAAAATAATGCAAGTTATCTTTACCCAGGACCCGTTTGCCCAAGTAAGTAGAGCTCTAGACCACACCTGAGATGGAGAACAAAGTTGAAAACCTCTCCTCTGCTTTCCCAACTGCTCCTGAATCTATGCAACTTCCACAGTACATCTGCATTTTTTATGCACTTAATCAGGTTCCACAGGAGACGCTCCCTCGGCACTACAGCAGCTTAACTACAAGGTGACAAGGTATATTCAATGTGTCTTTCTCCCCAAAATCATGTCATAAAATTCGGGCTTGGGGCAGAGAGGACTTGCCTGTTTCTGCCAGCCAAAACTCAGGATCACGCGGACCCAAAGCCAACAGCAACACTGCTCAGAGCCCAACAACAAAAAGGCAGAGGGATGACTCACTCGCTGAACGGAGACACAGCCATCCTGCATCCAAACAAGCAGCCCAAACCATGTGCCTGCCTCCCAACTTTGCCTGAATGCTGATGGAGGGGATGCAGGAGAAATGATCTGTGCAGCCTCAGCCCCAGCCAGGAAGCCTTCAGGGCAGACAAGCAGGCACCAACACCCTTCTGCCACAAAGGTTAGCACCAAAAACTCTTCCCAGCAGAAGCAAAGCAGATCCTACCTCTTATCAGCTACCATCTCAAATTCTCAGAATTCCACCTCCCATCAGAAACCCTCCTTTCTTCTGCACAAGCACTTGGCAGCAGCATGCTCCATACAAGGGGGACACTTCACTCAGAAGGACAGTGCAGTCCTTCACCAGCTCTTCCCAGGGACAGCTGTAGGCACAGAGTCGCATCCCAGCACACCAAGTCTTGGCTTTGGTTCTTGCACATTGAAGGAGAGAGATCACTGAGCCTTGGACAATCAAAGCAAGAAACCCTCTGGTAATGCTCTGGGTATTGCACAAACTATAGGACAGAAATGTATTTGTTGTGCAAGGATTATATGTAAAATACATATTCCCTCAATCCTGAACTCCTGAAGAAGTCCTTACCCTGAGAAGTGTCATGGAGGCAAACAGTCTTGGGAGCCTGTGCCTCAGTGATCATGCCAGCTATTGAGAAACATACTCAGGAAAGGCAACTATCACAGATTTCAGGAGCACAAAGCAGCCAACCACACACGTCCCACCGACAGGTCATCCAGAATACGTCCAGATACCACCCAATTATTTTATACCACAATGCCAATCAGCGTATACAAGAAGCAGAAACTACCATTTCACGGTTCCATGGTCACCATAACTCCACATTCTCTCTGAGCATCAGAAACGCACTGTGGAGAAGTAATTCAATTTATTACTGACATCCCCACTTGTTAATCAGATGTCTCCACTCAGCATACGCACCACACGGATTACAAACCATCCACGCTGCTCCCTGCTGCGTGCAGAAAGAGAACTGCAGAAAAAAAGATTAACAATCGTCAAAAAGATCTGACGCCAGCTGCCACCTGAAACAACCAAGGAGTTTTCTGTTTTCTTTTGAAGAGACAATTTACTGGCAGGCTGGTACTTCTAACTTTGATCTTCATAGCACCCAACGCTGGCAGAAGAATTCTGTAGCTCAGTAACAAAATGCAGCAACCTCCCAGGCTGTTAACTCAATTACAGTGTTTTGGCACAGAAGCCTTTCCCTTATACCTTGGGGAAAGTCTTAAGATTAAACAGTGCATGTATTAAAAGTGCATGTGCTTCAATTATTTGGTGTAACTGTTCATGAACCTAATTGCTTTGAGAAAAGAAAAAATATTCCACTGCAACTTGCTTGGAAGACTGGTATTTTCCCTTGTTTCCCATGGAAACAATGGCTACATAACCCCATCGATCGTTCCATGCACAGAAGCTTAAATTACAAGGCAAACTTCAGCCTAATCTGATGGAAAAGGATAGATATTTCACAGATGCTCAATTCCTACAACAGGGTTGCAGAACAAATAACCAACACAGCCCCCTGAGCAACGTGCCTGGTTCACAACCACCAGCGAGACATCGTGTTTTAGTTAAACACACCCCAAAACTACGAGGCAGAGAGTCTGCTCGGACACTGTGCCGTTGGGAAAGTGCGAGATGCTACCGGCACTGCTGTGTAATGGAAAGAAAGAAAGAAAGGAAGATGTTTAATTTAACAGAGTGCCATGAAAACTGAGAAGGCTGCAGGAGCTCTCATCTCCCCTCGTTCAGCTGCTCACAGAGCTACTTTTCAATCTAAGGAGCAATACAGCAATGCCTCAGGTGCCCATCCCGGCTCCATTTTTAGGCGCTTCCCAGGATTTGGTAAAGGCACTTGGTCCACAGTTGTCCCCTCTCACCAGTGAGAAACTGGAAAAGGAGACATATGCCGCAGTACAGGTGGTCTCAGAAAAAAAATAAAATGCTTCTCAAACCCTTTCAACGAGATCCTAGCCAGGCAGGGTAAGCTAAGCACTGCCACAATAGATCAGATTGCTGCTCCATCTGTTTGAGAATCCTGCCTCCTCTGATCGGGACCAGACGCTTTCGGAAGGTGGAACAGCTCAGGTAGTGAACAATGATGTAATTCACCCAACGGGGAAATTCCTTCCTGACCTCATCAATTAGCATGAAGGTTTATGTGCTTAATTTATTTTTAATCCTATTTACTGCAACTCTGGACATTGTCATTATACATATAAATGTCCAGGTCTGCTTGGAATCCGACTAAACTTTTGGCCTCGGCAATATCATGTGGGATAAGTACGCCAGGTTTCAGATGTACTGATCTTCGATTTCATTTAAACATGCTTTTGTTTGTGCACTATGGGACTATTAACCACCTCTCTTCCCCCTCTGGGGGGGCTCCAGCCTGGCTTGCACCACAAACTCCCACGCCACACTGTGCTCTTACAAAGCAGGAACATAATCCGAGGGGCTTTAAGGCACCAGCTCAGCAACAGTTATCCAGCAACTTTTTTTATATGCTAAAGTTCTGGGATCTGCCAGAAGCTGGTGGCTCTACCAGAATTTCACCTGGCACTACCCTCTTCCAGGTCTTGCAAGTTGACTTTTCCAATGGTTTCCACTCCAGAGCTGCCACCCTTATAAGCAAACTGGTTTGTCCTGTGTTGTGCTCTTTGAACAGACGAGCAGCATACCACGCTGGGCTTTGCAAGGTCACCTCTCCCTCTCAGCAAAGAATTCCCATCCCATCTCCCTGCCTGGATAAAGAACAACCAGTGTCCAACCAAGCAAAATCAATCCCGTTTTCCCCTCAGCTGACGCTCCTGTGGGCTGCAGGTTACTCTGTGCAATCCCATTACCCTATATTGTTCCTTATGGATGAGCTCATGATGTATTCATCATTATTAGTATGCCAAGTACTTACTAAAGCTTCAGTGCAATTAGTGACTGCTGCTTCTGCTCTCACAACGCTTGAAAGAGGCATGAGGAACAAAGCCACACCTTCATTCAACATGTTGGGTTAAAAACATAAATATATATATACGCAACCAGACAACAGCAACCAGACAACAAAGACAGGATTCTCTTAAAGCAAACTTGAGGTTCTAGATTCCCTCGTCTTCCCAGAACAGTCCTGCTTCCAGTAACCATGTGGGTTGCATTCTCTTCTTCCAGCCTCTGGAACTAAAACTTTGGAGCCCTGGCAACAGGTTCTTAATGCCAAAGATTAGGTCTGAGAGTAGGTCTGGCTGATATCTCACGGGAAAATGCCCCCCCAAGGAGATGACAGAGTTTGTACAGCATCTATGAGAAACACCACACAGCCATCACTGTTCTACCACAAGGGTTTTGATTATGGGCTTGGAACTGGTAAATCTTGGCAAGCGAATATTTCTTTGCCTCCACCAAAAAGAAAATCACACCATTTCACCCCTCTTTAGAAGAATCTTCAGGCAAGCAACCGATCAAGAGAAAATTCCCGTCGCAGCTTATGGTCCTTAAACAAATGGAACTCTATAATGATCGAAACAACACTAACAAAACTGGTAACAGGCACCATTTTGCCAACTATTAGCTCTTTAAATAATATAACTACATGCAACCTTTTCTTCTCAACTTCACAGAATCACTGAATGGTTAGAGTTGGAAGGGACCTTAAAGATCATCAAGTTCCAACGTCCCTGCCATGGGCAGAGACACCTCTGCCTAGAGCAGGTTGCTCCAAGCCCCATCCAGCCTGGCCTTGAACCCCTCCAGGGATGGGGCAGCCACAGCTTCTCTGGGCAACCTGTTCCAGTGCCTCACCACCCTCACAGCAAAGAATTTCTTCCTGATATCCAATCTAAATCTCCCCTCTTCCAATTTAAAACCATTATCCCATGTCCTATCACCAGACTTCCTGACAGAGTCCCTCTCCAGCTCTCCTGGAGCTCCCTTTAGATACTGAAAGGCTGCTCTAAGGTCTCCCTGGAGCGTTCTCTTCTCCAGGCTGAACAACCCCAGCTCCCTCAGCCTTTTGAGTATTATATACCACCAGAGTCAATAAAATCACAGGTCTCCCAATGGCAGTTACACTGTCCCATTGCACACTTCCCAGTGACCACCCCATGCTGTTTCACAGTTACACAGCAGTCTTACAAACTCTCTTCCAGAGCAATGATCTTAATACTTTCTTCCTAAGAGGTCACATACACTTTCCTGTTGTTCTGTCTCACGTGTGTAAAGACAACATACTGATCCGAGTCCTTCTACAATGTTCTTAGGCAATGCTCAAACAGCAGTCCAAGCCACAAGTTTCAGAGCGCTGCCATACCAAAATCTCCAGAACCTCTCATCAGCCAGCAAGTGGTTTGCCTTTGGCATTTCAGGATTTGCTGCGGTTGAAAGAGAAGACAGTAATGATAGAGAACAATTCTCCCATCAGCAGTGGCAAAAGCAATCTTGGAGGCCTTGAGCGCAAGGTTTTCACTGCTTTCAGGTCATTATTGAATATGAAGTTAAAAAAGATGTGATATTTTCTGGTTTTCACACACAAAAGCAGTTTGGATACAGAAATCTTTTAATGGACACAAAGGTATTTTTGGCAGCTAGAATTCTCAATCTGTTGTGCTAAAATTAGCTTTAAACAAATGTCCAATACAAGCAGTACATACTTTGCCTAAGAAAAAATCCGCTGGCCACTGACAGATCATGTGAAGTCGGTTATTTAGTTGAGCTAAGAACCCCAATTATTCCAAGCCTTATCTGACTGTAGATTTGGATCTGTTTAGCAGTGAGGAGCCACAGCTCTCTACCAAAGTGAGGGAAATTTCCTGCCAACGCTGGTTGCTGCCATTTAACAACACAGTCACAAAGAGAAGAGATGAGGTTGAAGAAAGACTCTGCCTCTGCCTCTACCCTTCTGACCCACCTCTGAAAAGACAAAGTCCACCCTTCCACATTACAGTGTAAAGAAATTGGATGCCTTTGATTATCACTCCCTGATGCCCACCAAAGCAAGCTATGGAAGATTATATTCTTATGTTTTTTTCATAGAATCACAGAATCATAGAATGGTTAGAGTTGGAAGGGACCTTAAAGATCATCAAGTTCCAACCCCCCTGCCATGGGCAGAGANCACAGGACTCCCCCCTTCAAGTTTTTCACCAGTCAGTAACAGGGTTCCCTAAGCCCTGCTCTGTTTTTACAACTGGTGCCACAGAAGTTGGTTCTAACGTTGCTCATCAGCCACGACCTGAGCAAAACAGAGTCGTTCCAACACGGCGAGTGCCCTGTGCTGGGTAAAGTTCACAGCAGCTGTTCAGGTCCCAGAAAGACATCCGAGAGGAGCGCCATAAATAACGAGATCACACGGAGTCTCCCGTTGCAGCACCAACACACAGCTTCCCTGCGCAGGAATTTATGATTCACACCCTGTGCTGTCAGTCAAGAGCACGTTACAAGCTATGCTTTCAGGATGATCCAAAGGATATTTTGGAAAGGAACACAGCCCTCCTGCTGGCCGAGTCTTTGCAAAATACTCCTATTCCATTACAAGAAAAAAGACAATGTTTCTATAATCTTGTGCAAACCACAGCCTTTCTGAGGCGCAAGCTATAGATCCATACGTGCCTTTGGACATCACAGACGTCTAAAATCAGTCCCAGCAAGTCTGACAACCCGGCAGGAACTGAAGGGTATCACTCCTCCACTGACTCAGGATCCAAGTCTTCTTCAGAAATGAGAATGTACAGTGTTTTCTCAGACACTGATTTCAGCAGCAAGATTTTTAAGATCATGAATGCATTTTACTGCTAAATTAAAATTAAACCCAGTTCTCTTAAAACATCTTTCTCCCAGGCCTCTGTGGGGGGTTGAATGAATTTTCAAAGCAGTGCCCAGCTAGAACTGAGAAAGAAGATACACAGCTATTTGATAAATTTGATTCTTTTTTTTCTTTTCGTGGAGTGCAGCCACAAAATGCCTTCGAGGGCTTGGTTCAAAAATTCAGTTTATTGTTTTTCTCAATGAGAGCTAACTTCTTTTAGCAATTCTGTTAATCTTGGAGTCCAGAGTTATTTTTATTAAAGTAACGCCCAGAGTTTCGATATTCCATAAAAAGATGAGGAATTATTTTTATTAAAGTCACACCCAAAGCTTAGACATTCCTAGCAAAAACCAAGGCAAAGCACCTTCATTCTCAAAAAGATCCTCAGCCTTTTCCTTGTAAGTACAGGTTTCACAGAGACAACTGAGAACTGAGAGTCTTTTTTTCTCCTTAGAGTTGGAGAAGAAGTTATTAAGGCAGGATGGAAGCTGCCTGAAAGAATCCTGAGCCTTTTGCTTTTAACACAACGTGTTGTTTTCTTCCTCCTCCCTTCTTGTCTTCTGTCACAGAAGAATTAGTACCAATTTCCACTCCTCAATGCCAGATTTCTCATGAGACACTCGTGCTGGCTGAGGGGTGTAGTGCCAGCAGTCAGTGCACCTGGTCACACTGGGTACCTGTCCCCTGGCCAGCAGGGAGTCCTGCCGACCCAGGCGATACCGATTTCTGATGGAGCTTGTCAGACCACAAGAAACTCATTCTTAGCCCTTAACTCATGCCACAACAGAAAAGGGGCTGCGAAGCAAACGATCTTACCTCGTTTCCCAGGCGCCCGAGGCACTGAAACCTTCTGCTCTTCGGTGGCAGCCCTGTCTTGAGGACAAGAACAAGCGCTGCCCTTTTGTCTGAGCGGCTACGTTAATAAACCAGGTGACATCACCCAGGTTCCTCACCGTGACTGAAACACAGCTGAAGTGTTTAGAGGGGAAAGGAAACGCCTTTTGATCACTGCTTCCGACTTGGAGCATAAGCCACTGCAACTGAGGAGTGTGCTTTGTCAGCAAGCCTCCTCCAAATTCTACTGCTCTTTAGGCAGAAAGGCCAACACCACTGCGGAGTTAATAACACCTTTCCCAACGAGGTGCTTCTTCCCCATTGAAGAAGGCACCACACACTGACAATTTTTTAATCTCTTTAAGGTATAAATTAGGGCTGGGGCAAAATCTTTTCAGTTCCTCCCAAAAGAGAGGTTTGAGTTGCAACATCCCCACCTTTCTCTCTGCAGCGTGTATAATTTCAGCTTGCTCAACAGCAGCGGCACTCCTGAGCTCAGGAGACTTTAAAAGGAGTGATTATGCTCACGAAAGGGAGCTAACGTGAATAAACTGCCCAGGCAACAGGGAGACATTCCAGAGCCCTGTGCTGTCACCAGGCTTTTGGCCAATGCTGCTTAATCACATATGCAAACCCCAATTACAGAAAGATTCATCAGAGGTTAAGAATATTCTCAATTAATAACTTGTGCACTGCGCTGAAGGAGCTTCCCAGCAAAGTGTCCTCAGACAAAGGCACTGGGATCTTCTCCCCATCTGCAGAGCTTCTACTGGTGTCAGCAGTACAAGTGGTACAACAAAGGCTTCCCCTGAAGGTCTTCTCGAGGGACCAGGAGGCATTTTTGGAAGGGAAGTTTGAGAGCAAGTTTAGCACCACCTGCATGTCACGCTGCTGAAATCTGTAACTCTTCTGGCTGTAACACACCACGGCAGCTGCTACAGGCTACGTTCTCATCTTGGCTGGGCTGGCACACGCCAGTTCATCCCATCCAGGCAAGGAACACGGGACTGAAACTCTAAATGCTCGTGGCACGGGGGAAGTATCTTCACAAGGCGGCCCACAGAGTTTACAACTGCAGCTTTAAACACAGCCACGGTGATATCTTCGAAATATTTAAGGCCCTCTTGAGCCTTGCCACAGTATTTATAAAGCTCTATAAATAAAGCTCTCACAAACCTTCTGCGCTGCACTGAGTATAAAACCTAGCCCGCCACGTTTTAGTTACGAGGAGAGAGGTAACTTTTCTACCACTTAGAGTTTTCACGTAAGATTATAAAGCCGTGGCTGTAACTTCACCTGAAAACTGCATTCACAAAGATCTGACTGTGCAGCAGTTCGTGTGGACCAACAGAGTGCTCAGATTCCCAACAACATCCCAGTTACATTGAGAGCAACTCATTAATGCCTGTTTGCAGCATCACACAGATACAAAGTTTTAACTGCTTGGAAAGCCTTCCCTCACGTGTTTTGTGTGATGAGACACCACTAAATCTACATATCATAAGAGCTTTTTAAACAGTATTGAGCAAGCTAGTAGGATTTGCCTCTGTACAGCATTCTCAAAAATAAACGCGACTAAAGATAACTCTGGCACAGTTTTTTTTAAAGGTCACAAGCTTTCCCCACCCAAGACATCGAATAATTCAGCATGAACAGCGTTCCACACCAGTTTGGGAATCTGTTCCTGTGCATGGCTTCAAGTCTGACCACTGCAAAGGAACATAAAACCCCCAGAACTGCTGTCTCTACCCTATCTGCCTTTGCTTTTAGGCATCATTTTTTTACCACTAATTAAAGAATGCACTTTATTTCTCCACGCAAAATCTTAAGGAGTAAAGATCCCTGAAGAAATCCGAAGCAGAATTTCAAAACCTGGCCGCTCCTGCCATCCCAAAGCACAGTAAAACCAAAATATAAACGCCTCGAGAAAACAGAGCATAGTTTTGCTGGGACAGAACTCGGGTCAGGAAAGCAAACCACCACCCGCCTATTCTCATCTTAGCTGCAGAGTTACATTGCAAGAACGTGATTAAAACTAGAAGGACAAGTTCTGGTTCCTTTAGAGCTTCAGGAACTGCAGATACGCGGCAGCCTGTAGGACAGCACTGACCCTCTGAAGGAGCCACAGACCTGCAGGGCACCACACGTGTTTGTTTCGTGGCTCAAGCACCATCCTTCTGAAGCCCAAGGGCACGCAAAAGGGCACGGGTTGGCGTGGAAAAGCTTTTCCTTTGGTTGCTTCCCCTTGGAAACGCTTTGTCTCGGAGTGGTGAGATACCTGATACCCGCCACCTCGGGGCCACCACCACGAGTGACACCCGGCATCTATTCCCAAGCGCTTCCCGCTGTTTCCCGCCCAGCTGCCGGGAAAAGCGTGGGATTACCAGCCGCAGCCGGCCGGGTTGAGGGCAGGGGGAAGTGGGACTTGGCCCAGACACACTGCCGCCTCACCGCGGCGCAGGGCCCGCACCGGAGGGCAGCCTGAGGGGAGATGCGCCACAAGGAGGGCTGAGCTCCCGCCACAGCCGCTGGAGCCGGGCACCGGCGGAGGCCG
>VXBW01007177.1:2461-105068 GCA_013400375.1 Thinocorus orbignyianus
GGATGGAGCACCTCTCCTATGAGGATAGGCTGAGAGAGCTGGGACTGTTCAGCCTGGAAAAGATAAGGCTCTGGTGAGACCTGATATCAGTCTTCCAGTATCTGAAGGGAGCCTACAGAAGAGCTGGGGAGGGACTCTTTGTCAGGAAGTCTAGTGGCAGGACGAGGGGTAATGGTTTTAAATTGGAAGAGGGGAGATTTAGATTAGATATCAGGAAGAAGTTCTTTACTCTGAGGGTGGTGAGGCACTGGAAGGGGTTGCCCAGGGAAGTTGTTGATGCCCCATCCCTGGAAGTGTTTAAGGCCAGGTTGGATGGGGCTTTGAGCAACCTGCTCTAGTGAGCGGTGTCTCTGCCCATGGCAGGGGGGTTGGAACTTGATGATCTTTAAGGTCCCTTCCAACTCTAACCATTCTATGATTCTATGATTTGTAGTTTGGGACCTGTCTTCAGTTATTACTTTGAATGTGAACTTTGATCTCAGGCACCGACATCATCTTGCCCTCCTTTGCCTTGTCCCAAATTGTGTTTAAAACTTCACTTCCTCTTTTTGATATATTTGAAATGATAAGTACTACTGTTTGCAGTATAAGCTGAGAACTACTAAATATACAGAGTATTATCTAGAAAAATCAAGAGTATCTACTACTTTATGGTTTGTGTTCAGGATTGGAAGCCAATAACATCTTTTTCATGAATTTAGGCAATTCAAGTTGCCAATATAAGTATGGAAGGAAAATGTGCTATGTGAATCTGAGGAGTTCAATAAGGATTTGCCAAAAGTTAAGGAATTACCTCAGTCTCAACCAACCAATTCATTTTAGTGTCTGAAATTCCCTTTCTGAAAAGTTACATTTATCAAATCCACAGTTTGTCAACAATTTTGTGTCTGATAAATTGGTTTTACAAAGATTACCTAACCTTGAAAATATGTGTTGCTCTGGTCTAGGTTCTGATTCTAATATAATTAATTCCTTGTTATGGTTGCTTATGAAAGCTTCTTTTGAGGTGGATTTTTCTTAGGTTTCAGAATTAAAATTCTTGCTGAGACAATCTGTAGAACCTTGAGGAGTTAGTTTTGTCTGTTCTTCAGTCTGGATATATAATTACGTATATCTTATGAAATGACCAAGAAACTCAGTTAATATAGAGAAAATCTTTTGAGGCTCTACCACCAGTTTGTCAGGGATATTCTGTTTTAGAAGCTGCTTTTCACTTAGTCTTTCAACAGCTGGTAATGTGCATTTTGACTGGGGAGGTTTTTTTATATATGTAGCCAACACCTTGAATATAAATATGGGATTTCTATATTTTTTTTTAGTTACATAGTAATATGGAACAATTAAAAGTGCAAAAATTGCTACGTAAATTTTTATGTACTTATGTTAATACTGCAGGTTGGGGGGGAGGAGGTGGTGTTGCCTGTAGAATAGAGATTACTTGGTTTATTCTGCATAACCTTTTAATGAAAAGTCAAAGGTAGCTCTGAACTGCATGAAAGGGCATACAGCAATGGTGTTCCTGATGCTTAACAGGAAATAAAACATTCTGAAAGGAACGTGAAAAAAATGGTTTGATAAAGCAGGCACAGTTGAGTCTGGATAATTTTAACAAGTCATATTTTTAAATAACACATCACAGAAGAGAAGATGGAGTAGAGACTTAGTGGTGGGATTGGTACGAACATTAACAAAATTGTTTTGTCTTGTAAAAAAGCTGAAGCAGTAAAGGGTTGAATGGAAAGTGGCACATAAACCAGTTCAGACTGCTGGACAGCAGGTAACAATGGAACTGTCATCTACAGAAAATATGTTACACAGAGCTCTTCTTAGCAACCCCTGCTTTTGTCTGGTGACACAACTGAGGTGAGTTAGTTGCTCACGATCTGTTTGCATGCACAACTTTGCTAATACCTTATAATAAGTTAGCAGGAAAGAAGTATGTCTATAAATATCATTGTTATAAATAATGGACGTTTTTTCACAGATTTAATATTATATGTAATCATAAACCTCTGAAAAATTAATGATTTATTCCTCAGTTTGCTTGGAGACAACTATAATGAAGATACAGTCATGCAGGCTTATAAATACATACAGTAACATTTCAAAAGTACTCATTTGAGTAAAATGAGCAGAGATGCTGAACATGAATGTATCTTCTTATTTGAAATTAATTTCTAAAAGTTGAAAGCTTTTAGCACCAAATGTAGCTCAGGCAGTCTAGTCTATTGCTACTAATTGTTAGACATGTTTCTGATAAATATTTTACAACTTGGTGCACTAGCAGGAAGGGTTATACTTCATGTAATTTACTGCTTTAAAATTATTATTAATAAGAATCAAGCGCAGCCTTACAGTGAATTTATTTTTAAAAAATTGAAAAATTAAGTTCTCACTTCGTTGCAATCTATATCCTTTTTCATTTTCTCTATATGTGCATGTCTAAAGTTGTTCAGATCAAGCATTCAGTAGCTAATATTGAGTACTTAATTAACTACTTAATGTAATTACCTTTAATAATTTTTGTTTCAGAAGATTTGGCATACCTTTCCATGTCCTGAATCACTAGTCTTAACTCAGTCACAACTAAAATAGAGTCGATTATCCTCACATCTGCTGTCCTAGCTTCAACTCTCCTAGATTTTCCTTCTTTTCTACTCGTAAAGTGGTTGCAGTGAGCAGTAAAGATGAAAGGCACCACCTTCCCTCCTCCCTACGTGGGGACGATATCTCAATAGGTGTCAAGCATAGTCAGTGCCTCTCAGCACATGGTAAAATTGTGCTTTCAGACCTGAAATCTTTCAAAAGGAGTGAAAAAGCTGGAGGCATCTCTATCTGCTTTTCCACTACACACCACAGCTTATTTTAAGAAAGATGCTATTGTACCAGAAATTCTGAGATCTCAGCTAAAAGTAAAGCTCTTCTGGCTCCATTTACAGCTTGCTACTGGATACTGAGAACATTCATATTACACACTGCCTCTACTCTGTCTGTTCTAACAGCCTCCAGGCTTTTGACACAGTAGCAAGTCAAATGCTATATTAACCAAAACGAAGCACATTTTTTAAATTTATTGAGATATTGCTAAACCTGGACTTTAATCTTTTTGTAACATCTGGCTTTAGTAAAAAAGCAATACATTTTTAGCATTTGTTAGGACAGAATGGTAAAAATGTATGTGTAGTAAAATTTCCTTATAACTAGTCAATAGCCCATCAAACTCAAATGTTACTATTGCTTGTTCATTTCTCTTATTCTATAGTTATTTTGTTGGTGGTTTTTTTAATGCATCTTCCAGAGCTAAGATGTTTATTCTAAATGTATGTACATCTTGTTCTCATTTGGAGAAATCACTGTGTGAGGGATGTTGGATTCAGTTGATAATGCTTATAATTATTACAAATGTTTTATATTAGTGGTTCTAACAAGCATACATACCTTAATACATATTGAAAGCATTAAATTCATCTGTTATTAACGTTCTAAACATTCTAATATTCAAATATATACTAACTGGAGAGATGGGAAGAGCACTTAAAAGACAACAGAACAACTATCAGTCAGTTATTACACAGTCATTTAAACTCACGTTTAGTAGAAGATACAATTTAATTCATGTTGTCAAAAAAATCTTTAGATAAGTCGTGACTTACAGGTAACAATTACTGAAGGATATTACTAATTATTTTTTTTTCCCCTGTTCTGAAATAGTTGTATTTTGTGGAATGGGAGACAAACAGTGCAGAGAAATAATATTATTATAATATGTAATTTACTGAAATGCAATGCTCTAGTTTAGGGAACTGTCTGCCCATAGAGAGAGAATTTTTTTTTAAGGGTTTTGCTGGAGAAATTCTCTAAGCATGTGATGTGAAACACAGCCTGCCATGACTGGGTTGTGTCTTTCCAGATCAGTAGTAAAAAAAAATAGTTGAAGCCAAGAAGATCAACATGCAGGAAATATTTAGAAGAATTAATTATCACAGCAGCAGAATAGCTGTCAGATATCAATGATACTCTTTAGCACCCATCTTGGACATGGGAAAGTAAACGTCACAAAAATAGTAGACCGGGGTAGCAGAAAAAAGCACAAAGGTGGTTTTGGTCAGGAGAGAGTCCTCACTTAGATCTGGACCAGTCAAAAGGAGGTAGCAAGTTATATGACAGAAAAGACCATAGCTCTTTCTTCCAACCTACTGTGAAAGGTTAGAGGAGAAACTGTGAACAGGAAAAACAATCGTGGAGTCCTAAATTCCAAAGGATTGAAGCGTGGCAGATGCTCTGACGCAAAGAAATAAAAGCATATATTTGATCATTTAATTAAAAACTGTGTTCAGTTTATGCTAGACAAGCTAAGGGCTAGCTATGGGACCCTTTCAGAAGGTCATGTTTCTAGCATGGTTTTGAAAAATTAATCAAACTGAGTAAGCTACTTTTTAAATATATCTAGCTAATTTTCAGAGGCATTCAATAAAGTATTTCACGCAAGTATGTTACGACAGTGTTACCTTCCACATTGACACCAAAATGGTAATTTTTCTCACTGAAAATCTGGGTTGGTCTTAAATTAAAATTTTGCTTTGAAATCAACAATAATATCATACAACAACTCTTTAAAGTGTTTAAAATTTTCCTAAGAGATTGGGTCCAATTTCATATTTGCTCCATTTTCCCTTGGTATAAAGACTGAATTTAATGATTTCACCAATACACACAATCTCCGTATCATCTCCCTAATACGACATGACAGTGCACCGGAAACATTCCTTGGAGAGAAATGTTACAGAGCATTAGAGGGTTTAAAAAAGTAAAATGAATGACTCAAGTTGACAGACCAGTTATTTTTAAAACAGCTTCAGATAAGTTTTAAAATGCAACCGATGCCCTTGCTGCCAAAATCTGTCCTGTGCTAGTTATTTCAGGAATAGGAGTAGCTTGGTTTCTGTTCAAGACATTTAATTCTGGCATTTACCATTTTATTTAATAAAACAAAGATTTTGGAAAGTATACTTCTAACCCTACTTGGATTAATATCTTCTAGGGGTAATCTAAAATGTTTAAAAACTATGTAAGTTTTGTCAGGGTTTAAATTTACAGGTAGAAATTTCCCTGTGGCTGATTTTACAGAACCCAACAACTTTTCCCTAATTTTAGATACATACCTTCAGATTATTTTGCATCTCGTACCTCAGGACAACATACTGCCCACATATGCAAGCACGCTAAAGAAGCCCTTTCTTAGTCAAAAAAGCCAGCTATATATACAATTTCTCTTTTTTATTTGTTTTTCTGATTCCNTCACAGAAAAATTCTGCTTACAAGAAAGTTCGTGAAATAAAGACACTTCTGTAGCTGCTACAGGTAACTTTATTTAAAAATTATAGTTATGAAAGATTTACAAGTGATATTATTTATGGCAAATAATTTGCCCACATTTTAGTAATGCTATTTGATCATTAATTATACCCTACCTTAAATCAGGGAATTATGAGTCTCTGGAGACTTGTCTTTGCTCTTTGTTACTTAAAGTTTTCTCGCAGTTGTAAATGGCTTAATGTGCTCCAGGAACCACCATGTAAGAAGTCCAATTCTTTATTTTTGCATAACACATTGTGTGCTGAAGTCCTTGCTCACATTTTTTCTGGCTCTTCTTACTGTAAATAGTATGAGAAAAAAATAATAATAAATGAAGCTTGTACAAAGAGCTATCTTTCAAAAAAAGGACACATCAGTTCCTGGACATTTTTAGTTGTTTTCATGCAGATTTCTTTCTGTCGTTCTTTTGTGAGTTATGACAATAAGATATCTGGCATAACTGTGAAAGAGAAATGTGTTCCAGAAAGAAATGTAAACGCAGCACTTTTTTGATACATCTACGTTATGAACTCTCTTTAATATTCTGGGCATTCTTACAGCATTATTTTTTTTTTAAGCTTCTGCTCTTCACTAAATCTTGAGTTCAGACCATTTGATGACATATTGCAGATGTTAGAGCACAGGTGAACTGAGGGAGAATGAGGGCTAGGAACCTCTCATTTTAGCAAACTACATGTGGCATTTTAGTGGCCTGCAGATATTAAAGACACAAGGAATGACACTAATGGCTTTAGCCGGCAGCGGGGTACATCTGTCCTGGATTTGCCCTTATAATCAAGGATTCCGCTCAGCTCTTGCTACTCTGAAGAAGCTCCTGCTTTTGCTGCTCAGTTTTCTTTCTCTCTAAGTACCCTCACCAGCACTGAGCATATCCCTATCTTCATTTTTAGCTAAGGAGCTGCAGGGCCAATGTTGTGACCTCAAGGCTTCACAGCACTTCAGGTTGTTTTGGAAATTCTTCTAGTTGTTCACCTGGCACTATTTAATACCTCTATGATATTTGATTGTAAATTTAAATGGAAGTGCAATTTTTTGGCCCTTTCGTCATTTGGGTTTTCAGTTTTCAGTCACTTGGCATAGGATCTGACCCATCCTATAGTGACTGGCAAGTTTCAAGTGTACACAGTTTAATTGTTTTTGGCAGTTTATTCATGCCATGGGGCTGACCCATGCTAAAATACATGCAGGTGCTTATGCATGGCTGGAAGTCAGGGAAATTCTCTCTGAATAAACGTGAAGGTCTGAACACGACATCAAGAAAAGGTTTCTCTCTGCTCTACATTGTGCTTGGGTTATCAGCCACAGCATTCACACTGGCTTAAAGATGCACCTCAGTTCTTTGGAAAGGTTGGCTCAACTGAATGACTACCTACCTGAGCAGAAATCAGTTCCACATGCTACACCAACACAGCAGGGTAATGTTGTGCATGGCCATGGAACGAAAACACAAACCTGAGGTAGCCCCTGTAGTTGTAATGTTGTTTTGAATTACTTGCAATTCACTGAGCTATTTGTAGGACAGCGAAAATACATAGTCTGAGCATTTTAGGTGGTTTCCACTGTGAAGTGCAGACGAAAGAAACCTGATCTCAGTGTTGAAGTAAGTCTTACATCTTTGCTGCTGCAGAAAACAAGCTCAACGCCTAAAGTTCTTGTAGTCCTCAGCAATGCAGACTTAGCTAAGTGCCTGGCTTTCATTTTGTTTGGGCTTTTTTAATATATATTTATATATATACATATATTTATTTATTTATTTAATTTTTCCAAGAAGGTACTAAATTCCTTATTAGTATAACTATGTCAGATGTTCTTCCAGTCATTTTGGCATAGCAGACAGAACCGTAAAGTCCTGTTTTCAGCAGCATCCATTTCTACACTGGTCCATTCTGGTTTAATTTTGGGCAACAGTTCAGAGTGACCTCAGAGGTCTTATTTCAGTGTGCCTGGATTCATATGCCACATGTGAAAACCTGGGGTCATTCAGTTCCTAAATTATTGCCTAGTAGCAAGTACAAATTTATATTCTGCATAAAAATCAGAAGCAGAATTGAGGTAATGACTCATTTGGCACCCTAAACAATGCCCTGTCGTGTTCGTTACTGGTCTCTGTAATGACCCTCAGATCTCTCTTGCCTCTGACGTGAACTTCTTGGGCAACTTAACCACCAAAGTTGGTATATTAGGTCCTGAGGCAGGTACTCTTCACATTTAGCACTACCTTCTTCACGTACCAAAATAGTTCTTGAAAAATGCTGGACTAACTAGTGTGACATCTTTTTGTAGTAGAGCTGTGAATTGAGCTTCATGCTGAAAATCTTTCTTTAGAGCTGGAATGTTTACAATTAAGTTCCTCCCTTACCTAATCTCCATGAAACCTTGTTTAAGTCCTACTGAGCTCCAGTTATTACTGCAGCTCTTGGTGTTTGGGGTTTTTTAATTTGATAGTCTTGGATTTAAAATGAAGTGTGGAGTGGGAGGGAAAATGCTATTTGGAGTCTAACTGGAAAAATAGATTTATTTTTTTTTTTATCAGCTGGTCTGAAAGACGGGAATTTTCTAGGTTTAGTTGTTGAGACTGAAAACACAGCAAACAACCAAATCTCCACCTTTTTTTGGTACCTAAAATTTAATGAATTGCATCTGTTCAACAGTTAGGGAACCTGTTACGTTAACTAAAGTTTGTTTTCTGGGGACTGTTTTTGAAGCTCAGTCTGCCGTAGCAGTTATCACAAAACTCTGAATCAGCGTGCAAATCTATCTTTCAGGTGAAAAGTAAAGTGGGAGCTAAAGAACTCTTTGAAACAGCACTAGTATTCACCAAAGCACAGACTTTGATGCCGGTACTATCTTACCTTTCCTGTAGTGATTTCTTTTTGTCATGGAGGGAACAATTTGCTCATTTTCTTTCTTAACTGCCCTAATCTCAAATGGAATATAGACATCTGCTTGACTGACCCATCTTCCTCTCCCAGTCTGAAAATGCTATATATAATTTATGACTCACCGAATATGTTAAATCTTATGTTTTTAAGACTATATTCATGGTTACTGCTTTGGACACGTCTGGATACAAACATTTCACTCCTGAATGGTAAGAAGTAATCTAAAGAGGAAAATTATTTGAGATTACTTAAACAGAGGCTTCTAAGTATGGAATGCTTCCAATTTTAAGTATTAAATAATAAACTATGGGGGAAAGGTAAAATACTATTGGTATAAAACTATAGCCATTATGATTTTGAAGTATTCTATCAAGCTAGAAATATCTATGCACTGAGAACACTAAAATCAGCAGCTGTTACCTGTTCAACTTTTGAAGTTGACTCTAGTGACTCATGATATACTATTTCACCAAATAGAGAGCTATTGAAAAGCTCTACGCCTTTACACAGCTCCCTCCTAAGTTATGAATCCAGGTAATTTGCTATTAGTGCATATAGCAGGCAATCTGAGAATGCTACACCTGCCCATCTGCACAAAACCCCAAGGAAAAGAAATGTGCACAGATATGAGTGACAAGGGATTATAAACATTAGAGACTTAATTAAACCAAAAAAGCTCCTGCAAGGTTCAGGCTGGTAAATGTATATCTTCCTTTGCTGAACTATGATAGGAAAAAATTATTCTGGTTGCCTAGCAACTGCATTGCACAAGCTAACTCAGTGGAAAATCTTTGGGTTTGATAGCAAATTAAAAATGGACATTTCATGTGAAGAAAATAACGTCTCTCCGGAACCCTTACTCAACTGCAAATGCACTGCATGTTTGTACAAATTAAAATGGTAATGGGTCTAGGATTATTTTGTGGGAAGTCATAGATAGTCAATATGGCTTAACATCTCAGCAAAAATGCTGAATTGGCTTGTAAGAACAGACTACTAAAGTGCATCCAAAGCATACGGTGTCCATTTTTGCGCAGGAAAGGCAGAGACTGAGAATCCTGGTAAGGAAAAAGATCATTTTGGAAGATCTTGTTTACAACTCCCAGTGTATACATGCCATTTCCACACCTGTGACAAGCTCATTCAGCAGTTCTTCTGGAATTTGCCCTTGAATAGAGAAGGAAGAGGAAAATGCTAGTGAATTCACATTTTCGAAGATTGGTTTCAGAAAGCTGTATTGCAGCAGCCCAACACTGTCAATTCCTGAGCAACCACCTGCAGCAGAGCTTTGCTACTTTGTCCTTGAGAAAGAAGCAGCACCAGCTGTCCCAGAGATGCAAGCTACTGTCTGCATCGTCTGTGTTAAAGAATATTATATTAATGTTATGCTAATAGATGATGCTGCGTGTACCATAGGTAGCTTTTTTCTGGTTCTTTTTCTTCAGAAGACAGAGCTTTCTTACCATAAAAGTCCTTTTCCCATCCAGTGCAAACCAGGAATTTTTGTTGGAGTAGCATCTCTTCAAAACTTCTGCTGTGACATGCAGTAAGGAAATTCATAGGCAGTTTAAAATCTTTTTATCCAACAAAACTAATCTGAATCCCACTGTGGGCACTAGGAGGCCTAAACAGGGGAAGACAATAATAGGTTCTGCACACTGAAGTGGGTCAGGAACAATAAATCAGAGACTATTTAGGACCCTACAGCACCCTATAGGAGGGGTCTCTAGAGGACTGTGTGGAATGGCTGTCTCTAGAGCAGTGATGGCAGGCTGCGGGCAGTGAGCCTGTGTAGTATGTGGAATCTGTCCTCTGTCTCCTTTAAGCCCTCCAAATTCATACGTCTCATGGGGATAAACTGCAACATTGCTTCAAGCTCCATCAAATTGTACAAGTCTTCTAGATCTTCTAGTAGAGATTAATTTTTGCAAGGCTGCTATACATATAACACTGTTTCATTAAAAAAAAAACCCAACCAAAAAAACCCAAAACAAAATAGAAAAAGATCTTTACTGAGTATGTTGGTCTTTGTTTTGTTTCAGGGAAGTTTGACTTGTGAGCAGGAAGGGCTGAACTCACTTAGCGATGTGGTGGCAAAGCTCGCTGTGCTAGTACTCCTGCCCAGAAGGTGGAACCAACTCTCGTCGCACAGTTCTACCTCAATAACAAGGTAGTGTATTTCTCTGCATTATGGTGTGTTCTCTACACTAGATTGCAGCCTGTAGCTCCTACAACTATTCCTGAAATCACAGTTGCTTGTGAAGAACCTGTTCATGCTGAATCGCAGTCATGGTGTCTGTAGAGGCATGAAGAAATGCACGTACTTAGTAGGGTGATGGTGAAAATCAGACATATAGATATGACTATGAGAGGATAAGACATAATTCCCAGTCATATGAAAATTTTGGTAGAGGGTTTGTTTTGGGAAATTTGCTGCTGTCTTCCCTACCTGTATTTGTTTTGCAATCTGATGTTCAGTTAAAAACTTGAGGGATTTTAGAGTTGGATTTAGAGATCATTTGATGCTTTAGAATAGCTAACCCAGAACAGGTCAGGTAGCTTTCTTTCTGCACAATGTAAAGAGCTGTTAGTGAAAGCCTGTGTCTATATATTTTTTTATTTTTAAACTGAATGATCTTCCTCTTTCTTTCCTGTTATGATGTCTGGAGCAGCTACAGTGTGTTCATAATAATTTTCATGTTTTAGTCAGTGAATGTCAGTAATGTTAATAGCAAACTAACTCATGCAATTAAGACAGTTTCTAAAATACTTTAGGGACCTTTGATAGAGGTACTTTAAGCATTACAGTTTACTTCCTTGAAGATGCCTCCGAGTCAGAAAGAAAACATAAATAATTTTACCTTGTAACATTTATTCGTTTTTAAAGCATGAGGAACTGTTGTTCTTTATCTGAAACTAATTTGAAATTTAAAGTGGCAACCCCTCCTAGCAAATGAGTATTTTAAATAGATACACAGTTTGCAAGCTGATAAAAAGCAGAACTGATTGTGCCCATGTTAAGTTACAGATAATCTACTGAATCTGAATGAGCTTTTAATAACTAATGTGTCTGTTCTTATAAGTCTTATTACATGCTCTAAGCAGGCAGGTTCACCACAGAATCGTAGAATGAATTAGGTTGAAAGGCACCTCTGGATGCCATCAGGTCCTGCTCTACTCTCTTATGCATCAAGATGAGAGGAGGGGGACGAAATGCTAGAGCAGGTGTCTTCCTGCAGCCCCGAGAGATCCCAGTGGGGCAGGGAAAAATGTGAGAAGGAGTGACTGGCAGAGAGAAGCTGTTATGGACTGATCACAGGCCCCCATTTCCCCTGTGCCACTTAGGGCAGAAGAGTGATGTAGGAGTGAAGCTGGGGCTGGGAAGAAAGTTGGTGTAGGAGTAGGTGTTTTAGATTTTTGCCTTTGTTCGCCATCCAACTCTTTTTTAATTGGCAGTAAATTAATTAATGATGGCAACTGTTAAGTGATCTTCCTCTTTCTATCTTGAACCTTGGTGAGCTTTCACTTCATATTTTCTGTCCTGTCCTGTTGAGGAGTGGGGCTGGCAAAGAGAGAGAGAGTGGGCGTCTGCCAGTGAGCCAGGATCAACTCACCATAACACTATTCCAAACGGGATCAACTTCAGAGTCACATTACATTGCTCAGAACCTTGCCTGGTTGATTACTATTTTCTTTTCCTTAAATCTCTATGGATTAAGATGCCACAGCCTCTCTGGCACCCATTTCAGTATTTACCTTATCTCCTTGCAAGAAAACTTTCCTTCCTGTTTCTTCCTTCTATTCTTCCTCCAGCAATTTCCTCTCCAAATACAACTCACACAGGCCCAGTACTTTACTTTGAGAGTCAGAGTGACAATTAAACCAAGGAAATGGGACAGTTTCACTGAAAGTAAAATAAAAAAAATTAAAAAAAAAAAAAAAAAAGAAAAAGAAAAAGGCTGGCTTTGACCAGAAGGTCTAAACTTAGACTCTTTCAGTGTTTTATTTAGCATTTCACAGTCACATGTAGGGTTCAACAGTCTGTTCACCATATGCTGCAGCTTGTTTATGCTCTGAGCAGGTGGACTCATCTTCAATCCCTGCCTTCCTGACTGTGGTTGCCCAAAATCTGGTGAACTACAATGTGGGGCAACCTAAATATCCTTTGTAGGTTTCCCTGCCAGTCAGACAGGGGTGATGAAAACAGATCACAAATGTGCGAAGGATCTTGTTAGGTTTTTACCTGGGTTTTGCGAAACATTGAAAATAAAGTGGTAAACTTGCTCAACTTGTGATGAAATACCAGCAGGGCTCTGCCTCCTAAGAGCCAACGAAATACCCAATTTAAAAGCATTTTTAGAAGAAGTTGTATAGTTTATAAACAGAGGCAACCCAGCTTTCAGTAACCTTTTGAGTTGATGTTCCTAGAGATTTTTTTTTAGACTTTTTTTAGACTTACTGGAAAACTGTTTTGAAAACCATTATTAATAAAAATGGGGAAACTTTAATTTATGGGAATCATATCTATGAACTACAGCTCTGTCCCTTCACAATAAGCACTTGAAATCTGAAGTTCATTACATCCAGTACTAAAGCTGGAAGGTATGTATAATACACTTGCAATTGGTTCAAGGAGCAAGGCAATTCTTTGTAAACCTATACCAAATGAGGAAAATTCTGAAAATTTATTCAAGAGAAGTGGAGAAACACTGTGCAGGAACATTTAGACAGTTACAGTGTAAAACTAAAGGGTCATGTAGAAAAGAAGGCACAGAACTTAACGTACACCAGAGTAAGATGAGCTGACCTTTTGCATATTACTTACTTGGGTCTGTGTCTTAGTGCTGAAGTTAATTGTGACTTACTCTTTGAAGAATATGACCCACCAGGAGAGGCTGAGGGAACTCAGTTTATTAGCCTAGAGAAGAGAAGAGGAGGTAAGCTGCAAAGAGAAATCTTCAAGTACTTATTGGGGAGGTTATCAAGAAGGTGGAGTCAGGATCTTTACAGATGTGCACGACCGGAGGAGAAGGGAAAAATTAATATAATTTGAAAGAGGTGGAAGTTCTGATTTAAGGGGTGGGAGGAATGCCATAAGGACAGACAACTGTTGGAACAAGCTTGGCACAAATTAAAGAAAGTCTGCTACAAAAATTATTTAACCAACGTACCTATTTAGTTGTGCACTGGTTGGAAAACAGTAAAACTGCAGGTAAATTAACTGTGAGAACAGACATTTTAGCTTAGAACTTGCAGTAAGATTGCCTAATCAGAAGGTCTTGCTTGGAAAAGCCTGTGGTCCAGGTATTGACTGAACAGTCTGGTCTGAACATCATCATCAGCAGCATTACTTGTTCTAGGAATCTCAGTACCCAAAAGAAGTTCAGGCAAGTGTCTGTCAACCAGATTTTCATTCCATGCCGCTAGTTCTGGAGGTCAGAAAGGTTGTTAAGCTTCCTTTGTTTATTGCATAAATATTACTTTGAACTAGCTGAATGCACTATTACTTTTAGTGAAAACACTTTTATGCCAATTAGCTTTATTTGAAGGAGTACAACCTGCCTGAACCATGAATCATTTGAAATTATAGGCTTCATTCATCCAAATTAGTACAAATACTCTAAAGACTGAAATTCTACACTAAACATGAACAAAACCAACCTTAAAACAACATAAAAATGTTTGATAAGAATGGGTTTTCTTCCACTCAATCTTGGAAAAGAAATACAAGTATAGTACTTTTTAGTCTTCTTCATCCTTAGCTGTATTATAATGTGGTTTGATGACATTATAAAAGTAGTTAGTGACAGAGAATATTTATTAGTTAACAAACGCACTGAAGTACTCAAGCCAAAATCCGTTTTGTAGTATGACATAGACTCTTGTAAAGGGAAAGTGAAGGAGTTTTTTTCTCTTTTTTTTTTTTTTTTTTTTTTTATGAGTTCAGAACATAATCACACAGACTTTTTTTTCTAGTGAAGCATTGAATATGTGATTCTGAACATGGTAATGAAAACTAGCCCCTAGCATCCAACATTAGACCTTCAGATGAGAACATGGTATTTTTTTTTCTATATTAGCCATTAGTCACCAGCAAGTGGGTAAGCATTCCCGACCTAAATTTTGTCTGAATCACTTCAAACAATTTCAGTGCATCTGATGAAATACCCTAGAACAAAATTTGTGTTGACATTGAAACCAGACAGTCATACTGAAGGTTCAACAGACATCAGCTGTCTGATTATTTTGCTTTGAGCTGCATGCTCCCTTTTTATTTGTGGGATTCACTTGTCATGTAACACCAGTCCTTATTCAATTTTAGTCATGATTGCCAAGCTCACTGGTTTGGGGTTCTTTTCCTAACTTTACTAAGTAGGTATAGTTAGACATTTTGAAAGTGACAAAATGCAACTCTCATCCTATACCATTCTGCATCTCAACAGCTCTGAGTTCAAACCTGTGATTTACATGAACTGGATGTCTTGGGTTGAGAGGCTCAGGACTAACTTTTTTTCTGATGCTGGGAAAATTGCACTTTTAGGAGACTCCAGTGTCTGAATTCATGAAAATATTTCCTTTAGGGCCAGCCAGGCTCCCTGAGATTCAAGGTCTCAGTGTTTTCCAGCCTTGCCAGGTGCAGGGATAAGGAGTAGCAAGACCTGGGCATTTACCCCAGGTTGGCCAATGGGGTTATTTCATACCATGAACCTCACATTCAATATAAAGTAGAAAAGTTTGCTGCGTAGCGGGCTCTCCCTTGATGCAGACAACTCCTTGCACCGGTGCCGGACCCCTGAGGCCTTCCTTTCCGCCTGAAGCCGTTGCACCTGCAGTGTCCCACATTTGCTGTCCCTGCTAGGAGTGCACAGCTTCTGCTGAGAGAATGGGCTGAGTATAATTCTTGTAAATCTTACCTCAGTGTTGGGATGAATACTGGCTCTGTAATATTATTGATAGTTATTTAATCTTATTCCATTAAATATGTTTGCATTTCAACCCTGGTGTTTCTTTGTGTTCCCCAATTCCCCTTTCCCAGGTGGGGAGGGGTCATAGGGTGATAGAATAATTTTCTGCACCACAAGAAATTATTAGGGGTTTTCTCAAACCATAACACTGGAGTAAACCAGTAGCTAATACGGCATTGATTCACAGTAAGACCTGCCATAAGTACACAGTGTGCAAGGGAGAGATTCTGTGTAAACATTTTTGGTTTGTGTTTTCTGTTTATGTAACGTAGTTTATCCCTCTCTGAAATGAAACTGTTATTAGACTCCTTATTATAGATAAATCACATTTATCTGTTGTTTTTCAACTTCATCTCTTGTGTTTAAGAGAAAATTGGAAAATGGAATAGTAGAGCATTATTTTTTTCATATTACAGGTGAAACCAAACATACAGTCATCTTTTCCTACTCCTCTATTCAATTTGCATGCACTTAGCTTCAGTACAGTTAAAGAACCTCAATAACTTCCTTGGTCTTACTCTTACTAGTAGATTTAATAATATATCTTAAATAATTCAAGTTCTTTAAACTTGCTGAATCTTTATTTGTTTCGACCTTGCATTTTCAATAGAAGTTATCTATTAAGATGGTGAAGAAAAAAAATACAAGCTCTTCCTTCTTGAAGCAAACTCATATTGCAAGAAATGCTCTAGAAAAAGTTCCTTACTAATATATTTTTTCACAGTTATTCACAGCATATACTACATAGGGGATATGTGGATGGATAAGTGTAAATTTAGCTACTGTTAAATTTTTTAAATGTGTGTGCACTTTAAAAATCAGTCATATGGGCTTCTTTGAAATGCCCACTTTGAGAAGCTTTAGTATTTGTTTTCCTCTCTCTCGGAAACTCTTATTTTGCCTTGCCTCCCAAATGTTTTGGTTTTCATCCTTTAATTATAAGGCTTCTGTTTATTTTAATAATTAAAGCTAAATCAGAAGGGAGTAAGCTTAATTCATTAAAAAGAACAAACATTGCCCATCTGTAACTTTATTAGCCTTATTTATTTATTTATACATCTTAGATTTTAAAAAATATTACTACTGGGTCTCATATCTGCTAGGCAGAAAAGATATGAGTGGAGATGAGCATAGCCCTTGACACCTACATTCAGTTAGACATTTAGTTCTGTATTTCGAAGCATTTTAGTTTACTTACCTAGCTACATTCACTTTCATTTGGAATGCCAACAGCAGGCTGTTGTGGAATCGACCGATGTTAATCAAATTTAATTTGTTCAACATGAAAAAACAAGTTTTGGGAGATTCTGGATCTTCATAAGACCTGAGTAGTTTGTACTGGGAGCAGACACCTCTGTATAATGCAATTACAAACATTTGGCGTCCTGCAGAACTCCAAGTAGAGATATATTAAGATGGTCTCCTAAAGAACTACAACAATTTTCTTCAATTCCTGGATGGGGATGGATGGGGCTTGGAGCAACTTGGTCTGGTGGGAGATATCCCTGCACATGGCAGGGGGATTGGAACTAAATGATCTTTAAGGTCCCTTCCAACTCTGACCATTCTATGATTCTATGAATTCTTTTAGCAGAAATCTTATACTAAATGACTCTGCTCTTTAACTCAGAATACTCAAAGAATGCCTCTCTGACACACAACAGCTGCCAGTGGCAACCAGTCATCGTTACCACATCTGCATCTGGTCCCTGCTATGACTTACAGTTTTGGCAGTCCAAGTCCTTAAATTTTGCTCTTGAAACTCTGTTGTCGGTTAAAGTGGTCAGTCAAATTGAGGTCAATGTTTTCTGTGTTTCCATGTCTGTCTCACAGAATGCCCTTTCTGATAGCACTTTTCAGACAGCATTACTTCAGATACGACAAGCAATGTGTCAACCATTTCTTACTTCAATCACTTCCGTCACTATTGCCACAGCCAAAAGAGACTCTGTTGGTGTCTCTGCTGTTTCTCACTCTTTTGTCGCCTCCTCCTCTTACGTATGTGGCGTTTTCTGCTCTTTCTTAAATAGACTTTTCCCGTGGCTGAGGGGCTCAGCTGTGCCCTGTGGTGGAAACTTTAGAGCCAACTGGAACTGGCTGTGCCTGGCACGTTGCAGACCCCCACCCATCACCAGAGGAGCCCACCAGGTAGTAAATGCTAAGAGTTGGGGTTGTTCAGCCTGGAGAAGAGAAAGCTTCAGGAAGACCTTACAGCAGCCTTTAAGGATGTAAAGGAGGACTGCAAGAAAGCAGATTTTTTTATTATTTTTTTTTTTAAATCTTGGCAACAACGTATGTTAAACTTTATTATCTGGAGCTTTTTGATACTGAAACACATGTTAAAAATATCAAATTGCAATTATTAGTCCTCTAAAACTGATTCTTGTTACTCCACCAGTAATTCTCTGTAAAACCTGTTGATACGCTTCAAGTGTCAGGAGTTCTAGTGGTTAAAATTTATCTTTGCTATCAGTAAGTGTGTGGTCTGAGGCTATGCTTGCATACAAGCAGTGTTCTTCTGTAAGCTAAGGTATTCTTCCAAGAAAGGCATGGTCCTACTATCTTGTGTATTTTCTCCTTTTTTCCCCCTTTTGTTTACACAGGAAATATTCTTACAAGCAGTGACATTTTTGTGGGCAGGATTTTGATTTGCTTTAATACAATGCTATGAGAAAGTTTATGATCATGATGTGTTTTGCCCTGTATTGATGAGAGCTGATATATTAAGATGGTCTCCAAGAAATAATCACTAAACACAAATACTTATCAATTATTTTTCTTATGGGGCGGAAAGATTGTAGGGGGTTTAGGGTTTAGAATAAAATACATGAGATACAGTATGGTTTACGAATACAGTTTGGTTGAACACATTAAAAAATTTAAGATGTGTTAATTGGTACAACAAGGGGTTTGCATACTACATGCAATCATGAAAGTATATTTTTCTCAGTATAGGACAGAGGATGTGGTAAGAGAAGGAACTCTTCCTAATATATTCTGAAGGTCAAAAGCTATGCATTATTCTAAATGTGTTACAGTTCCCAGGTACTTAAAAGCCTATAGATGTTAGTATGGTGTTGTTACTGATACAGATTAAACAAATAAGCAATGTAAAAGATTAGATTGTAAACATTCCAAACTGGCTAAAAGCTCAGTCATTGCTTTATCTGCTTTCTATCATGAGTCCTGACCTTGGGTTAATATATTCTTGGTGCAAAATATAACGAGTTTAAAAGTGCATTCATTTAAAATGTTCTGCAGATATTAAATGGTTTTAGACAGGTAAGAAAATCTGATTGAGCAGCACTGCCTGTAATAAGGGAGCCAATGTTTTCTCTCAGTATAAAAACTCATTTTGTGGCATTTTGTCTTTAACCTTTTGACCTAGAGTTTTCTAATGCTAAGATTGCTTCATGTAGAAAACAAGCAGAAGACAAGCAAATGCTGCTACCAACTCTCCTGCTTGCTCAAGTGGTGTGTTGGCTTTAGAGTTTCTAGCCCTGGTTGCACCCAAGTGGATTGCAATAGGTTTCAACCTGATTTAATGCTGTTTGAAGTTGCTTTTTTTAAAAATAAGAGATCAATGTAAAAAACTTTACTCCTGAAGTTGTAGGCCAAGCATTCCAAAGTTGCTAAAAATGAAACTGTTAGTTGCCTGTGTGGTCTCACTTCATTATCCATTTGCTTAAGATTTATGATTATTTTTTTTAATATTGTTCTGAGTGTCTTATAGGACTGCAATCAATTCTTTAACTCCACTGGGGAAGACTTAATTACAAAGCCACTGCTTCACTTTTTGCAGCAATTAGAAAGCATGCAGGAGAAGAAACATGACTGCTAAGCCAGCCCAGGTGTTTTCCTGGGAGGACTCGGTTGTATTCTTGCCTTTGCCAAAGACTGTATGAATTCAAGACAAATAGTTTCCAGATAGTCATTTGGTGAGGTGCCTGGTTTTGGATGTTTAAGAAGGTTGCTGGGTCACAGATGCTACAACTGAGATCAGTGGACACTGCTTTAACCATGAAATATTGCAATGGTCGAAGTATTCTGAAGCAGAAGAATCAGACACACTAGGTAAGCAGATTTGTGAATACTGTGTAAGGATTATATGCTGTTGGAAATAGAGCACAAAGGTTTCCATAAGCTTTTATTTCACATGTGTGACATAAAACTAAGCTAATGTCTGTAAAACACTTAGGTTTTTAATCATGAGACACATAAAAGAGTATATAAAGTATTTGTTTTACAATGCAACCCCACCATCATGAATAAGAAAAAAGGAAAAAATATAAAAATCTAAACAAATAAATAAATAAAAATAACTAATATATAAATATTTAAATATATACATATATATAAAAGAATCTGGAGGGGTTGCCTGGTGTGTAATTAAAGACAAAGGAAAATGAAGGAATCTATCTAAACTGATAGCCCACAGACTAAGGAGGGCATAAAAATCTGAGGATCTCTATGAAGAATTCTCTCCTGTGCTTTTTATTTACATCATCAGTTAAAGGTATTTTATTTGTCAGTTGAAGCTAAAGTCAGAGATTTCTTTACTTCAACAGGTCACCATGAGAGATCAGTTTATAAAAGGCTTGCTGTAAATCACAGCCTGATTTTACAAATTGGGCAGCTTTAATGTTTGTGCAGTGGATATCACAGCCTTGAAAGGATTTAAGCTGTTCTCTTTTGATAGTATAATTTAATGTTCTGATATAAGACTCTCTCTTATGCTTATTTTAAAGTTACTCAAGGACACCTGGTGAAAGTTTTCATTACAGTTTACTTGAACCTTAAAAAGCAATATACACTAGGTGTAATAAAAATCCAACATTGCTTCTATTTTCATTCTTCATAGCTTTCACAAGTTATAACCTATACAAATTATTTTTATTCATCTAAATAATTTCAAAAGGAAATTCAAAATACAATAAGAGGCAGTATGACATGTGAGGAATTTTTAAAGTAGTAATTATTTGCCTCTTCAGAGGACTGTCTCATACACAAAATATAACAGCTTTAATAGAACAGAATATACATATCTTTATAGCACAAACCTCCCAGGTTTACTTTAATTAGGTAGTGGACATGAGGTTATCGAGTCAATACTTGACCAGTATTGATAAAAAGAATTACTTTCTCCAAAACGATTTCATGATTTATGAGCACAAAGTTGGAAGCCTTCTCAGTTTCTTTAGTAGGAGCAGAAGACTAATGACATTGAACTTTCTTTTAATTCCAAACAAAAATTTTATATTCAAAGTCCTAGAAACTTTCCTTATTTTTCAGCTGTCAAAACATTCCTATATTTTTGTTATGTTTTATGTGGAATTTCTAAGGACAGATTATATCTTGCTAGCCCGTGTTCTTGTGGGAGACTTCAACCTATTGGATGTCTGCTGAAAATACAATACAGCAGAGAGGAAACAGTCCAGAAGATTCCTGGAATGTGTGGAAGATCACTTCCTGACACAGCTGGTGAGTGAGCAAACTAGGGAAGGCATCCTGCTAGACCTGGAGGTGTTTAAGAGATATATAGATCTGGTGCTTAGGAACATGACTTCACGGTGGACTTGGAAGTGCTAGGTTTGCAGTTAAAGGTTTTTTCCAAAAAATGATTCTATGAATATATCAGCCTATGTTAAAAACCAGGTGCGCTTTCCAAGGACTGTGATGTTTGGCAGGCACAGTGGATTCAAACAAGACCAACTCATTGAAAGGCTGGGCATTTTCTTTTTCAGAGGGCAACTGAGACGTATTCTCACCACATCTTGATTTAGGTATGTAGTTTGTCATATTTGCCATCACTTGGGCTCTATGTCAGAGGGTGGGTTTATATACCAGTCCTGGTAGAACTGGAGTTTTATAGTGATCACTCCTAAGTGTTTAAGAAAGAGTTGCATAAAGGCACCTGGTAAAGCCTTGAGATATTTGTGGAAGAGAAGACTAAATATTACATCCACTGTGTAGAGGATGAAAATGCATATATGCCACACTTGACATCTCTAGAAAGTAAATAATTCACATGAGTGAAAGCAATGAATACAGAAGGTTAGTATGAAAAACAATCAGTATATTATAAGCAGGAAATCTGATTTCATGGGTATACTTCACGCGTTTTGGCTGTACTATCAAGTAGTTTTGCAGAGCTGAAAGGTCAGATTTTGTATTTTGTGACCATTTGGATACTAGAGCTTCCTAAGTATCTCTCAAAGAGAAGCAGCAGCTTCTTAAATTTTCTAATGTTTCTCCACTTCAAAGGATTCTCTTGACATGAGAAAGCATAAGCTGTTTATTATTGCTTGCTAAATTACATTTTTGTTTGGAGTGCCTACTTCAGCTGAAGAAACAAATTTCGTGGCCTGAATTATTTCTGAGAAAAACCAGTCAGTGTGCTCCAGTGGTTCTTCAGCGCTTCAGTGAGCCTTCTGCAGTTTTACAAGAGTGAATAAAATTTGGATCCTGGGTCTGCACATTCCTCTCCAATCAAGCTGTGTCCTGAACCCTCTTACCCTCTTCTTTTTTTTCTTTTCTTATTTACAGTGAGTAATTTCACACCCCAATGACATTCTTCCTCTTGTCAATATGGCAGCACTCCATATCTCTCTCCCCAAGTACCTCAAATATTGAAAGCAGCCTAATAGTACATCTTTAACATTGTACTACATCTGAGGGAAGTTTGCTGTGAAAATATGAAAGATAAGTAAGTGAAATATCTGCTATAAGAACCATCTCCTTTTTGGATCCTCACTTGACATTAAGTTCACTGATAAATTCATTATACAATTAACATTTTAAAATCTGGTTAAACATGCTTTGCTGGTTTCCTGTTCTAGGCTCAGCACAAAAGCTAGCAATCCCTGAATTCAATCTAAATCAGAAAGACAAAAACCAGAAGAATGTTAGTTCTCACCATCTCAAAGGCCATTCCTGGGGTCATGAGGTAACATCTTGAGTTCCCACTCACCAGATTTCTCAGTGTAATAGTAGCTACAGTGTACAACCTCCTCCAGAATGAATCTCTGGCCATCTTCAACAATTCTTGAGCAAGCTTATTTCTAATTTAATTAGCAGTCTGGCTTCTTAAAACCTCCTAAAAGTTGCTTTCTAAATTCGGGTCCCATGGTGTATCACAGCCCAAATGTCCAACCATTCAACGGAAATACTCTTCTGTGTATTTTCCAAAGTGAGAAGTAGTATTCGGTCAGTTCTCCTAAAAAAGTTCTTAGATATTAAACAATATTTCTTATTCCACTCCACTATCAATTTGACTAAAAGATGTATAGTTTTGCAGAACTCTAGTTTGTACTTTGTCTATGTGATTATATTCTTTCAAGTTGTCATCCTAAAGTTATGAGAGCTGTCAGTGCTGACTAGCAACTGTTCTGCTTTGAGAGAAACTGGAATACACTGCAGACTAATTTTTTTTGTAATTTACATGTTTCAAAATCTAAACATCATTAAATTCAAAGCTGTCGTTCAACATATAGCTAATTTAGATCAGTTTGAAAAACAGACAAAATAAGGAAGATTTAAAAAAATCCACAAACAAGATGAAATTTTAAGTGCTATATAGAAAAAAATCTGTGTACATACACAGAAAACTCTGAAGAGAAACTAATTAGCTTTACATTTCTTAATTATTTTTGACAGAGTTAGAACAGGTTAGTTGAAGTTCAGCACTCTCTTTCTGCCTGTCAATTCCTCCCTCCCTATAAAGTGATTAAGTTCCAAACTACACAGTTCAAACCAAAGTGAATATTTATTTCACTCATTTTGCTTAATATTACTCTTCTAATAGAAAAGCAAATTATTGTGACAGAGGTTGATTTAGTTTGTTAGTATTCCTGAAATTGTGATGTCTGTAGTGCTGGGTGCCTGTCATATGCCAAGTTTCAGCAAGCTTCAAATTTTGTGCACTGAGTTAATTTATTTTCTTCTTGCTATGTACCAAGAACAACATTTTAGCACAGGAGGTAAAACAATGACATTATTAACACAGACAGATTTAGTCAAGCTCAGTTTGATATTCCAAATTTCATAGAAACATAGAATGGTTAGAGTTGGAAGGGACCTTCAACATCATCCAGTTCCAACCCCCGTGCCATGGGCAGGGACACCGCTCACTAGAGCAGGTTGCTCAAAGCCCCATCCAACCTGGCCTTAAACACTTCCAGGGATGGGGCATCAACAACTTCCCTGGGCAACCTGTTCCAGTGCCTCACCACCCTCACAGTAAAGAACTTCTTCCTAATATCTAATCTAAATCTTCCCTCTTCCAATTTAAAACCATTACCCCTCGTCCTGTCACTAGACTTCCTGACAAAGAGTCCCTCTCCAGCTCTCCTGTAGGCTCCCTTCAGATACTGGAAGGCTGCTATCAGGTCTCCCCAGAGCCTTCTCCAGGCTGAACAGTCCCAGCTCTCTCAGCCTGTCCCCATAGGAGAGGTGCTCCATCCNCAATAAAAGTTCTACTTGTTTTCTGACAGTAAATTTAGTCATAGTGCTAGTTCTGGTTTTTGAGATGCATGGATAGCTTCCCAAGGAAGATCATAAATTTTAAGGAAGTTCTTAATTGAACTCAAATAAGTAGAATATTAATTTTGCACTGTTTAAGGCTTCAAAATGATTTCAGGAAAATAGTTTAATTGTCCATCCTTCTTTAATGCGAGAATAATGCACTCACTGGAAATAACAATATATCATTACCTTACTTCTAGTTTTCTTTTCACTTTGCTAAACTAAAGAAGTTCTATAAAACTTATAATCCACCACAATCCACCAGAATGAGGTCAGAGTTTGAATTTTCTGTGTTCTTGACAAGAGTTTAGGTCTTATATATGGCTTAAATTCCAGTTGCTTTAATAAGAACAAACCATCAGGTCAAACTTTTGTTTTGTTATAAAACACACACCTTTAAAATTAGAATTTACCAGTTGCTATGCAGTTGAGCAACAAGTGTTACTCAAATTAAGAACAGCACCGGAATCAACTACTGAATTATATCCAAGTTTCTCACGAAAAAATATTCATCAATTGCTGTTTTTCTTCAGACTAATTATTCAATACAAACCCATTCATGTGCTATTCCAGATCATTTCCAAACCACCCAAGCATCAACACAAAACACAGGCATGTGAAGGAATTATAAATTTGGATATAGATCAGCCAAAAATCTAAGAAGCTGTGTTTACTAGCTTGGTTCTCTTCATAATCTGTGGACATGCAAGTGCACACATCTAAAGTCACCACTGCCTGCCACACACCCTTGTGATCAGTAAGTAAAATTAGAGAAAGTACAGAATGTTTCCTTAAAATTAAGTGCAGGTAATGAAAGTCATTGTGATAGCATGAGTACTAACATCCACATTTTAAATACAGTGTAGGTATTCTAAAATCCATGGCTCTGTCAGAAGTACTTCCTTCCCAGCACACTCATACTGATTAGTGGAAATAAATTACAGACAACTTGAGTGCAGCTCTCGTCTCCATAAATTATTCAGCTGTCACTGTAAACAATTAGTGTTGAGCCCCTTCGTTATAAGGGGAATATATTTTTCTGCTCCTTATCATCATCCCTGGAAACAGATAATGAGGTGAACTATATCGCCCACGTTGTTATTGTCAAGATAAAATTTAAGTCCCAGACACAATCCTTGCATCTCGTAACACCCTTGAGAAGTACTTAGTAGCCCCTAGGACAGTGAGAAGAATTAATTTATTTTGTGAAGATGGTTTCTGTTCAGAATATTTCCACAACATTAAATACAGCGTTAGAATTTTTGAATACCTGACCTTCTTGAGTCAGTTCTCCCATTTCTGACATCAGACCACACTCTGGTGGGAGGTGCTTTTTGATGAGAAAGGAGGAGCTGCCTCCATTGTGGAAATACTTTCAATATTGCATCAGGCAGCAAGAGGCGGCTGGGACTTTGATTTTTTTTTTTTTCTGCCCTAAGGTGTACCAGGTACTAAGTTCAAAGATTCTCTCCTAAGAGGGGCACCCCAGCTCTGTGCTGCCCTTTTACAAGCGGATTGCAAATTAAGGCAATTTCATAGGCTGAACCAATTCTTTTCAGAAACTTTGTTTCAGGCAATGGGCATATAACAAACCTACCATGGGTGGCAGCTAGTCCACACACCTTACAAATGTACGAGTTTCCCTCTCCCCAATAGCTTGCATTTACTGGGTAAGGCTATAGCGTCAACTAAGTTCATGCATACAGATACGTTCCTTCAAAGAAGATATGCTAAAAGTACATCCTTAAATGCATTCTAACTTCATGTTGGCGATTATCTGAGTCTCATTAATGCCAGGCATCATTTTGTCAGAAGTATAAAACTGTCAGAAACATCCCTCAGCAAACTCCTACTTACTCCAACCAATAGGTCACTATCCCACAGCACCCACACCAGACCACAGTTACAGGGGTCTATCCGTACTCAAGACGTGGCAAAGTAACAAGCCCACAAGTCTCAGAGTCTATGCAACAGGGAACCTTCAGAAATAGCAGGAGACGAGGCCAGAAACCGAAGTGGAGAAAAGCCACCTACCATGCAGGTCCAAGGTTCACCAAGGAGTCAGAGCTGAAGACCAGGCTGTAACAGAGAACCAAGGTTCATTCAAGAGACAAGATTATCCTCAAGATAGGTTCAAAGTACAGAAAGGAACCTACAACCGTTCTGTGTAGCTTTGGAGTCCATCCAAAAAAGCCAGTCAGTAAGAAGCCTACATCCAAACAAACCTCAGACAAGGTCTGGCTACCTTGGCCTGAGTTCAGATGAAGTCATAGGCAGGGCAAGGCCATTAGCGTAATTAAGGCTAATTAGTGCACTCAGGGCTCTGGCACCACACCCAACAGGGATCAGGAGCAGGGTCAGAATCTTCTAAACCAGCTCTTTTCTTGCCAACAAAGAGTTAATTACTTTATAAATTGACAAGTTTTTCATCCTGGGTTAAATGTGCTGCTCTGCTTACAGTCAGAGCAGCTTCAACACATGCACATGAAAATTGCACTAGTAAGCAAATAATAACACAGCCAGCTCAGGGTGGATTTTTATCACAGTGGCAAGAGGCAGACCCTTGATCTCAGGCTCCTGCTGGGTCATTTGCCAGCGTTTTTAGCATGCTGACTTGTGAAAACACCACAAATGCTGTGGCTTCTCCGTAACTATGTGCAAGCTGGCTGGCAGTTAGAGTTAACAGTTCCACTGCTCCCCCTTAGACAAAACAGCAACTTCATTTTTCTTCCCTACACAGCTGAGGATTTTTACAGTAACCGCGATTATTTGACATCCTTGAAACCTATCAAATTGGCACTTGAAGACAAAAGAATTAGGAACAGCTTGACAGCTTGATTGAACAGGTTTGTTTCCTTAAAAAACAAATAAAAATACATCAGCCATGAAGCAGGTAGCCAACAAAAAATTTCAGCCTAAACACTTCAGCCTGTAAGAGGCTTAAGGAATTAGAATTTATGCTGTTAGGGAAGATATTATACAACATCTCTTCTCCCCTCTTTAGTTATCCTATGCTAGTATTGTCTTAAAAATAATTGAAATCAAAGAATTACACAAGAAAACTGCCACAAGTATAGATAAAATATTAGATCAATACACTATAATTAAATCAATACTCTGTAATTAGATCAAATGCACTATAGACTGTAACCCAGTAATGCTATACCAAAAAATATTAACCGCTCCTGAAATAAAAGCATGTGATGACAAGCTGTTCATGGGTTGGGACTCTGTTTTACACCAAGTGGATAATAAATATAGTAGCCAATGTAGATATTAGTGATTCCAAATGCAGAAGTATCTCACAGATAATATTAAGTTTTCGAGTCCTAGATCGTGTCTCCATTTTGAACAGGATTCTCCTTTGTCTTTAATATGACTGCTGTACTACTTAGCTTTTTTATAGTTTTCAGATTTACATCCAGACTGACTTTCTTTATGCACATATAGAAAAAGAAATGGTGCAAAAGACCCCTTTAACGTACACTGTGAGACCTCTAATTTACGTTGTATGAAGGAGTAAATGCACAAGATTCATCCAGTATTCAAAGATTGTTACTCAGTAATGATGTCAAAATTTGAGCCTATAAAGACCCTAGAGTATTTTCTGCACATTCAACAATGCATGTTTGCCCACAACAGGCAACACTATATTATATATAAAATGTAGCAAAACTTGTTAAAGTAGTCTTGGAAATGGGATTTACACTACAACAAGCTGTAGAAAAGTATTTATTGCTTCTCTGCCCTCTCAGCTATCCAACTCGTTTCACTTTACTACTTATTTTACATGTACTACTCTTACTGTTTTAATCTTTGCAAAATTCCCCTAGGATCTTATTCTGAAAAGCACATATTGACAGAAACCACAGTAAGGAATTCTCACAGCATTCACTAAAATACATTAAAGTGTTCTCACAAAATAGCTGCCAAAAGAGTGGCGTTTCTCAAATACATTGATGCTGTAATTTATTAAACCAAAGAAAAATGTGGGTTATTCATTGAGCACCAATATAACCAGTTAACTGAGTACTCCAAGCTGTTGAACCATCCCAGCCATCAGTAAAAAACAAAGTGTGCTCAGCACTTCCAAGTCAGTATCTGAACTCCTTCAGAACAGAATCATTTCTGACCTCCTTCAGAACAGAATCATTTCATAGAATAGCTGGGATTGGAAGGGACCTCTGCAGATCACCTCACCCAACCCACATGACATATCAACCTTTTAGTGTTGTCACTTCAGGTAGAGCAACATCTCCAGTTAGAACAAGTTCCAATTAACATGACTTGGCATTAAATATATGTCTCAAATTGATTCTGCTAGTCATTTTCTTAAATGCATATATTGTTCCATGCAAGACAAATTCGGTATCCAGAAATATCTGCTGTCAGGAGCTCAACTGCTACCAGGGACACGCTAACTTAATTATCTCATATCCAGCAATTGCATCTATGAATTTTCCTAAATATCTTCATTCTATATCTCTTTGCAAATGAATTAGATGTATAGTAAATTATTATGTATTCCCCTTCTGTGCCTTTCTAGGGTAACACATTTGTATGGATCTGAAACGTGATTCTTCCCAGCTACAAAGTGATAAGATATCGCAAAGATCGAGATGAATGGCTCCATATCCCTTATAGAAAACCATTTGTACTGATAAAGGAGAATACATCTGAATTCTAATTCTGAACTGCTGCTCTCAGTTTACAGCGAAATAAAAATAATGGCTGGATAAATCTATGTGCACATTTAATTTCCTGCCTGGATTGAAATGCTGTTTACAATGAAAATCAGAAGATAACTTACTGAATTTAAAACTTCTTTTGCATTTTGTAAATACCTTTTATTGCTATTGATTTGCCCAAAAGTTCTGTATGTCAGAACAGATGAATTTACACTTTTTGAATCAGCTTGATCTCCAGGCTTCTTACACAAGATCTTTTAGCTTAAGTTCCATTTTTACTTGAGCCTTTACTGATGATTTCATTAGTAGTTCCTTGCAAGGGAGGGAATGGATATTCCCACATATGAATCAAGAAATCATCACCCTTCTTTAATCTAACTTCTGTAAAGAGGAAAAAAAAAAAAAACAACAAAAAAAAAACCACAAAAAAACCAAACCCTATCTGCCTAAACCAAGAACTATGTTTCTCCTTGAAAAAAATCCCTGTCAGTTCTCAAGAACTTCTGAAAGTTGTTTGAATTACAAACACACAATCTAGACAAAATTGCCAGTCCAGTTTTATGTGTAATAGTAAGTTCCTTAAACAGTGGAAGACAAAAAAATTCTTCCTCTGTGGATTTATTTAATTACAAAGGCAAATTAGATCCAGTAACAACATGCTAAGAATACCTTGCTGGCCTTCCTGGTGCATAAGGGCAATGCAACAGACTTGGGTTACTTAGGGCATCTCCAAGAGGCCCTTCTACAACTGAAATACCTGGACTGGCAGAGGGAAAGCAGCAAAGGGAGGGAATTTGGGCATTATCCACCTTAGCTGGAATAATGACTAATTAGAATGCATAGACAGCAACGCAGTATATTTCCACACAGAGAGTATGCTTGAAATATCCAGTATTTAGGCCAGCATTGTGAGTTTGTCCAGACATTCCCTGACTACTCCCACTTGCACAGTCTGGCTTAAACTCCGGTGTTAGATGGGGCAGGTTAAAAGGTGTGAAGAAAAGAGATTAGGCTGACAAAATAAATTACACATCATTTTCTAATATCATTCTCAGTCTGTACTTTTTTTTTTTTTGTGTGTATGTCAAAGCCACTCAGTCTGACTGTTCCAAGTCCACAAAACTAGCAATTTAGAGCTGCTAGTGGGATGGTCAGTGTAACCATGCAAGATGCTAGGGTAGCAGCTATTGCACATCTCTTGTTTACCCACCTGGCACTGTGAAGCCCTCTGTGGTCACCGATAAGAAAAAGGCATTCACCTCACTGCAGAAAGATGCTGTGAATATATATCACTGCTGCAAAGCACTGCACCCATGTACAGATGGGTGCACGTGAAAAACCAGGCCTAGTTTTTCTTTTAATTGGAATATTAAATAATTAAAACACGTGCCTATGACAGCATAGACATTAGTCGAGGGAGACAATTACGCTTTTTTCACTAAAAAGGTAGAATTCACAGGGAAAAAACATTGTAAATAGTTTACGAACTGTGTTGACCGTGACTGTAATATCTAATCTCTATTTAAAAGGGTCAAATACATTTACTGACATTTATATTTTCATTTGATTATACTGAGACTATCTGAATAAATACAAGGCATTAGTCTCTCAGTGAGCTGAGAGCCAGAGACACCAGATTTCCATTCACTGACGTTATTTAAAGAGAACCTAATGATAGACTTGAAGTTTACTTGGGCATTCATCTGTATTATGTTTTTTAAATTTTCAGGCTCTAAAAATAGTTTCTGGCCTCTAATAGAACATGATATAATTTCTACCTCTGCTTCCCCTCTATTCCGTCGGTAACTAAACTCACACTTCAGTGGTAATTTAGGCAAATACCTGAAAGATGTATATGATTTAGATTTCAAGCTTACTTCTTGTAGATTTCCTGAACCATGGCCTCTGATGTGATCAGGTCAGCTATGAAAAGCCATGTTCTGGATTATATTAACATAACCTCAAAGTTTCAAAAACTCTGGTGCCACATAGCCACAGGAGCATTTCACATATTCAGACAGAGATTTTCTTCTTAAAACTGTTGTAGCCCAAACCATTGAGAGCTAAACATTCAGAGAGTGAACTGAACAGCTCCAGTCTGCAACGGGGAGGAATCATAAGGGACTGTTTGTCTCGGATGGTGTTTAATTATCATCAGCGGAATTGAGGTTGCTAGCAGAATACATCTGTATACGTGCTATGGAACAAAATGTATTGAAGAGGGGAAAAAAGGGTTAAAGAACATTCAGAGATTTTTTGTAGTGTCGTAGAAACAAAAAATATCTTGAATTTACACTTTCATTTATCCTCTTATGACTAGTTATTCATGCAAAATATTGAAACAGGAAATTAAGATGTGAATCATAAACCCAGTTCCACTTCCCTTACTGGTACAATTTTGGAGCTTTCTGAGGAATTGATCTTGATCGCCAACAACAGAATCAGAAATTCTGAAGCAAAGCACAGACTGTAAAGCTTTTAGATCTTGGGCTTTTTTCGTGTTCATCCATTATGTATAATACGAAGTGACATTGTGAGCCAGAAAAGAAGCTTCTTTCACCTTATGCCCCACCACGTTTCTATCCCCAGGCGCCCTGCTGAGTCACTCTGCTTCCAATCTATGCAGGCAGAGCCTCAGACAGGGCTCCAGGGCAGGCAGCGTCCTCCTCCTTTGATTCCAGTTTTCTCTTTTTTCCATTTTCCTTGCATGCAAAATTTCCTTCTACAGCCCCATCCTAAAACTCAGGTCTGATACTTTGATATTACACTAAGTCTTTTGGGAGGCTTTCCTCAACCCCTATCAGAAATATATTAGGTGGCTCACACCTCTTGAATGTGAGCCAGAAGCATCCCTTTTGTTTCAACAGCCACTGTAAAACAAGAAGAGGGTATGTTCCTTCAATTTGATAACTTGCATGACATATATCATGTCAGTCAATGGCTGCTGAAGCAAAAAACATAAAAAAGTAATCAATTTCCTGCGTTCACAGGCAGAAAAAAGAGATTTTTATCATGGTGTTACAAAACAAATAAGCTGTTCCGTGAAGGGAGGGGAGGGGCCCACCCATTTTGAAGCAAATGCAGACCATACAATATTAATTACCTCTAATAATTGCCACGTATTAGTAACATTAGTGAGAAGTAATTGCACTGGATCGTATTACTGAGTACAGTTGTTGGTTTCTTTTTAATAATTGATGTCTGAAAACACAATCTTGCAGTTAAGAGCTATGATTTTCTCACATTGCCTAGCAACCTGTGCAAATATAGAACTGCAGATGCAAAACTACTGACCTTTCTTTCATGCCTGCTTTCCAGTGCTTAATATTTCTATCCTACACAGCAAAAATAAAAACCAAAAAACCCCAGACAAACCAAAACCAGAAAAGAAATTTTGAACACTGAACAGTATATACTTAGCATTTCAGATTATAAAATCATGATCATACCTTTGCTTAACAGAAAAGGAGAAACTGTCTTATTTACCTAAGCTTAAAATATTGCATGCTGAATACTGTCTCACTGATTTTTCAACACACAGGGAATGGTTATTTGTCCTGTAACATCCCCAGCTCTGATGAGGAGTCAACCATGCAGATGCCTTTCCCAGTGCACACGCACAGCATGTGACAGGATTCTTTTTGGACCAACAATATCCACTGAATCTATTCCTGCACTCAAGTATACCTGCATTCAGCCTAACGGGATGCTGAGCTCTTCTTTTCTTGGTGAATAAGAAGTAGGGTTACTCAGCAAATGGGAAGAAAAGCGCATTAAAAACAAAAAAAAAAAACATGTCGAAGGAAGACAAGGTAATAGCCTAGACAGCTTCTTCCCACAGTACCAAAATTATGACTTCCTTGACAACATGAGGCAGCACATACAGAGATGGAGATGAGAGACATCGTTTACTTCTCTAGTTGTGACTGGAAGGCTGAACAAGAACAACTGTCATAGAAGACTCACCAAGGGGCAATTAGCAGCACTGCAACAGGCCTCAGGGAACTGGGAGAAGGAAGATGAGAAGAGAGGAAGAGTGGATGGTAGCCATGAAATGCTAAAGACCTAGGTTCCAAATGTGGCATCAGTAATGAGGTTGTGCCCAGTTTCTGTACTTTCAAAGTATACTGCCTTGTTCAGTTTGAAAAGGTGGTCCAGCAGGCCTTACAGAGAACCTCTGACTATTCACCAGCATCAGCATGTTATGCTATTCTCAGCCAGGACTGAGAACACCATATAGCTGAAGTTTTCCTCTCCAGGAAGGTTAAGGCCATTCAAACAAAACTCAGAGGCTTAGAAAGATTTGTACTGAAACATTTAGAGCCTTCTCAATTTGAGGATCTCTAGTCCTTTCTCATTTTGTTTAGAAGTTCATCTTCCATATCTTGTGGGAATACAGACACATAATTTCTTCTGGGTCTTGTAAGAGATTCCCAATGTTAGGCAGCTAGCATTTGCTCTCTATAGTTCCCTGATTTTTCCCCCACACTGGTCCTTTTCCTGGAGCTTTATTTTCTGTCTTTGAAGAAGACCTCGTGATTTGATTTCCCACATAATGTCCAGATTTCACACATTAATGTGTAAGGTTCCCAATGGATAACAGGGTTCATCACTTAGCAGAAATATATATTACCCATATCAAGAAGTCAACACTTCAGCAATGGGAAAGAAGAACAAAATGGGAAATAAGAGAAGCAACACCAGGGCCTCAAGCACGACTACATATAAAACATACATCTATATTACTGAATTCCCCTTATTCTCAGCAAATAGTCCATGTGTGTATTTTTTCTTAAGCATAGACATATTTAGAAATGTCACTTCATCGCTGCTGCCAGGTGTGGATTTATTCTGTGGATAAAGATCTATACTTCAGAGAAATGTTGTGAAGATTAGTTGGATTTTATAGTAGCTTTTGAGCAATATGCTTGCTGTCTAAAAAAGTAAAATTTTCTCCAGGGAACACGAGGGCAGAAGACTCAGGAAAAATAGAACATACTGTATTATAAAAGTATGGTTCATTAAGATACAAAAATCAGTAAATTAGTTTGCTCTCTGTTTTGTTACATTTAAAGATCTATCTTATGAAATTCCATGTTATAAAGGTTTTTTTGGATGCTTGTTTTCTTATACACGCAACATATAATTTAAATCAAGTAAAAAACGTTGTACATCATTTTGAGCTTTGTGTAAGTCATTGCTTCTTTTATACAAATTGTAACTCTATCCGTGAAATATTACCCATCTCAGTTCATTCCTTCCCGTTAGTTTTATACTTTAGATATTATTTCAAGTCACACTAGTCACTGTCATCATCACTACAATATGAAACAGAACAGAGTTTAGTCCTCTCCACTTATTTTCTCTTTAGATAATTGGAGATGTTCAGCACCTCAGAAAGTCAAGGCATTTGTATCTAAAACCATGACTAAAAGAAGTAATAGAGAATAAAAATGGGTAGGAGGAGAGAGAAAAAGAATTCTAATTTTGCCAATATTTCTTTCTTTTAAATGAAGCACATTAAAACATTTTGACAACTATGTATGAATAGCTCTATTACTTTGCAGAACAAATTTTATTAATATTCTTCAGTTTTATTTTATATTATAACTCCCACCTTATTAGCTAAGTACAGTTTATTATAATTAGCCAGATATATGTAATTCTTGAATTCTTAAATTAAAGGTGTTTGAGTTTCTGAAGGCTGGATCCTGGTTTTGAAAATAACTTCTGTGAAGCATAAATGCATCCAGAGCTTTTGAGCGATCTACCTTCAGCCCTCACATTCTCGTTCATACACCAACAGTGCGCTACAGCAGCATATAGTACAAGCATTGCCATGGAAGTTAAAAGCAAGTATGTTTTTTTGCACAGAAGTGCAATTATCGCACTATTTCATGCAAAATGTCATTTATCCATTGTTTGAATCAATCTGTTTTACTGGTAGTTTCTAAAAACAGCTAGAAGTGTTAAAACATATAGACCACGAGTGTGTGCACACATGTATATGTGTATACACTCTGTTTTACGAAGACAAGTCTTAAAAGTACAGGTGATGTGGATATACATGAAAGCTAGCAACATTTCAGACTTAATAAATCATAAATATAATACTTTTTGTTTAATGTGCAAAAGTTTTATTTCTTATGGTGTTTACAGGGTTGAATATTGTGCTTATGTAAGTCCTCAGTGATAAAATGTCTTGCATTTCACCTCTTTTATTAAATTCTTTTCTTAGCTACAGGACTGAAAAGAATGAAATTTTACCAAGTGTCAAGTTTTTAATGTTAAATTTGTAAAACTTGAATTAATGAAATCCTAATGGAATAATTAATATCACCTGCATCATCATGCATGCAATGTATTCAGGTAATTTCCAGTTTTCCCTTTCCTGTCTTATATGTTTAATTTTTACTCCCTTTACAATAGTATTTTAGTTTCTTACTCTTATTTTTTTTCGCCCACAATCACCCACAAAAACTGCAAAGCTGTTTTAAAGTCAACACCAAATAAACAGCATTTTATTATGCTTCACAGCGTAAACAGGTTTGTTTATTTTGTTCACTTGCAATTTAAGGATGCTTACAAATCACTTCTTGAAGTTTAGTACTCCCCTATTTTGGCAACTTTTGCTAGAAGGTACCTGAACTCTATATCTATAAATGTCAAGATTTACAATTAAAATCCTGAACATGGGCTAAATAGAAAAACAAAAACACAAAATCACATCTTATATCCTATACCAATAACACTGGAGAGTGAAATATATTACATGTTTTTTTTTTCTAGATGTTTTTTAAGTAAATAAAAGTTGTATAAGTAAGGAAAAGGGATTCTGGGAAGCTCTAACACCATGGCAGATTATAATGGGGCTACAAAGAACAAAGCAACCCGTTACCTTTAATATTAAAGGGCTGGTGGCAGCTTGGAAGAGCTAAAATACTTGCGTTTCAGAGGAACAGTGCCAGAGTCCAGTCTCAAGTTACACCAACTTGGAGAGAAGCAACAGAAGCCCGCACAACTTATAAAGCTTTGTAAGAAGTAAAAGAAGGAGATTTCTTGAGATCTTTGGCTCTGGATCACAGAAATAGAAATGAGAATGTAAGACTCTCTATTTGTATAAATGAAAGTAAACTTTACTGACAAAAAAATCTGTAACACAGTAGTTTTGTTTAAACTAGCTTTTTTTGTAGGAAAAAAAAAAAAAAAGAATAGCTGAAGAAAGGTTAAAATCTTGTTTAAGCTATTTCTTACATACAAGTGAATGTGCTAAATAGCACAAACATACATATAGACTTATGGCCTACCAAAGAAGAGAGGGTAAAGTGCTCTCCTTTACTTTTAAGTCGTATTTCTGAGAAAATGTTGAGACTATATCTTTAAGTCTGGAAACCTTAGCTGCGAGTACAGAAAGATATATTTTGTGACGGGAAGGATAGGAGAATTGTACCAAAAAGCCATGTTTATTTTTTATTAAAAAATTAAAACATTTAATTAAAAGGAGGACCAACATGAAATAAAATAAAGAAAAAAGACATATTCAGACACTTTAGGTATTTAGATTCAAAGGATTCATCTTAAAATTTCGCTCCAGCTGTCATCACAACATACCCTAGCAGGTATAGCCTTCCCAATAATCATAAATCTGCTAAAGACATGAAAAGGAAACCTAAAGCTCATGAGAAGAAAAATAAAAAAAAGAAATTTGGCAGTGTAGTAGTGGGGAGTAATCAAGAATATCAATAAAATGAGAGCTTTGCTCATTTGGAGAATGATATATAAAAACTTTAGAAGGCAAAAGAAAAAAAATTCTAACACTCCGACTGAAATCTTTCCCTCACAAGCAACAGAATAAAAATTATTTTCACATTGCAGAGGATCCCAACTCACTGATTCTACCTCAGAAAGAGAGATCTCAAGACTTTTCATGTTCCTTGACAGAAACTCAGATGAGGTTCTAAAAGTGCAAAACCATAGCTGCATTAGCATAGTATGAAGAGAAAGAGGTAGGAGCTTTCTTATGTGAAGTCCTTCTAGCTGCTTTTGGCTTGTTCCATCTGAAGCATATTTCCATCAAATGCTCAAATATGCCTTTTAGAACAAGGAAAGAGGTAGAAACAAAATCTATACTTGTATGCATAATCCATTAAGGTTTTATGCCTTTTTTTCCCTCTATTTGGACAACTGATTAACTCAATAGAAGCTTAGATTTTTTTTCTGATAGGTGAGTCTTTCCATAACTGCACTGAACTTCCTTATGGACTAAGTTGAGACTACTGAGATAAACATTAGAATAAATAGTTTAGGGAAAAAAATATTAAAAAAATAAAAATAATATAATACTAATATCTAGTCAACTATGCACACATTCTTCATTTACTTAATATTTATCCCCATCTCTTTGCAAATCATGAGAACAGATTCCTATATCATGGGGTTTTTTTTTCTTCTTCTGATGTATATGATCCTACCGACATCCTATGCTCATTTCTCAAAGTAGGAAGGCTGTAAAAGGGAAAAAACAAAGATGTGCAGACAGCCCAGTGTGCTTTTTTCAACATGCTGAAAAAAAGTCAAAACAGTAACAGTAGTATACAATTCTTCCAATTTCACGACAATTTGAAGTTACTGATAATTGCATTTAGAAAGCCCAGAAAGCTGATATATGGCTTTTTAAGTTGCTGTAATTTTATTTCAGTTATTATGCTGCTATTAAGGAATGTATTTTTAGAATAAAATATATCTGATTTTGAGATGAAAGCAATTAAGTTTATTTATCACTTCGCTGTAACTTATGATATTGAAGTATATGTTTTCCTCACAGTTACTGTCCCTGTATTGTTACACCTACTAAATACAACACAATTTTTTTTCCAAAAGTAACCCCAGCTGTGACAATTGTTTTCAACTTACTAACTGGAAACTATCAACTAGTAACTTTAAAGGATATTTGATATGCTCTCCTCCAGGATGAAAGCCTGTATTTTTTGTGTGTTTTATATTTTCTTTTCAACTCTATGACTTCCATATATAAGCCACAAGCCATTCAATCTTGTAAAACTTTTGATATGTGTTTGCAAATCTCATCAGACATGTGGTCCAAAGCTTGAGCACAGACAAAGCGAGCAGCACAATGACGACTGCACATCAAAATCAGAAAATTGTGTTCCAACTATCACAAAATTGGAGAATATTAATATCTTAATTTAACATTAGATAATTTATATAGCTAAAAGTTTCACATCTTACTTTTATAAAAAAAAATCCAAATGTTTCTTCTATTTTCTCTTGGAAATGTATAAGACAAAGATTTGTAATCATTTCTTTCAGCTAAAAATACCATTCGAGTTGCTTGTTCATCATTTCTGCCTTTACCTCAAAAGCTAATGTCATTTACAAGCAGTCTTTATTATGTTTATACACTTGAGACACACACATACTGTGCTTGTGCTTTCTGTACACAAAGTTTCCCTGGGCTTCCAGTGATAAATGGTTCACACAGGTTTTCCATTTCAGAGTTCAATTCAAAACTTTCAGGAACCTTCAATAAAGAGTTTATGACCAAGAAAAGGTGGAATGTAAAGCCAGACTTCTGTATGTTTGGTACAAATGAATCTAGTAGATTAAAAATCATTAGAGTATATATAGCTTAATAAATTAATCTGCCATTAAAATCAGAATATTTACAGACCAGCTAATGTGTTTGTTCATTGTATCACCTTCTGCTTCAACTGGACATTAGGTTTTTATAATTTAAATGTTCTTCCCTAGATTTACTTGTCACAGACGTGACTTTCTGAGACGAGATTATGTCTTTCATAGTAAAGTTACCAAAAGCCCAGATTGGGAAATTTGAGGCATGGTTTCTAAATAAAGCTCCATTAGTGCTGGTAAGAAATTTCAACTCCCTTTTACTTCTTTTTTTCCTTTTCTCCTTGTAGAATGATCTCCAAAGGACAGGAATTGACTTACTGCAGTTCCTGTTACAAAGGAGACCTTCAATTTCTTCTGAATTTTCGAGGTACTTATGAAAATTTCTGAAAATGATCAAGTCTTGGACAATATTTTGATTGAGAATAGTTCCAAAGATATCACTTAGGTCTCATACAAGTATTCAGCTGCCTGCATAAGTTCCTTTGAAACCCCACCTAGCCAAGAAAAACCTCCATATTTTTACAAACCATAATTCCTCTTCCCTTAATCTGTACCTTCCCTAAACAAGCAAAATTCTTCCTTAGTCTTACACTACAGGACCCGTTCTCCCCATGATGATGTATGAGGTAGACACAAAATCAAAGCCCAAATTTCTCTTTCTATATGACTTTTCAGAAAAGCAGCTGACCTGGTAGGCATACTGGGCATGCATAGAATGAACAGATGAGGAAAGAGTCAGAAAGGCAACTAAAACCATCTATTGCTTTATATAGGTTCTTTTCTGATTAAAATCAGCGCAAACACTTTCTAAAACTGGTTATTAAGGAAGAATTCCCCTAGTTTTGTTGTTCCCTCATCTTTATCAGTTTTCTCAAGGTCCCAGAATTGATAAAAAATACTAAAGTCTTACCGTGGAATTAGGAGCTTAATTCCCTTTCCTATATTTGTTGCAGTAAAACAAGTCAAACCATGGTAAGTCATGTAGTTTTACAAGATTTGCAGCTGACTGTTTTAATTCTCTACAGCTGGAAGCAGTAAGCTTCTTGAGCAGAGTGGCTTAAAGGACAGCAAGCCAATTAGAGAGAGAAATACATTCATTTAAAACACCTGGGCCACAGGCATTTTGGAATGGGGTTACAACCTTCACACTAAACCACACACTGAATTATTTTGCTCGTAGTTTAGCTTGATGCAACTCTCTTAACAGCACATCAGTTATGTAATGATTCAGTTGAAAGAAGTGTAAGAATTTAAGATCTTTCTCCACCTCAGAAGGGATACTCACTCAAGTCCTAGGGATCCAATATCTTCTTTTTGCCTGAGAAAATAGACAACAAAGTCTTTACCATGCACAATCCATAAATGTTAAAGACAAAGATAGCACATGGTCATACCTAAGTCAAACTTTAGAACACACAGTCCTTATTATCTTACACTAGATTTTAAAACTAAAGTTCAGGGAAGAATACACAGAATTAAAATTCAACACAAATGAGTTAAAAGGCTATATAAGACCATTAAAGTTTTGGACTGTACAGTAGAAATTTTCAACTTTAGTAGTCTTTTGCTGCGGCCAGCATTGGTCCTGATATCTGTAGAAGAGAGTGTGTATTAGAGAAAATAAGAGCAAACAATTGTGTTCTTTATAACACAGGCACTATGCAAGGTATAAAGGTTAAGCAGAAAAATAATAACATGGAGTAAAGAAATCTCACGTTAAGGAGTCTTTTTACATTACAACCGCAGCTGCAGCTTTATGTGATACACACTGATATTAAGGATTCATGAAAGTAAAAAAAGGAATTTGACTACAGCCTATATATTTTGTTTTAACACCAGTAAACTTTCTGTCAGCACTTGCCATCTATAATACATTGAGATTCATATTACATAATAGCATATCCTGCTTTGTTCCAATTGTCGAAACAGAATTAAATCACTAAATTGATATTATTTTTCATTCACCGATGTTTCAGAACAGAATTAATGAGCTAACATCCTAATTCACCAAGAAAGGGGAAGGGAAGGAGAGAGAAGGATAGTAGCAGGGACAAGGAAAACAAAACAGTGCTGTGGTTTGAGCCTGAAGGCTTACATGCCTCATCACTCAAGGGAGCTATCTTGAGTGAGCAGCCAAAAATTGCTTCCTTCTACATTATGCAGTTCTGACGCAGGGATCTGAAGACACCATGCCTGAGTAGCACAGATATCAGCCATTCCAGCCATCTGCCCCACAGTGGGAGTACCAGATGAAATCAAACCAGTTTGCTAAATGAGCATAGTGAAAAGCAGCTCCCTACAGCTGATAAACTGTGGAAGGATTTTTGAAGTTCGGTATTAACAATTAGCAGGAAGGTAAATAACACTTCTAAAGCCAGATAGACTTAAAAAATATGAAGGAAATAAACTTCTTCCCCCTCCACCATTCAATGGAAATTAGGAACAAATACAAGTGACTGCAGGAGACTCACGGATATAGTGAAAGGAAATATTTAGGATCATGAATGACTCAAAACTCATAGAGACATAGATTTATAAGTTGTAATAGGAAATGGCTTTAATGGGATGTGGGATTGCAGTTAAGATTTTCAATTTGTAGTATGAAATGTCTGCATTGTACCTAAAACCGAAAGCTGGAACATTGACGTTTTCACCAACAACATCTGAAGGGGAGAGGAAGGATGGGATGAACTCTTAGTAGAAGCCCAAATTGACACCTCTACCTCTTCTAAATAAATTTATGAAGTGCCTTTGTGTGGACCTAAGACTTCATTATGACTAGAAGAAAGCCCCAAGGTCTGCAAGTTATATTCACAGAAATTGCCATGACTAAGTATTTTTCTGTGCTTCTTTAAAATGCACTCGTATTACTCGCAGAAGTTACTTGTCAGCCTTGTTAGTTTTCCCAGCTCAATTCCTAATTACAACCTATGAGTGACCAAAATTACAGAGATAAAATCCATCAGTTTCTTGAAAAATTAATAATATTTCATAATGAGTCTTAAATGATTCGGCATAAAAGCATGTTGTTGATAACTTCCAGTTCCTTTAATGTAAGAATTTCATTAAAGCTGAACATTTTGTATTTAATAATCCCAGAATTCAGCAGCTAGGCCTAAAGAAAACAATTCTGCTGTCTTCACAAAGATCAGATCAAGTTGTTCTAAAGCTTTGACCAAACAGAGCTTTAAGGCAACCCCAGTGTTGATGTGAGCTAGAAAAGGCAAATGACACAAACTTCCCAAAAAGCAGAATAATCCCCATGAATTCTAAATTTGACATTGAAATAAGACTTCTGATTAACCAGAGTTCAATAAAAAAATAAAAAATCTAAAAATCCAGAACTCATTCTCCACTTGCCTTGATGTAGGTGGGACAGCTTGTGTAAACACACAGCTCTCAGTGACTCGTGTGGTAGAATAGAATCACAGAATGGTTTGTGTCAACAGGGACTTTTAAAGATGACTTAGCCCTCCCCCTGCTATGGGCAGGGACAGTTTCCACTAAATTAGATTGCTCAATGCTCCATCCAGCCTGACATTGAACACTTCCAGGGACGAGTCACCCACAAATTCTCTGGATAACCTCGTCCAGTGAATATAGAATATGTTACTTGTTACTGACTCTGCTTCTGCTGCCAGTGCTTACACGCAGGGACTCATTTCCTACCTTGCAGCAAATCTGTACTGATCTAGTTTCAATCATAACCTAGTTATTTCAGCTTTAAAAAAAAAATATGGATGGGTTAAAGTTTTACTTATGCTGTAAATGCTTGTAGTCATAATATTCTTTTTTTGTTATTGTTCCCGAACATGAAAAATCCACAGACATACTTGCCTTCCTCGTAACTTCTGCAAGACTTCAAATGGAGCTTGTAATATTCACTGAGACATTCCAAGAGCTCCCTGAAGTTCAAGCTTTCACATCTAATAACTTCCAAACTTATAAAACCGTTTGTATTAAAGCTGTCTTGTTCTCCTGCTTTAATCAATTAGTGTCTTCTGTCATATGCATTTGTGAGGAGCATTATGGGGACCTGGTCAGAGCTTCTACTTTGACCAGCTCACTTCCTACACAAAAGAAAGTCATGGACCACTACTCAAGTGGCTTACAAATTACATCTGGGACACGTTAATGGTTCAAAATGCTGGGAAGAAACATCCCGTCTCTACAGATATTCTCCCCTGGTGCATTTTAATACCTAGCCTAAAGAATTAATCAAGAACTAAGCAAAATTGATTCTCCTCCCAAGTATACACACGCTTAAAAAATCCTACTAGTTTCCACTTGATAATTTTCAGCTATTTTCACTGTAATTGACTTCTAAAGCAAAAATTATTTCAAAACCTGAAGCAGAAACAGAACTTCTCCCATTTCTGTGAGAAGACATCTCATCTAGAGACTCTATGCTTACAACTACCTTTGCCTACACAGCATGATGCTACTAGTAGCTGCATTTAATGCAAAAATGCTGACACCAAAGAATCTTTTTTCCTAGTAAAGATTGGGGTGAGGAACAAAAATTGGATAATACGGGATGGCTATCAGTGTGGTTGTGGTTTCATTCATCTGCACAAAGACTTATTAGAAATTATAAACTAGTGCTCCTTTTGGTTCTGAAGTCAACACATCTCTTGGTTTATGAGAAGCTACTTGCTTGTAGATATTGAAAAATAGACGTCATAGTAAGTAGGCTTTCTACAACTCCAGTAGGAAAACAGAAGGATGCGACAGCACAATCTTCTTTGTCAGACAAGATAATAATATTTAGCCAAAACCTAACAGTAAAAAACTATTGCAGGCAAATAACAAAGACATAAATGACAGAGCAGACAGTCAGCAAACGAGATACCTTCTGCAAGGCTCAGTTTTTTAACAGCTTTTTTAACACAGCTGAATCAGAGCATAGTATCAGACTTCTAAAATCAAAACCTCTAAATGTTTCATTTGGGCCACATTCATCTAAACAACCTCCAGTTCACCTTTACACTATCAAGGGGAAAAATTATAGCTAGTAAGCAGAGATATACTAGTTGCAACATCAAAACAGGAATGTATTACTGTAGCATGTCTGGAAATATGCTTCTGTCTCCAAAAGTTTATCTGTTTCGCTTCAACAAAACAATTAGTTTAACCAAATATATTTTCTTTCCCTGCAAACTTCGCCAAGGTATGTTGATATGATTTGGTATCTTTCTTATTTTTCTTTCCCTTTTAGTAATTTCAAAATATTAGATTTTAATAAAAATAATCCCTTATGTTTACTTTCCACCACCACCTCCACACACAATTTTGGGATGGCTCTAGGCAATAATTTCAGAACTAGGGTAGGGCTTTAGCATTTGCCATTCATTTCCTTTTAGTCATTCAGGTGTTCATCTTGCGAAACTGTTTCACCTCTTACGACAGAAAAATAAGACCAAAACAAAAAATCTAACTCTGTGAGGCCAGTTTTCATTGAAATTTCATTTGAAGCATTCCCCAAGACATCTGGGCCTTTCCTACAAGAGGTCTAAAGAATATATAGAAATACAGAAAAGAATATATAGAAATACAGAAAAAGGAATAAAAAGGAAAACATTTCATTTATTATCAAGAATAATACTTTCCCTCATGATTCCATAGAATGGAGTTAGACACTAGAATATTACAAGCCTTCATATAATTCTCCATTCTTGAGAATTTAAAGAAAAGAAAATCTACAAGCCATCTCCCCAAAAACTTGTTTTGAATAACAAATGCATATTAGGTTCTTTTTTATTTCTCATTTGTCTTTTGACAGTTAGGTTGGAATCAAATCACTTGTAAAGCTCTTTTTGTATGACCATGAGAAGTGTAAAAGACACTTTCAAGCAAAACCATCCTAAGATGTCAAATCCCAAAAATCTTTTAAAAAAAATCCTAAAAACCCCAGAATCCTAAAAGTCAAAGCTTTAGAAAAACACCATCAAGAAAATCTCCAAAGTTCAGTTAAGGTTATGGGAATTTTCAGCCCTGTGAAATGCAGAATAAGCTTCAGCGTAGATTCCAATTTGCTTAGCAAAGCACTTCATTTCCTCAAAGTTGGCCTCAGGCAGTGGGATTCATTCCTCCTCAAAACTGCTGCTGCAATTCAATTTCAGTTTCCATTCTCCCTCAGACACTGCATGGAATAACCCACAACAGTTTTCCAGTAACAAACACACATACAGTATCATCTATGCATGTGTACACAATTATATATGGTAGCACTGAGATAATGTCTCTGCTGAATAAGGGAGTGCAAGCACAACAAAAAGGTAAAAAACAGATACTTGAATTCAGTCCATGTTGTAAATTAGTGAAGCAGTATCAACCATGTGGAAATTTTTCAATTATTCTTGCTATGAATTAAAAGGGTTTTGATGCGTCTGTCAGCTAGACTCAGGTAGGGACAGGCACACAGAAAAAAAAAAGGAAAAAAAGGGAGAGATCTGGCACTAAGAGGTCCTGCCACTGCTACTAAAATTTCCATTTTCCATTTTGTATATATATAAAGCATAGGAAGCAATTTCATTTGAGAGATCAACATAAAAGTTTTCTTCAGATCTCCATCACAAAGCTTGTGAGCATTAAACATCTGCACAAAGCAAGCATATAATGGTCATATAACATCTGTAACAAGAATAAAATTTAGCCTTGTATAGTTTGACAAGTCTGTAAACAAATAAAAAGAAACATTTTATTATGAAGTGATTATATATGATATGAATGACATTGGGCTACATTTCCTAAATATTTGTACAGCTCACTCCAATGACACTATGAATCCTATCAAGATAGGGTGGGACTGACGTATTAATCGGTACAATAAGATATATTAGGACACGTTAACATATAGCATTTTAGTTCAAAGGAGGAGTAAATTTCATTATCCCCTTTGAGTGTACTTCGGTTCATGTTGTGGATTGGTCTGAATGAAGGTGCTTGAATTGTACCTGTTTTGGATGAAGCTACACTGGAAGATGCTCTCTGGGGCTGCTTCTTCATCATCCCGAGTCTTCACGATCACTCAAGTCTGCAGGACTACCAGGGCTGTACCAAGTAACTTCTTATTGAAACACAGTATAGTCCTCAGAAACAAGTGTTTTTAGAATCATAGAATCATCCAGACTAGAAGGGACCTCCAAAGGTCATCTAGTCCCACCTCCTTGCAGTTGCAGGAACACCCCCAACTAGCCCAGGTTGCCCACCTCGAGCCTCCCCTTGAATATCTCCAGGGAAGGGGCCTCAACCACCTCCCTGGGCAACCTGGTCCAGTGTTCTACCTCCCTCAGAGGAAAGAACTTGTTTTCCAGCCTACCAGATCCTAGCAAGGCTTGAAGACACTATATTAAATGTCTTGTCAATTACCTTAACTAAATAGTATATATAATAGATATTGGAAGCATAAGATAGCTCAGAGAGAGAAAAAAAATAGAGATGAGGGGAAAAATCTGCCTTCCTGGGAAGAAATGCTTCTCTGTGCCAACACAGAGACAGTCCTGGTTTTGATGTATATACTTCTAAATAAGCCTTTGCAGAAACTGTCCAGTGGCTGATGACGTTCCTATCCAGAGTTTAAGGAGTTATGGTTGTTACCTTCAACTACACTTAGACGGTGCTATGACCAGCAGCACAAGAGGAGCTGCTATTACATCTCGGGGCAAGAATAAGTGCATGTGAATATCCCCTCCTTTCTCTCTCTCTCTAATCAGAACCCTGACTGGTTCTGATTAGAAGCATGTTTGCGTTGCAGTCATTTCAGAAGTAATTGCAGTGTACTGCAATTGCCTAATTTGTACCCTTTTGCAGTAGACGGAAATATAAACTAGCACAAACAAGCTTCAACATGGCAGCACAGAGCATGGTATCCTCATACTTTCTCTATCAGGAAGCCAGCAATGCAATGTAAAGAAGTTCCTATTATTAAAAAAGAAAGAAAGAGAGAAAGGAAGAAAGGAAGAATGTAAGAAAGAAAGAAAATACAAGATTCCTCACTATTTCCTTGTACTTTTCGATCTTCCTTGAGGACTAAGGAATAGAAACCACGTAATACATAACTCAAATTACAACATGCCCAGAGCTCCAACAGCCTCTAACAGTTTCTTACCCCTTCCTGGCTTTGCAGCTATTTGTTGTCATTGATAGTGTACCTATCTTTAAATATTATCATCATCAGAAAAAAAAAAAACAGTTTGTTTAATATTCTGCTAATTAATCACAGGCCTCAATATCTACCTTTCTTTAGTTTAGATTCTTTAAGTTTATTGTTTTCTATAGTCAGCCATTCCAAGCACATAATTTATTCAAGCATGACAAAAGTGATAAAAATAGGTTCCTGAAAAGAATTTAAAAAAAAAAAGTAAACTTTTCCTTTTATGCTGTACTTTGCATAGTTTCAGCACAAGATTCTTTGCCCAAAAGCATTCATCCCTTCCAAAAAATTGTTAATGAAAATAGAAAATGCCTTGTGATACTGTACAGTGGTGGCTTCTTTATGTTTGTATTTGCAGCACAAGATAAATCTGGCTAAATAAGTCATTTCTTTAAATTACTTTGGGATTTGTGAAAAGGCTCTTTATTAGTGCATGAACTAAGAACCTCAAACCCAAAGACAGTGTCTTCTACATCATATCTCTCTATATATAAAGATAGCAAGATGAATATTTTCCTTCCCAACCCTTCAGCTCTAAACAGGCTAAACAATCAAATTTCTGACACAATATCAGAACGCTACATCATAATGGGCCTTTTTTAAGCATGCCTTTGAATTAAGGCGAACACAACAACAGCACTATAGCAGTCCTGGGATTTGGGAAGCAGCATTTTAACAGCATGTTGCCTGTATTCTCATGCTGTGAACGTATTCATAGCAGTTCCATGAAAGTCCCAGGACTGCTGGTGTAGCATCTGTTCACTACCAACAAAGACTTGGATATTACACAAGAGTCTGTTTTCTATTCATCAGCTGCCTTTTTACAAACATGGGACTTCTATTGCAACAGGAGAATTGTTTTTAATTGGGGTTTTCTCCTGTGAACACACAAACACACTTGTTGTTAAGTATATATTATAATTATCGGACATTTACCAGGCTAGAGCTATTCTCAGGATAAATAGGGACTCTTAGGCTTAGATGTTATCCGTATCTGAAAACATAATTAAGTTTCCAAAGAAATCATAATCTTGAATCAAAATGCCTTTAATTTAGCATAACTTGGTTACTAATGCCCCTCTTCTTAAAGTGGTAATTCCATGTAAATTCATAATTCAAACTTGGACTGACCTTAACATTTACCGTCTCTGACCTTGCCCAGTGATGAAGTGTCCATGTGTATTGGTTCCATACACAGATCTTGATTTCTACTATTAGCAGATAGGTATGTAGAGCCATTTGTTTCAGTGGGGTATCCCCAACAAGCAATTTTAACAAGAATCGTCCCACAATGCTACTTGCGCTGAGTGCATCGTTTGCTCCAAATCATTTAGTTTTATTTGTGTTTGGATGTGCTTGCTTTATCAATTAAGCTGACTTCATGGGCTGGTTCAGGCAGGCTCACAGCCTGCTGATTGCGTTACAAACCCTTTAGCTCTCTTCCGAGGTCTTTTCTGAGAAAGAGCAATCCAGAGCAAGCTCATCAGTCTCCTCTGAATATGCGACTCGAGGACAGTTGGCACAGCAGAGTATGCCAGGATCACTTCCAGGGAAACAGTATAGATACAGACAGAACAAGCATGGTTTCTTCTTCTTCTGACAGCCTCATGACACCTTTTTAAAATAGACTTCAAATTATTTTTTAATGAAATGAAATGTAATGGAATGAAGGTGGGTGATTGGTCATGCACAAAAGTGCAAGAATACACTCCACTTCCAGATGGAGAAGTCTTCTCTTCAGTATTAGAAATACCAGGAAAGTGGAGTAAAAATGAATAGACTGTAAATTTTTTAAATTTTCTTTGTCATTCATAAAAATTCTGTTTCACGCTGACTTCAGTGGAAAAGAGCAAGGAAGCTAAACTAGGCACATTTTTCATATTTTCAGACTAGAAGGCAATCAGGTTAGAGGATCCTGTACATTCACACTGAGGCTACTGAGAATAATTGTTCATGGATTTAAAGAAATCAGATTACTCTCTAATCCTGTAGTAACATTTGGCATGCTACACGTTATCAAGAAGTCACTGTAAAATTGTTATGCAAATTAGATATTCACAAGCAAGTGTGAAAAAGAATAGAATAACCAGATGATTTCATGGTGGTATGAAGAAGCTGAGCAGCAACTCTACCATTTCCAATTACATACCAGCCTAGTTTTTGAATGGGATTATATTTCTGAATAGAATACATTTCCAGCAGCTCCACTGGACATCGTTAAACCGGTGGCAGATTCCATGTACAACGCTTTATGAAAATTCCAAAAGCCTGTTGCGTTTTCATGCTTCACTCTTTTACACGAAAGGCATTTGCCAGCCATTTCATGGCAGTACTGCAGAGAATACAGACACAGAAGAGAAGAAACACAATGCACTCCAGGATATACTCTGAGAGCATGGATGCTTTCAATACAGTAATATTGCTAGATAATTGTTAAATAATCGGTTCAACATCATCACTGAATTTTCACATGCTTCCCCCCATCTTGCTTGCCCTCTGCTATTCTCAAATAAAAAGATTTTCCCATATTAAACTGCTGTCATAGATACCCGTCCCTTTCCGTCAAGTTTCATGCTCAGAGACAATGTTTTGTGGAAAGATTACACTGTGTGAAATGTGTGCAGGCAGACACCATCTATTCTTCGTGTAAAAAAACCAAGCCTGAAAAACACCAAGTAAACTCTTTGCTTGTATTAAAGCTGATACAATCTATTTTGGCTCAATCTCACACCAAGCAGCAGTCTAAAAACGTTATTTAATTTTTAAACTAAATGTATTCATTGATATTTAACTGCAGGCATCACCCTTTTTTATTTTTTTTTTTTTTTTTTTTTTCTCTGCTGAAGCATAGTGAGAAGGAAGCAATTTCCAAACGTGCTGAGAGCCCTTTCGATGCTCGGAAGCAGCACAGGTTGCCATGGCAACTGCCACACCACCACCCTCTCGCTCTTCCGAGCCAATGGCACATCCCAGCGCGGCCGCAGTATCAGTGGAGCCTATTTCTGCTAAGGCAAAGCACAGCTACACACCTCTGCTGCTATTGTTGCCATATGGACTGGGAATCGATGTAGAAAAAGGCACAAAAAAAAACCCCACACCTTCAAATAAGCCCTACTAAAATACCAAAAAAAAACCCCATAAAGTATGTAAAGTAGCAGTTTTATTTTCTGCAAGGAATGTGCTGTCTGTCATGATGACCTTGACACTCAATTTTATAATTTCCCCTTGGGTAAGACAATTTGCAAGGGCATATTCTCTTTACGTTCGACACCCCTCATTGTAAAGGAGATTTCTCTTAGCAAAGCGGCAGCAAATCACATCCTGTCATTCATCAGAGCTGCTGGTGTGCATTCACAGTGTTACTGATTTGGAAATCTAACATCTGCAAAACGCAAAACCATCCATTTAAGCTTAAGAAAGGCTTTACACATCAGCTCATCTCCCCTCTTGTATGCAAGCTAGTGGTACTTACCCACACGACGCTGAACTACCCTGGAAAAATGAGAAATGTCTGTGAACATTAATAATGTCATTGTCAGACATTAAAAAAAATACAGCTTTTCTAACTTGACCAGGCTTCTGCAGGTATCAGTGGTTATTTTGGAATTTCTTTCCATGGTACAAAGGTGGACACCATCTCTTCTCCCTTTTCAGTCCATCGCTTCTTGATATCAACATCTAGAGTGAGATAACAGCTTTCATTAGACCAAATGGTGCAGTCACAAAAAGGCAAAGAGCAAGCTTTGGGGCACACAAGCCCTTTCTCAGTCCTGATAGAAGCCAAGCATGCACTGGAAAGAATTACTCTGCCTGTAATCTAGCTCTGGGGGTAAAAATAATTCCAAAACTCAAAAGTAAACTTTCAGGAGATTAATTTGCTTACTAATACGTACAACATTACGGGATAATTTTGGCGTAAAGTATGGGACTTTCTGATAGTCCACTAGAATTTCCTTCCTATCTTATATGCTTTGAATTCCTTACCGTTTTTGTATACTATTAATAGTTCAAATGTGCCAGAAGTAGCAACCATTTTCAGAATAAGCGTGCACATAGGCACTCTTTTCCTTTCTGTCTCCCTGGTTTTACTATTATTCTCCGTATTTCCTAGCTTATTAATATAATTCAATTACTACCCACCTAGTTTAATGTTTGTTCTCTCTTTTTCAGGTGTGAAAAAGGGCTTGAGAGCTTTGACCTTCTGCTTTTTTCAAACTACCTCCAGTTCCCTGTCTTATAAACTTGGCTATCACAGCTACGTAACTCTGGTACTAATTTTTATATGTTCTTTATAGTGAATAAACATGCTCATTGTGCAGCAGAGAATCCATTATTCAATCAAAAAGGGAGAGTATGATCCCACTACTTACACTCTGCTAACATTTAGTAGAAGGAGAGAAGGAAAAGAAGAATCATTCAGAGCTTACAGATATAAATTACTTTTATTGCTGTGCATCATTTCAAATCCTTCCTCTATGATTTTCAATATAATGTTATAAAATATTTTTTAATTTCAATGTTTTATATCCAATTAGGTTCATAAACACACTACAAATCAGTATAATGAGCAAAATAATACTGTTTATACACACACAAAATTGAGCATTTGTCTAAATCAAAAATCATTCAGATAAATCATTTTTCATTAGTATATTTAATAAAAAAAATCTGAGCATATGTGGTCAATTACTCATTACTAGTAGTTTTTACAATACTGAATCAAATAGATAGGTGGCTTATTATGCATTTGGTATTACACCCAAACTCAGTTACTTAGTGCTTGCATGGTTCTGAGGATGTTTGAGAACAAAAAAATATCATTAGTGGATCCAAGTTTACATGACAGTCTTTTCGAAACAGCAAGATCAGTAAAGTTAGCAACTAAGAAAGTTTGCAGGGGCTAAAATACCATCATCCAGTAATTAGTATAGCTACAGATACTAAATTATTGAAAAAACTGTACTTTTTGCAGTCCTTGAAATGTAAATGACATCTTTAGATTTTATTCCTGTGCACTGAACTGAAATGGAAAAGAATAAATTAAAATACGGGCTACCTGCAGCTTTGTGTAGTTAAGAAACTTCTCCAAGGCAGAATGTTATTTCAAAATACTGGAATCCTGGGTGGAAAAGAAAAATCATCAGATTAGATACTGTTCTGAATTTCCTCTCTGGAACATCCATTGGATGTCAGCAAACCACATGAAGTTTGGCAGAGAACAGCATATAACATCAGACATCTCCCTCTGAAATCTCTTTACGTACTGTTGTGCATTGGCATTAAAAACCACAAAAACTAAAAGCTTATCAGTGAGATGTGCTGCAAGATTTTCCCTTTAGTCTTAAACTTTGCTTCCTTAGGCTGACTCATGCTCTAAAAGCTTTGTGAAATCTTGTTAACGTCATCAGAATGTGGTCTCAGAAGGAAAGGAGATCGCATTTCCACAATATTTGTAAAAAGAAAATCCACTTTTGCAATTTCAGAACAGAATACTTCAGCCCTTTTCTTTTGATAAGATTAAAAATCTATTGTATGAAAAATAAATACCCCTGCCTTTTTATTGGGAAAAAATAGAATGAAACAAAACCCCCACATAAAACAGATACAAAAGCAAAAATGCATTTTTACTGAGTTGGAAGATTTTCTAGTTCTATTCTGGTCTATGTTCCTGTGCAGTGCATCTACAGCATTTCCTATTTTTTGTGGTATCATGTTGGGAATTGGTTAGAAATTCATATTTAACTTGGTTTAATTAGTTTATTAAGATTTATAAAAAGGCCTGTCTAAATTCAGCCATCTAAACAGAATGTGCTGGGGTTTTACGTATGGTGAAAGCCACCAGATTAAACCTTCTTTCAGAGAATTCAGTCTCAGGGGAAATTCCATTTGTGGCATGATAATATGGGACCATACAACCATGAAAATCTAGGTTGGGACCATAATATTACCCATTAAAATATTTTTCTCTTTTTTTGTGTAAACCCCATGGCTAAGATTACATAGTCAGCTTCTCTGTGTGCATCACATAGGTCTTTCTGCCTCACAACCAACATGATCACAGAGATTTCCAGTATCGTTTTCTCCCTTATCTACAAATCTCCATTTCTTTCCAGCTCTTTGGGCTCATCGGTCTCTTAGGTTGAGAGTAGGTTTCAAATAACTGTTTTCTTAGCATTATTTTCTTAGCATTAGGACAAGGGGTAACAGTTTTAAATTGGAAGAGGGGAGATTTAGATTAGATTTTAAGAAGAAATTCTTTGCTGTGGGGGTGGTGAGGCACTGGAACAGGTTGCCCAGAGAAGCTGTGGCTGCCCCATCCCTGGAGGGGTTCAAGGCCAGGCTGGATGGGGCTTGGAGCAACCTGCTCTGGTGGGAGGTGTCCCTGCCCAGGGCAGGGGGGTTGGAACTGGATGATCTTGTAGGTCCCTTCCAACTCTAACCATTCTATGATTCTATGATTTGTATCTCTCAGTATATGATGTTAATATTTCACATGTGCCTTGCGTAGCTAAGCATGATCTGTGTGTGATCTGAACTGATTCATTCTGCCCTGCAAGCTCAGAAACAGTATCAGACAATTTGGACTAGGGTGCCTTCCTAAGGACTGCTGCTGTTCCATCAACAGGTACTGTTAAAAAAAAAAATCACTGAAGAGAAAAAACATAAAATCAAATACAGGGGCGGGGAGGGCGAACACCAACCAGTAAAAAATGTGGACTGTGCAAGTTAGTGTAAATTAGAAAATCAAATCCTGCACAGCCTGGCTTCATAAAGAGAAAACCTTATCTCAAACTTAAAATGGATGTTTGGCTTATTTATCATACAATTCTGCTCCCTATCATTCAGAATGCTGCAGTAATGTTATGCAGCTATTCCTCCTTGATTTTTTTTTTCAGAATATGACACTTTGGGATGGAGTTAGGGGGTTTTTTTTCCCCCTTTCTTTCAATCTGTAACACTGAGAAAAAACAAACAGAAAGAAAAACTTTCCTGCATGTCCCTATTTTCTGTTCCTCTGCGAGATGCCTATACAAAGAATAAAAGCAATAAATATGCGTGTTTAAAAAGCATAAAAAATCTTTTTCGCCATTGTCGGGGATGGGCGTGGTGGTGGGTGGAGCCCCGAAAAGCCCCGCCCCTCCCTGCGGCAGCCAATGGCCGGGCAGCCACATCATCCGATGCCGGTGCTCAGCCCTCTCTCCCTGCATCCCGGGTACCGCCGGTCCCGCATCCCCGGTACCCCATCCCCGGTCCCTCTACATCCCTCCGCCTGATTCCTCCATCCACCCCCACCCCGTGCTAATTCCTGGCAGCGCTGGGTTTAGGTGGCTCTGGGGTGGGAGGGTTGGGAGTGTCTGGGCAGCCACGGGAAAATTTTGGGAGGGAGGGGTGAGGTATTCTGTAAAAAGAAGCAGGTCATAGAATCACAGAATGGTCAGAGGTGGAAGGGACCTTCAAGATCATCCAGTTCCAACCCCCCTGCCCTGGGCAGGGACACCTCCCACCAGAGCAGGTTGCTCCAAGCCCCATCCAGCCTGGCCTTGAACCCCTCCAGGGATGGGGCAGCCACAGCTTCTCTGGGCAACCTGTTCCGGTGCCTCACCACCCTCACACCAAAGAATTTCTTCCGAATATCCAATCTAAATCTCCCCTCTTCCAATTTAAACCCGTTCCCCCTTATCCTATCACTCCACTTCCTGACAAAGAGACCCTCTCCAGCACTCCTCAGGAACACCTAGACTTAGCACATTCCAAAGCCTCTGTATTTAGAAGTTATGAGAAACTTAATTAACACAATTTTACCATTTTATTCATCTTTGGGTTTATAGCTATAAGGAGAATGACTTAGAAGATTTTTTTTTTGGCCCAGCAGTAAAAATCAAACACATTCCTCCCATGAATTATTACACCTTGGCCCTCTAACCAATAAGCACTAGCTAAAACCAGGAAATTGTTATTAGAATTAATAAGTTTAAATGCATTTTGTCTGCACTGGCAGTAAAAATGGACTGCTTTAATTAATAGCTGAAAAAATTTGGCTTCAGCCTTTTATTGTTCTTTTTGGCAGCACTAATGGTGGCAGAAGGGTAAAAGGAATGCAGAAAAAAAAGCATTTATTTGCTCTTATGTGAATTTCAGGCTTTAGTCTCCTCTCTACCACCACTTTCTCCTCCTCAGTTTAGATCAGGGCTCTCTCCATGTTTAGGTTTTGTTAGGAGAGGGTTTTTTGGGGGCGTGGGGTGCCGTGGAGTGAGGTGAAGAGAGAAGAAAGCAGGGAGGAGAACACTGTCACCAGTGCAAAAATGTAATCTCCTCACCTGTCAATGTTTCTGAGAAAAGTGGCAATATTTTACCACGCAGATTATACTACGTGTATCTTTTTCCTGTGGGTCTCCATGCACATTCCATCTACATCCAAGCTTTACATCATAGGTAGTGAGCGCTGAGATTAACTGGAAATGTAAAAATTGAGATGTAGGAGTATTTTGGCAGAGAAATGCAGTGGAAGTTGTTTGGTGATGAAGTAACAGTTTTACTCAAGCCTGCAGTGAGGGCAAGAGGATTTCCATGGGCTAGATTTTTTTTTTTTTTTATAAAGCTCTGACTTCTGAGCCATTTCTTATTCTATTAGGCATTGCCTGCCCACACAGCAATTCCAACTTGGCCTCATTTACACAGCAGAACTCCTTGCTAAGGGCATTTCAGAGGCAAACGGAGTCTGTTATTTCTCAGTGTTTTAGACAGTAAAGATTAAGAGGAAAGCATGAAATATAGATCTGGTGGGTTTGGTTATTATTTTAATGCAGGGAGGAACTGGGAGAAAATAGAGCCCAGAGTTAGAAAGTAATTGCCTGATTTTTAACTCTTGTGCTTCCTGTGCCCTCCCCTCCTCAGGGCAGAGTTGGAATGATAATTTATGTTTCCAAAAGGAGAGGTATGGAGAGATGTCAGAAAATCATTCTTAGGGAGGATCTACACAAGTATCTGGTTGCAGTGGGGACAACTGATTTCCTAACTTCTGCTGAATTAAACAAAAGCATTTTTATAAGTTGTTAAGCGACTGGTATATATAATCATTTCCAACATGCACTTTCATAACTCGTTTAGAAGCATTGGGTTCAATTTTCCGTGGTTTTTGCTCTTGCAACAAATCGAGTCTAATAAAAAAAAATAGCTTTCAGACAAAATGCTAAATCCAAAGCAGGCAAACAAACAAAACAAGAGTCAGAAATTTTAATCCAGGAACAGTAAATTACTGGAAAAAAAAAAAAAAAAAAAAAAAAAAAAACAAAACCCCACAAAACCCCTACCAAATTTGGGCTCACAGCCCTGTGCTAGGAGGGGGATACAATCTGCAGGACGCTTAGGAATCTGTTCAAATTCCCAAACAGACCCAACCACTTTTCTTTCTGAAAATAATTAAAATAGGTCTCATTTCTTTTCGCTGATGTGAAGAAGATTGTCCACAGGGTCATTTTCAGTAAAGTTCAATCTAATTCAACTTTTAAAAAAGCAAAAGATACACCATGGTCCAAAGCAGCAGAGTTTCTTAACAATTTTTGGAGTAACTCATCCATTGTGCTTTGTACATTCCACCAGTTTTCAAGGGTAGGTGTTCATTTCAGGAGCCAGTGTAAATATATTACCCATCAGTAATCAGTACAGTAATCAGTAGGTAGTATGTCAATCAAGGAGATAACACAGAGAGCCCCCTCTCCCACTAATGAAACATCAGAGACACGTTAATCCAGGCTGGTAAACCTTTCAGTTTCTTTCAGATACTGAAATTTGTGCAAACCTTAAAGTCAGTTTCATAGAAGCATAGATTCATCATAGAATCACTTAAGTTGGAAGAGACCTCTATGATAGTCAAGTCCAGCTGTTAACCTAGCACTGCCAACCTTATCCTAGCACTAAATCATGTCCTGAAGTGCCACTTCTACACATCTTTCAAATACCTCCGGGGATGGTCACTCAGCTGCTTCCCTGGGCAGCCCATTCCAATGATTGATAACACTTTCGGTGAAGAAATAAACCTCCCTGCAACTTGAGGCTGTTTCCTCTTGTCCTATAACCTCTTACATGGGAGAAGAGACCAATCCCGACCTTGCTGCAACATCCTTTCAGGTAGTTGTAAAGAGTGAGAAGGTCTTCCCTGAGCCTCCCTTTCTCTAGACTAAACAAACCCAGTGCCTTCAACCACTCCTCATAAGCCCTGTGCCCTGACCTTTCATCAGCTTCCTTGCCCTTCTTTGGACACCTCAACGCCCATCTTGTAGTTAGTGGACCAAAACTGAACACAGTCTTCAAGGTGCACACTATTGCCTGTGGCCTGTGGCCACACTATTTCTGATACAGGCCAGGATGCTGTTGGCCTTCTTGGCCACCTGGGCATGCTTCCAGCTCATATTCAGCCATCTGTCAACCAACAGCCCCAGGCCCTTTTCTGCTGGGAAGTTTTCCAGCCACTCTTCTCCAAGCCTGTAGCATTGCTTGGGGTTGTTGTGACCCAATTGCAGGACCCAGCACTTGGCCTTGTAAAATCTCATACCGTTGGCATCAGCCCATTGATCCAGCCTGTCTAGATCCCTCTGTAGAGCCTTCCTATCCTTAAGCAGATCAGCACTCCTGTCCAACTTGATGTCATCTGCAGACTTACTGAGGGTGCACTCAATCCCCTCATCCAGATCATTGATAAAGATAAGAAACAGAACCAGTCTTAAAACAGAGCCCAAGGAACACCACTTGTGACTGGAGGCCAACTGGATTTAACTCCATTCACCACAACTCTTTGGGCCCAGCCATCCAGTCAGTTTTCACTCAGCAAAGTGTTTGCCCGTCCAAGCCCTGAGCAAACAATTTTTCCAGGAGAACACTGTGGGAAACTGTCAGAGCCTTTACTAAAGTCAGGCTACTATATCCACAACCTTTCCTCTCATCCACTAACCAAATGCCATAGAAAGAGATCAGATTATTCAAGCAGGACCTGCCTGTCATACACCCGTGCTGATGGGACCTCATCACTTGGTTGTCCTGTACGTGCCATGTGATGGCACTCAAGATGACCTGATCTATAACCTTCCCTGGCATCAACATCAGTCTGACAGGCCTGTAGTCCCCCAGATCCTCTTTCTGGCCCATCTAGATGGATGACACATTTGCTGACTTCCAGTCAACTGGGACCTTCCTGGAGAGCCAGACTACTGATGGAAAGAGGCTTGGTGAACGCTTCCACCAGCTCCTGCAGTACCCTTGAGTGCAGTACCCATAGACTTGTGTAAACCTAAGTGGTGTGGCAGGTGGATTAGAGAGGCTTCATCGAAGGGGGCTTGATTCACAACTCTTTATCAAAATATTTTATGAAAGCAAAGAATAATGCCTAAGTAGGACAGATCAGCTACAGGTTAGCCACCTGAGGACTTAGATTCTGGAAGGATACCCTGTGTAAATTTAGGATCTGGTGTAAATTTACTGACATAAACAGCAATTACCTCAATCATTCAACCTGCCAGTGTAAATTTTAACCAGCAAGATGAATTTGTATACACCAGGGTGGTGATTTGTCACGTGGTCATAGCATTTTCCTTACAGGCAGCTGTCATAAGCAACTGCTGACTTTGCCTGCAGCTAGAGCTCACATCAAACATGAGTTTTAGGGGCAGTTTGCAAGACCACGTTCCTGCTCACGCATCTCCGAAAACTGTCACAAGAGCAGAGGCAAGCACATTGCCAGCCTTTGTTCCAAGTTCCTCTTACCCTGCCCCTTATTTCAAAACACAAAGCATTGAAAAAACAATTCCAAGCACTGAAATCCCGCAAACAGTGCTTGTTCTAGCCTGCTAATTCTTACACATGTATATTACATGGAAGCCACAAACCGTATAAACATAATTTCTTCACAGCTTTCCCCCTGAAGACCTCAAAATGTTTATCTTAAGGTTTATATAAGGACTTTCTCCCTTCTCACAAAGATGTCTACTGGTGTATGCATGCCAAATATTTTAGGTCGGGGGGGGAGTGGTTCTTCTTTTCTTTTTTTTTTTNTCTTTTTTTTTTTTTTTTTTTTTTTTTTCCCCCCAAAGGCTTAAACATTGAAGTTTTAGTGCCTTTCATAGTAAAAGATGCCATTTCTAGTTACAGGTCTATTATAATAGAGTTGAAAAGAAGTGTCATTACGTTCTTGATTAAATTGATCTAAACTCTTTTAGTCAGAAATAGCAGTAGACTTACAGAGTTCTCTTTCCATCCCTCACAAGTTCTTTCCTATAGTTTGCTAATCTACCTGTTGTATGAAATATTCATCATAGTTTTAGTCTCAAACACTGGCTTTCTCTTCCTGGACCATTCAAGAACAGGAGCACACGCTTAGTGTGTTCATTTTGCTATGGAATACACATAGCCTGTTGGCTTTTAAACATTCCTCACTCAGGGTATGTTAGCATCTGGTGTCTCTGTTTTTAACTAGGTGATGGCAAAACTCTGTCTTTCTTCAGTTCCCTGTTCTTACAACCTTATCATTTTCACAATTGATACTGTTTCTTACCAGCCTAATGGAAGGTCTATCTAGGACTTAAACATTAATCTCTGATTCCAATTTCTATCTAATTTGCCAAGGCATTGGGCTGCTCATGAAAGAAGACTGCATCCAAAAAAATCCCAAAACCAGTAAACTTTCTCCCTCCTCCCAGGACTTTTGCTCAAGACTGTACATGAAATTCCCTCTTCAGGCAAGAATACTTTTTACCTTTGAGTCTTCAGGAGAAAATATCAATAGAAACTTGGCAAACTTGGCAACTTGGAAAAGAAATAGGAGCCATGTTGAGAATTAACTTCCTCTTGTCGATTGTTTAGGCAATTAGGCAAATAAAATACTGAACTGAGGAAAGGTATCTGTGACTTCAGCTAACTGTCTGCTTCCCTTTTGATGAGTACAAATCGAAGAGATGACACAAAGTGGTGTTTACTTTGGGTGGTTTTAACATTAGATGAGGAATTTTTATTCATTTTATGTCATTCTTTGATACACTTTAATGTAACTTTTATTTCTAGGCAAAATGTAACAAGCAGTGCTTTTAATTAAGAAGCATTCTTTGCTAGATTTAATATTTCAAACGTCATGGGAATTTTTACAGTGGGAGTTTTTATTTATTAATATTTGTTTGTCAAAAGTTTCTTTTAAAAGGCTTGCTTTTAAAATATTTTTAATTGGAGAATGTTAGAAAAGAACATTTTTAACTGCTTCGAGAAGGACAAGAGCCTTTGGGCCACTCCTGTTTGAGACACACTTTGTGGCTGTACAATATGATCAGAGAACACAGGGAAGTTGTGTTCCTAAGTGCAAGGAATACAAAGCCCCCAAAGTGGTCTGAAAGCTCCTGGTCCACCAGGCACACATGATAGGAGAGAAGAGACTGGGCACACATTCCTCTCCTGCCTCCCCACACTGAAGGCAGAATTGCACAATCAGATAGGAGACAATGCAACAGCCCGCTAGTAATAAATCAGATGCGTTACATGCGGAGAGGAGGGAAATTGGTAGAGAAGAAAATAACTAAAAAACCAAATGGGAACAGACAGTGATTTAGTAAGAAGAAATCTGAGCACTCCAGAACTGTTTCTCACAGTGTAAACTTTGCCATTTGACAAGCTCACTGCCTTGGCATGTAAGGTCAGCAACAAAATATTAGGAGGAATTTGTACTATTAATGATTCACCTATTCCTCAAGAATGCATCAAAGAATGCATTTCATAGCTGTAACAAAGTAAAAGCAATCTTTTGGAGCCCTGATCCTGACCAGTAGCTGGAACTGAACACTGCTGTTAAGACACGTTGTTATAAAACCAGTCACCGTTAGCAATTGAATCCTCACCTGAATGTTTCAGAGGTCAGAGAGATCAGCAGTGAGCTGATGTTTGGACACTGGTGTCTGATCTCCAACTTTGGACACCTGTTTCTCTAGTTCAATATCTAAAATAAAAAAAATAAAAAAAAAAAAAAAAAAAAAAGAAAAAAGAAATGTTATGCTCAATAACGTTCATATCAGTCAACTCCCCGTTATAAAGCACACAGCAAAATACCTTCCCTAAAATTAAAGATTTTAAGCAACAGTGACTAAGGCTAGGGAATGAGGGATGAGGAAAAATCAGGGAACACATTAATATGATTGATGGATAAACATATTAAACTAGTAAAAATTACAGTGAACATTTGCATACTTTAATACATGTATCCCAAGAGAAACAAACAGAACAGTACTTAATTGAAAATAAAATTAATGAAAATAATTCCCTTTTCCCCCAAAGCACACAACCCTATCATTAACATTGTTAGTGTGTTATTGTGAATTATTATTTGGATAAAAAGCAATGCTGAAATGGATTTTTTTTGTTCATTGTAAGCCACTTGTACTTTATCACATCCGTGTAACATATTAGGCGTGTCATTATTTACCTTGTTCTACAGTAAGCGAGCTCCATATATTTTCAGGCTTCACTGACTTTTGTTGGCACACTGTATCAGGAAGATATTTCAAAAAAATCACTGTTTCTCTCATCCATTTTTAAAGTGCTCCTTCCTCACAGTTAAGTTGAGCTTCGTGGGTGCTTGGAACATTTAAAGGGCAAATCCTGCTAAAGGCAGACTAACTACATAGTGAAGAAACACAAATCAGGTGCAACCAAATAAATCTGGCTAACAAATTACTGCCTGTCAGGTAGCCACAGCAGCAGTCAGCTTTGACTGCTTTTTGCCAGCTTTTTGCAAAGTAGGGCGTGCTAATGCAAACTCTTTCACTGAAGTGACCTCCTTCTCAATGGCTAAGTTCACACATGCAAACAGAGAGCATTTAGTCCTGGGGAGACAAAAATCTCAAAGCTTTTCTCACTCCATCATGGTCAGCTGTGTGCTAATAACCAAAGGTAGTGTTTCCCCTTGTCCTATTACTAGACTTCCTGACCAAGAGTCCCTCTCCAGCTCTCCTGGAGCTCCCTTCAGATCCTCAAAGGCTGCTCTAAGGTCTCCCCGGAGCCTTCTCTTCTCCAGGCTGAACAGCCCCAGCTCTCTCAGCCTATCCTCATAGGAGATGGAAATACTTTGGGTTTGCCTCCGTCACATAATGTTCCACCTTTCTATAACCTAACCTAGCTATGGACAGCGTTGAGGAGATACGTTCCGCATGTTGATGATCTAAGGAGAGTGTCAGGACATACTAAATGTAGAGCTCCTGGAGCAATTCACTCTGCATTTGCAAAAATGAGTAAGAGTTGCAACCTATTCATTAAAAGTAGAAACTTTACTGAAAAGTCTCTCAGAGTAGCTAATAATTTTATCTTTACAGCTTTTCATGAGACATCTGGATGAGTGCACTGTGTTATCTCTCTGAAGAAGAGGCTAAACAAGGCACTGTTTCCTTTACAGTGATTAATTCCCATGGATGAGCTGTTAGATTTTCTGTGGGATAAGTCTGTAGCACTTAAACATGAGGAACTACTAATAGTCTTAAAAAGGAGAAAAGGAATACAAACACTGCCAGCGTGCATCATACTAGGTATACAGTTTACAAAAATGTATGTTGTAGGGCTGATGCTCTTCCACAAAATCCCAGAAATAATCACAGGTGGCAGCTGGATGGTCCTGACTTCTCCTAGGCAGAACTGAAAAACTGTAAGAGCTCACTTTGTATCCTTCCCCCTCTGTTTATCGGCCGTAATCACCAGCTGCTACAAGACATGTCAAAAGGAAGACTAGAGTCATGTCCCAGGGACTGGCTCACAGTCTGTTCTGCTTTTGTCTTTTTGGAGCCAGTCTCCAGGTGCCCTTACTATCCTGGAGACGGTACCAAAAGAAGCCTTTCTCTGACTGCAACATCTGTTTGTCAGGCAGCCAGTGTCTGAATTCAGTGTTTCCTGAACAATGATGTTTGGGGCTTATCGACAAGTCTGCAGGTGCTGCTTTTTCTCAAGAATTGTATCCAGCCAGATGGGGCTCACAGCCAGTTCTCCTTGCTTCCCGTTGCTTATCAACCAAATTCAAGCACATCAGGCTTTGCAATCAATACAAATGTTTCCTTGTTAAATGAAAACAGGAGGGCAGAGAGGACTCTGCCTCTTATCCATCCAGCAGGTCCTGAGGCACCAGCTCTGTGACCATGGTCTGTGCTCTCAGACCCCAAAATGCCACGGTGTGGGATGTGAAGCACAAATTCACACAGCCAAGCTCCACATCAGCTCCAGCGCCTGATGTTTCAGGTGATTCTGTGGATCCACAGCCAGACCATGGGGACCATGAGCTGCAGAGAACATGGGGGAAATAACAGCAACGCTTCCAGCCTCTGACACTACTGAAACCACCTTCTTCTCAAAGCATTTTGATCTGCTGATTGATCTTAGAGACCACGGAGGTTTACTCTGAGTAGCTGTGGATCTGAGGACTTTGCTGGTGCACCTAGTCAAATCTTTTTTGTACAGACTCTGGTACCAAAGCACTGTTAATAATCTGGAATGTCTCTTCAAAGATAGGCTAAACTAATTAGACTTTAAAAAATGAATTGAGAGATTACTCAGAATGTGCTGGGAGGGGTGAAAGTAGTATCACAGAATCACAGAACAGCTGAGGTTGGAAGTCATCTCTGGAGATTATCTAATTCTACTCCTTTCTCAAAGCAGGGCCAACCAAAGCAGTTTGTTCAGGATGATTTCCAGTCAGGTTTTGAATATTTCCAAGGATGGAGAGTCCACAACCTCTCTGGAAAATCTGTTCCAGTGTATGATCAGGCTGATAGTAAAATACTTTTTCTTATTTTTAGATGGAATTTATTGTATTTCAGTTTGTGCCCATTGTCTCTTGTCCTGTCACTGGGTAATTCTCTAAAAAGCCTAGCTAATCTTCACTCCTTCCCATCAGGTATTTATGCTCGTGGATAAGACACACATAGCCTCTGTTCTAGGCTGAACAAGCCCAGCTCTCTCAGCTTCTCCCCGTATGACAGGTAGTCCAGTTCCATAATCAAATTTGTGGCTCTTTTCTGGACTTTCTCCAGTACATCCATGTGTCTTTTGTCTGGAACTATGACCCAGCACCCCAGAAGTGGCTTCACCAGGTCTAAGCAGAAGAAAAGGACCACTTCACTTGACGTCCTAGCAACAATCTTCTTAATGAGGTCTAGGATCACAGAATGACAGGTTGTTTGAGGTTGGAGGGGACCTATGGAGGGCATCTTGTGCACCCTCCCACCCTCCTCAGGAGCAGCTAGATTAGGCTTCCTAGGGCCATGTCCAGATGGCTTTCAAATATCTCCAAGGATGGAAACTCCACATCCTCTCTGGGCAACCTGTGCTGGTACTTGGTCACTCCTACAATAAGAAGTATTTCCTGATGTTCAGAGGTAACCTCCTGTGTTTCAGTTTCTGCCCAGTACCTGTCACTGGGCACCACTGAAAAGAGACTGGTTTCAGAACACTGTTGGTTTACTTTGCCACAAGAACACACTGCTAGGCTTATGGTCAGCTTCATGTCCTCCAGGACTGCCAGGTCCTTACCTGCAAAGCTGCTTTCAAGCCAGACAGCCCCCAGCAGGCCCTGACGCTTTGAGTTACTCAGCTCCAGATGCAGGACTTGACATTTCCCTTTGTTGAACTTCTTGAGGTTCCTGTCAGCCCATTTCTCCAACCTCTCAAGGATGTGCGAGCCACTCCTCCCAGTATCATGTACAAACTTGAAGAGACTTGAAAGACTCTGTCTTTCATTCAGGTCATTAATGAAGATATTAAACGGTATTGAATTCAGTATTGATCTGTGTGGTACACCACCAGTGACTGGCTTCCAGCTGGGCTTTGTTCCACTGATCACCTTTACAGCCATTTCACCACACTATTTATCTGATAACTCTTTATAATTTACAGAAAATTCACATCTATCTGCATTCTACAGGAGCGTCTGTGGTTCCAAGTTTCTTCCCTACTGTCTGTATGCGATGGACGCATCCCCTCAAGCATCTGAACTCACTAATGCTTTTATTAAACACAAAAATTTAATGCTCAAATGCAATTTAACTTCCTGTGGAAGTCTGTAATTAACATTATATATTAGAATTTAAAAAAGAGAATTTGGCAGCAGAAAATTATTTTATGACAGCATGGAAATTTTCCCTAAATAGTAACTGTTTGTACTTAATTATAAAATTTACAGTACCCTCCATTGCATATATGTCTATACATAGAAAATGTCTATTCTGTAAGATTTTCCAATGACAGAAACTATGAACTATCTTTTTCATAATTGCATTCCTATGGAATAAGTGTAAAAAAGCAGAAAGCTAGGTTTTCAGATGACCTTCTAAATTGTGCCCACTTCCACTTGCAGGTTTCAAAATGGACATTTATAGACTTGAAATTGACAGTTAAATACATGCGTGAGAATTATATAATATATAATGTGTATTTCACTGAATCACTACACATAAAATCATGTACGTGGATGTCTGAACACCAACTGCAATATATAGATAGCTAAGAGATAAACAATAGAAACCAATGAAAGAGTTGATGTGGGATTTGATAGTTGTAGTTTACAGGAAAGGTTGTTTGTTCCCTTATTCAGAATCCCAAGGGCATAGTTAGCAAAAAAATAAAGAAGAATCATGCTGAAAGAACTTAACCTATGAAAAATATATTGAGGGGAATTCTTGTGTGGCTTTACATCAAACTAAGCAAACCACCATCTCAAATGTAATTATGAGAACTAGATTTCTCTGTACGGGTAACTGACTCTGAAGATTGAGACGCTGTTTCCTCACTGATAAGAAAATTAATTAAAATAACACAAGCAGCCCTGTTAGCTCAAGTACTTACAGTCTTTGAATCTGGATGAGAAAGACGTCAGCTCTTGTCTTGATTTTCTAGGCATAAGATTGTGCACAGTGTTTTTAAGTGCTCCCAAATCCACTGTAGCCAGATTTCTAAAGAAAAAATACTGAGATTAATACACCCATATTATTTTTATTGCTACATATATTTTAAATGAAAAGAAAAAAAAAGAATGAAAAATGGATGTTGTGACCTCATGTTTGTGTAATTCATGAACTTTTTCAAAGATTCACAATGATTTTATTTTGTTCTGGAGTGATGTAGGATAAATAACAGTGCAAAAACTAAATATCAATTATTCGGTGTAATAATTAGTATCATGCTGATTGCTGATTTCATTATCTTATTTTCTGGGCTTCTAGCTGCATTGGATTCATTTGAAAGGGTTAGTGTCCATGATAGATCAGGACATGTTGGATTGGACACTGATCAGCTGCATTGCCAGTGTGAATTTGGTTGCATTCAATTCTGTTCTGACTTGGTGTACAACTCCTTCCCCAGGAAAATCAATCTGAAAACTACTCTGGAAAGTTTTTTTTATGGCCCAAAATACCATTAAAACACTGTAGGAGAAATGCATTTTGCTGTTTATGAGGGCTCAGCCCTTAGGTACAACTATTCCAAAGTCCTAGTGAAACTATTCGAAGGCATGAATGGTTACTGGTCCATGGAAATGGCTGGAGGAAGGATTTAAAATGCTCAGGAATGTAGAGCTGACAGTGGCAGAGGTTGTGCCCTCTGCAATCATACAAATTCTAGCTTGGTGAAAAAGTTAAGAAAAGCCAAATTGCTACACTTGAAACAGTTCTGGCCCTGTAGTTAAAGGCAAGAAACACGTAATGCTACACATGCAATTCAATGTGGTCAACACACCTGTTCTGCAGCTCTGAAAATCAGTTCCCTAGAGAGGTTCTTAAGTTTAATAAGTTGTTTCCTGTCATTCTAAAGAAAATTTTGAAGAGTATCGTGTTTCAAACATCTCACCTGATTTTCTTACATTGTCTGAACAAATACAATAAAATTGAACAAATTAAAAAAAAAAAAATTACATAATAATGTAAGAAATTAGTAAAGTCTGTGAGCCATAAATCATCTGACCAAGTATTCCAGGAAATCCCACTTAATAAGTATTTCTGAATGCTACTGAGTATTTGTTGCCAGACAGGTGATTTCTTTCTGGGTCAAAACTGGTTGATTTCTTGTTTGTCTCCTATTCTTTAGTGTATTTGCTAGATAAAAGTTGCACAAGCATTATGCTCATCACAGTGCCTTGGACTGTAGGGTGCACCAAACATTATCCAAACAATAAAAAACAATCAAAAAAGTCAGCGACCCAATAACAAAATAGCAGGAGAAGGAGGCTGTTTTTACAGGACACGCTACTCAATGTAGTACCACAATTCCAATAACCGGGCTATAATCAACTAAAAACTACAATTTCAAAATAAAACAGAATCTGTGGAGGTAGAGGGGAGAATTGTATAGCCCAGAGCAGAACCCATCCTAGAGCAAATGTCAAGCAATCCTGCAAAATACCCCCTGGTTAAGCCTGATAGCACAACATAGCTCTTTGGACCAACACTCTAGGAAAAACTCATTCTTGTCCTTCATTAAAATTTTAGATTTTTTTTTATTTCCTACTCTGTTAAAAATCAGGATGATGAAATTAAAAACTTCTGTGTACCAATAATCTCAGTGACTTTTTAATTAAACTCAGAGTATTTTAACTGCTTGGTTCAGTTTTCAACCATTTTCCAGTCTCGTTTAAACTTTGAAAGTTATTCTTCAGAAGTCAAAAATGGGAACTTTCATCCCACCAATATTTTTTTCTCTAATAAATAAACTTATAGCTGACCTCTGGTTATTGTCAACACACTGGCTAACTGTGCTAAGGTAGAGCAATCAGGCAAAAAGCTCTGGTTTCAACCACCTCAGTAAGAGATCAAAAAATAATTTTGATAACAGGCAAAAAGAGAATACTTTGTGTAGCTTATAGTTGTATCTATTGTTTTATATACATGTATATACACGCATGCATATGGAATTCATGCATTATATTTGCGTGCTATTTTAAATCTAATTTCTATTAAATTCGCATAGAGTAAAAGTAACTTTTAATATAAAAACTATATACTTCAGGTACATCATTTTGTTTGTTGCTTTCACGATGGTTAGTGGAATCCTGCCGAGCCTCCAGCACTGTTCACCGTGCCTGCAGCAGAAGAGCAGGTACCACCAAGAAAGGAGCTGATGGGTTGCCCATTGGGCTCCTGCCTGACAGTATTCATAGCCAGGACAGCGACGTGGCCTTGGCTAGCAGAAGTCCTTGTCAGGCTGATGTTCTGCCTGTGGTGACAAGAGGCCCACTGTCACATGCTGGATATTTTTATTTCTCTCAGCCTCCCAGGGATGGAGCTCTCTCCTCTACTCCAGTTCACAGCTGCAAATGGGGGAACCTACAGAGGTCCATGGTGCCTGGGAAGGGAAGCGTATAAACTGTTGGGATGAGACTACATGAGATTGGATGCTCCAGGACTGCAAAATCCCAACACCAGCTGGATGGGAGCATGATGGAGCACCACGTGGGGAACTGCCTGAACAGGCTGCTCTTGCGAAATCATTACGGATGATTTACCTGGGTACTGCATCATCCCAGAGAGGATGTCAGGGACTGGGCAGTGCACCCAGCCAAGGGCTTTGGTCAGTCTGGGATGTTTAAGCATAAAAGAGATCAAAAAAACAGAAGGGAGCACTTTTGTGATTCCTTATCGTACATTTACTTTTGTAATTAAATAGTGAGACCTTCTCTTTTGTTCTTAATCTCTTATCCTACTGGTTCTCTATTGCTCTCTCTCTAGCTCACTAGCCTCAGCCAACACATCATGGTCACAGGATAATGCCATCTACAGGTTATTGCTGATGCCTGCAAATTCTGCACATCCCTGCAAGTTTTACACGTCTGACCTAGAAATTAATTTATGATTACACCATAATAAATAGAATGCATCCTTGTACCGCGCTATTTCATGCGAATAAATGAAAAATACTGAAAAAAGACCCGTACCAGTTTAAAAATTTATGGGAAAGGGTGGAGAGAGGTGTACTAGCTCACTTCATAGAATCGTAAAATGGTTAGAATTGGAAGGGACCTTCAAGATCATCCAGTTCCAACCCCTCCTGCCCTAGGCAGGGACACCTCCCACCACACCAGGTTGCTCCAAGCCCCATCCAGCCTGGCCTTGAACGCCTCCAGGGATGGGGCAGCCACAGCTTCTCTGGGCCACCTGTTCCAGTGCCTCACCATCCTCACAGCAAAGAATTTCTTCCTAAGATCTCATCTAAATCTCCCGTCTTCCAATTTAAAACTGTTACCCCTTGTCTTATCACTTCACTTCTTGACAAAGAGTCCCTCTCCAGCTATCCTGCTGGCTCACGTTGAGCTCCTTATCCAGGAGTACTTCCAAGCACTTACATCACTGTCAGCCTGGGCAGGCCTCCTCTTACTTGTGTGGTAAACATTTTATTTTCCATTATACTTATGCAATCAGATAGGAAATTTTAATTAGTTCTGAAAATACGTATGGAGAAAAGGAAATAAAGGACTTCTGCTGCCAAGCAACACAGACAGGCTTTTTAAAGAAGCCATTCCTTTGATTTTGTTGTCACAGTGGTTGCACCACATTCCAACATGAAGGCCAGAAAAATCAGCTCCCTTGGGGGTATAGAAGGAACAGTGATCACACAGCACCTCCTGATATCAAAGCAGCAGCTCAGGTATTATTTATCGCTACCCAATGCCAGTGGCCCCACACAGTTGCAGTACAGATGCATGCGAAGATGCCACCTGCTTTTCCTTCCCGGAGTGAAGGATTCCAGTCGGGTTCTGCGATGTTATAGATAGCATTTCTGACAAGATATTTCTAGCTTCAACATTCAAGCTGTCAAAGCTCTTGTCGGTTCAAAGCAGGCTCTCTTTCCTCTCCAGGCATTACATAACCACCAATTTTGTTTTCCACATTTACCAGAAGCTGCCAGGAAGAAAAGAATTCACTGGAGGGTACAGCAGCTAAAACACCAAGGTCTGGCTTTTATTTCTCCTCATTTTTACCTCTTTATCTTCCTCTCTGCATGTAGGTGACCAGGAAAGGACATTTATCATTAGATTTCTGATTCTACATCTCACATTAACTTCAAGTAAATTGATGTAATACAATTGTAATCCATAACCGAGGAGAAAGAAGGGAACCATAACTTGGAAGAAGAGTGAAATCTGTCCATTAAAACATTCAAAAGCAGTCATTTGTTGAAAGGTCTTAATAGTACACCAGATTCAGAAGAAATATAATGTTTGTCACTTAATTTGTGGTCATCTGGGAATATACCTGATGCTTCACAAAACACATTGCAGAGTAAACCCCTGCCCCAAAAATCAAACAAATAAAAAAGGCCTTTTTGAAATGATGGCATAGATACCACACCTATGAAGAGTTCCACTGAACTCCATTTAGAAAGATGAGAGTTTAATGTAATGAGGAAAAGGGAAGAACTGCAGGTGTGCATTATAGGAACTGATACCTGCCTTAGCCCTCCAGTTTCTCCATATATCAGAGGACACACAAGCCCGTGCTAAAACTTTGCGAGCCGAAGGGTTCAAAATTATTTAGATCAATACAATACCAAATTATTTAGATCAATACAAACCAAAATGAGAAGCATTTTAAGTTCAGAGGTGGTGCTACTGCCAACAAAAAAAAACCCAAAACAAACAAACATAAAGAAAACCCAGAAAGATCCTTCAGTATGCTAAAAGTCCTCAACCTCCAGCCAATTTTAAGCTTTTTTAGGTCTGTATACAGACCTATTATAAGTGATCTACAAGCAGCTGTAGATCTTTCACACTTGGGGAACTCCAATCTCCTTAACAGAACAAAAGAGATTTCATGTCAGCTTCTCTTGTGTTCTAATTCCCGAGGACACAGTATGTGTACAGAATTGAATAACATGGGGTCCTGGAAAATATTACAATATAAATACAACTCAACTTAAATGAGGAGCAAGGAGACCTCTCGCTGGGCTCCATGGCAGAGCCTGATAACACCAAAACCCAAGGATTATCTTCCTAGCTGGGAAGTGCAGCACACAGCACAGTATGCCTTACACCAGATGTCACTGTATCATGCATGATGGATATCACATCTCCATTACAGTCCTTCCCTGCTGAAATCTGTACAGACAATGTTACAGGAAAAAGCATCACCTGGCATTCGGTAAATCTGTTTCTCTCTGTTCTGATTAGCAAAGCAAATTTTCTTGGATGTAAAGAAGCTGCTAGCATTCTTCTTTCCTCCCAGCTGTGTGAGATATTATCTCTTTTTAAAATGGGATGCAAATTAAAAATGAGAAGCTGGTTGTGTCAGGGTTATATCTGTTAATGCTTAGAAAAATAAATTTTGGCTTCTCCTTTTGTCTCATTTTTCCTCTCCCTTCCACGCAGGGAAAGCCATGCTCTTACAGACACAGAAACGGACACACGTTCGCCATTTGGAAAGGGCTTAATTTAGTCCTTGAGTATGCACAGAAATCCTCCCTGCAGCAAAGTGATGTCAGACTCTGTGTACCCCTGCAGTATATGGAAATCCTGGTTACCATGAGAACCAGACTGCTTCTTCTCCGAGGTTTCCGCACCCTGCGATGAAGACCTGCCTCCATTTTGCCCCACAGAATCCAGCAGCTCGGCTGCAGGGTGCCCCGTGCCAGGCTGGGTGGCCCTGACACTCCTACCCTTCTGCCACTAAAAATCTAAAAGTGCCCAATAATCAGGATTAGATTTCTGAAGCAACACCCTTCCCAAGCTACATTTCTTCCCCTTTTCTGTCCTCCGCCCTGGGAAATATAATAAAGTAGGGAGCTGCTTGGACTTGAGGGGCTATTAGAGCACACAAGATTTTATTATATTAGAGAAAAAATCAAAGCTACGCCACCACAGGGAGGTCTCAGGGGAGACTGATGTCTCCAAGCAGCCATTTTTCCAAATGTTGCTGCACACACGTATAGCCTTTCTGAGCATGATTAGAGCAAATACTGCTGTGATAAACCAACCTTCTTCTCCCATGCTAAAGGAAAAGGTCACTTTCCCTTTTCACTGCTTTGCTAGTGACACAAACCCAGCTTCTTCAGATACAGAAGCTCTTCGAACTGATCCATGAAAAAGCAAAATGGTTTATTTTTTCCTCTACAAGCACAACGCCTAGAAAAAAATAAATCTCTGTGGCACAACACTGAACTACGTAACATGCTTAGGCTGCAGTGAATGAGAAGCCTTTATCACATTCCATAATTAAGAGAATTATAATGCAGCAGCAGGTAAGCTAACATCCATTAGAGGAAAATGCTCTAAGGGAAATAGTTGTGTGTACTCCTGTTGGCTAACACTACTGCACCAGGCAACCAAATCAAAGCATAATGCCCCAAAAGCACTGTATGTCAATCTAAGCTATAACAAGCCAGGGTAAATGGCTCAATTTCAGCATTTAATTTTTTCTTAATGTTCTGGATAGCATTTGGGAGCCACAGAGACCCCAAATTTCACAACCCTGTTACCTGAAGGTGTTACCTCTCTCTTTTCTCCAAAGAAGCCAGTCAATTAGCAATCAGGTTAAACTCAGGTCACCTGTTTTTAACATGTGCTTTACTTTCATCATTTGCCTTCCTCCTCAGACAGGGTGTGGGTTTCTGTGCCTGAAATCACCTGTTTATTCTAATTGTATCAGCTAGCCCAGAAAAAGATATTAGCAAGCTCTTATGAGCCTGATAGATGATCTAAGAAAAGATAATATTTCATTTTAATATCATAAAAGAACAAACAAAAAACAGGCCATGAGCATGGCTGACTCAGGACTACTTTTCAAATTTGAATGAATGGTACAGCAATTTTTTTTTTCCTGTTTGCCCAGTGCTACTGGACAGAGAGCTGAACAGTTCTTAATTCAACCAGTAGAGGCCAGCCGAGAATATACACATTATCGAGCCTGTCGCTCGTATTTCATATCTATGAAGCAACTTATGTGCATGAAGTGCTGTGCTTCTTGCCATCTCAAAAGTCAGTTCACGCTTATGAAATCTGTACATGTCAAAGGAATACGGATTACAAAGAATCCACAGAACAAATGTAAATAATTATGCTCCGCGTATGTGGAGGGTATTTCTTATTTAGGCAAAACACCACTTTGTCTCACTCAAAGATCTTGACTTGGTCCTTGTTCAATAGGCTTCAAAGGTTTTCCTAAACAAAAGACAGACCTACACCGCAAATCCAATAAGCATTTTGCTTATGTTAGGAATGCAGGACCAGCCTCTCAGTGTAATTATTTCTGTTCTCTAATATAATCCAGAGTCCAAGAAGGCAGTGAAGTTGCACAAAAGTACACAGAGCTTTAGCCTGCGTCAGGAGAAATTGCACTACCTACTTTTTCAGGAACAAGATGCAGAAGAATACAGATCCCTAGGCTTTTCAGGATTTCAGAAAAATTCTATAGTGGCTTTATGCATCTGCCTCGGTCCAGAGTCTGTATACTTTTAGTGAAAACCACTGGGATTTCTTGTGCAAGCACACCTGTATCTAAAGCCTAAGTTAAAGGCTGTGGCTTCTTTTGACATGTAGAAAAAATTCCTACTTACAACTGAAAAACCAAAACCCAAAACCAAACAAACAAACTCAAACTTATCTGCAATTTCTATGAGCAGTGACAGAGCTATAACACTTGATTGGTACTTGCAATGTTATTTGTCTTGGCCTTGTGGCCTGAGGTTTTTTGTTGTAGTTGTTTTTTCTTGCTGTGTCAATACCAAGTTAAGTAATGTACAACTAAGTTAAAAACTTTACACGATTTCACAATACAGAACAGACTGGCAAAATATTTTGTGTTTTCACACACTTAAAGAAGAGTAGCTCGAGGAAAATGCTCATGGAAGTTACAGGCTGTATCAACCAGAAACAACATTTCAATGTTTATGTAAACTTTATTGCGTGAGAGAGCACAGCTCACCAATTTCCATCATGTTACATTTTCAAAGTGACATTCTACAAAGCCCTGAAGAGACTAGCACATAACAAAGAGTGTCTCCCAGGGTCCCGTCTCTTCAAATCCGTCTGCAGCAGTACAAAACACCTATTAATGGAATATGTAAAGAGTGCTTGTTTACAAGGAGAGATGATCAGGAAACAATTTCTAAAGAGACAAGAAATAAAGAGACAAGACTTCACTCGTAGGAGTACTTAATCAATAAATGTCATAGAATCATAGAATTGTTAGAGTTGGAAGGGATCTCAAATATCATCGAGTTTCAACCCTGCTGCCACAGGCAGGGACACCTCCCACCAGACCAAGTTGTTCCAAGCCCCATCCAGCCTGGCCTTAAACACTTCCAGTGAGGAGGCAGCCACAGCTTCCCTGGGCAACCTGTTCCAGTGTCTCACCACCTTCACAATAAAGAATTTCTTCCTTATATCTAATCTAAATCTCCCCTCTTTTGGTTACTGGATGTTACTCCTTATCCTATCGCTACATTCTCAGATAAATATCCTTCCCCCACTCTCCTATAGGCCCCCTTTAAGTACTGGAAGGCTGCTCTAAGGTCTCTCTGGAGCCTTCTCTTCTCCAGGCCAAACAACCCCAACTTTCTCAGCCTGTCCTCATGGAAGAGGTGCTCCAGACCTCTGAGCATCTTTGTGACCCTCCTCTGGACTTGCTCCAACACGTCCATGTCCTTCTTACGTCCAGGTACTTTTCCATGCAAATACTAATATTCTGATCTTTTAGAGCATTGAAATGTATCTATATTCAGTATAACACATGGCCTATCAAGAGTTATGATTAATATTTTCTTTTCAGGAAATGGAATGTTCACCGGGTACAGAAATAAATTAATCTCTGGTTTGCTTCAGCATATATTTGGATTTTGAGTTTTGTATTAGGTTGCTTTTTGATTCTTTCCAAATGTGGGACAGTAGGAATTATAGGATCAACTATAACTGCAGGAATAGGGGCCTGACAGCAAGCACGGATCAAAGCCTAGGCATTCCAGAGTCTACAGAGTGTCTGAAGTCCCAGAGGTCTTGGATTTATGTCAGAATCTGAAATTGCCTTTTAAAAAATGCACGCATCTCTAGACTTCACAACTGCAAAGGTAAAGAGAGTGCAGCCAACTCAGTGGCACTAAGTGAGCCTGCAGACAGTCTGAATGAATCACTCTCAGCGTGGTGACCTACCACCAGCGTCTCCCATCCAAGTCTGGTTGCTCCAGGCGCTCCTGTCAGCAGCAGACTCTGAACGGCAGGGCAGACTCCTCTTACACAAGAGCAGAGCACCTAGCCATGGGAATTTGATCCCAGCGGACCTCACCTTAACAGTGAGTTTAAAATTGTCCGTACGACCTCCAAATTAATTTGTGTCCCTGGCAGGTGCGAGTCAGTGACTTGATTTATGTGTCTAAATCACAGGGAAAACATGTAAGAGCTGAAATCTGTTTTCATATGTTGCATATTCGTATGTTTTTTCATATGGCAATACTTAACAGACAATAGTTACTAGATAATATATGCTGTGGAGAAGTTTTGCTTATACCTGTATAAACTATCTGTATTTTGTGACTCTATATATGTATGTATAAACTATCTGTATCTATAAGGACTAATGTTTTCAGATTATTGATGAAAGGAAAAACATCTGGTATCGATGCAGAAGTTGAGGAACGGCCCCACTAGTTCTTCCCTCGTTTAAATCCTACTATCCCGTTCCTCCTCTGTACAGTAAAGCGACTACTAAATGCTGTGAAGATTGTCTGTATATCAACCCGCGGGAACAGAAAAAGAAGCCTCAAAGCTCATCTCTTTTTTCAGTTGACTGACCTGTGGGAAAAAAAACGTTGCGGGGAGGGAGGGGAAATTAGCACTTTAGATTTCCACTTCTTTCTTCTTTCGACTCTTCAAAGAGCGAGGGTGATTGTTTCCTGGAGTGAAAAGGTTTAGTATATTTATACCGTGAAGGAAATTCACTAAGGCTGTTTGTGAGAAGCAGGAGGAGAGCAGGGGACTGCTTAAGTGCAAAGAAAGAGACACTTGCTCTGCCATCTGTTCCTGTGCACCATCACCAGGCTGCTCTGGAGTGTAAAAAGCAGCTGCTCCCTTTTCCAAGACTTTAAGATGAGACATTGGAAAAGAGAGTTACCCACCCTTCAATTCTGACTGTGCCCACAAAGGATCACAGTGAGTAAGTTTCTGGTACCCATCTATTTATGGTGCAACCCCCAGTATGGTTCCTCTGCCTGTTTTGCCACCTCTCGTGACAGTGGCAAGCTGTGTTTTCCTCTCCGGATCAAATGCAAGTGGATTAGCACTATCGTACCCTACTCAGTTGTCTTTGCTTTTCATATATTCCCCTGGCTGTGCTTTATGTCAAAAATGATCCAGCAATTTGGTTCTAAGTTCAGGAACAAACAAAAGGCTGCTTAAAGGAAGGAAATGAACAAAAGCCCCATTTGTTAAAAGGGAAAATAAATAACAGTCTGGCTGTTAAATGAAAGGAAGCGAGACCAATGAGGGATACAAAACTTAGGATACCAGCTGCTAGAGTAGGAACTGGGACTAAGGTTTGCCTTTGCCATCTGCAGAGTGCATTTCCTCAGCCTATGAACTGGATCTTTGCTTTGCCAACATCGCATCATCCAAGTGTAAACACACCTTTTTGTTTCTTTGGTTTTTAAAGCATTCAGAGAAAGTTCATTTTACTGTTCATTTAGAAGTCTTTGTCCCTGACACTTTCTAACAACTTTAACTCTGTTTCTAGTAGCTCAGATTAAGCTTTCCCCAGGAATAATCAAGATTTATAGGAATCACAAACCAAGACTTTAGTGTTCGGTGACTGGGGTATTTCTCTCTTGCTTTATTTTGTTCCTGTTCATAGTTATGTCTTTTTTCTGTAAGAAGACTGGATCGTCTCACAGTTCTCCTCTTTACCTGTGATACTGTCCTACAGCAAACAACCAGCTATATGTTTTTTTTTCATTTTTAGCTGTCTGAGTCCATGATTGCTTTAGTCTTGCTGTGTAATGTTAATGTTATACACATTAATAATATATATGTGCTTTACATATAACTTTTGCCTCCCATCTATACCATTCCTAGTGCATTTGGGTATGACTTTTGTCTGGTTTATCTGACATTTTTTCTACTTTTTCTTATCCCCATGCCCAATGGCCTGTTTTAGAAATCTTCATGTTCCCTTTTCACTGGGCATCTTTTATTATCTGGCTGCCTAATCACACATTATCTGCCTACCCTAGTCCCCTCAAAAGGCATCCCTTTTCATTCCTTTTTCTTTTGTGAACAGGGTGTTCTTCCTTGTTTCTTATAAAGGGCAGGACCCAGCTTTTCAAAACAGGTGTTCAGGCTCTTCCAATGAAGCTTAAAAGAACAAAAGGTCAAATTCAGCTGCAATGGATAAGATCTCATCTCAAAGGGAAGAACTTGATCCCAAATACTTTAAGAGAAGAGAATAAAAATAAATAAAGAAAAAAAAATAAAAGCATCTCTAGCTAAGTAACTTGCCTTTATCAACATTTTTTTAAAATTAAAAATACAGGTCTGAAAGATTTGAAAGAACCTAACAAACTAAAAAGAATTACATGGTGCAATAGACAATGATGATGATTTTACTTTTAAAAGCTGATGTTAATGTGTAGGGTTTTTTTAAAGGAGTGAAGTAAAAGTAAATTTAGATAAGAGAAAGAATAAAATATTGTATTGCTAAATAAAGTCCTTGCCTCTTCTGGGTATGCACAGGTACAAAACATTTCAGGAAAACTAATTAAGAGAATTTGCATCCCTAGGGATAACAGATTCACTGGAACAGGAACGGGAAAGGAGCAAAATCTGTCCACTTCAGAGCTATGATCCACTGGAAAAACTCATACAAGAACTTGAGATGACTAAGGCATCAAAAGGCATTGCTTCAGCTACATGGTATCATCATAACTGCTTTACATTCTGTGAGGGTCATTAATTTTACTACTTTATTCATGTTTGTGTTAGTAATTTGTAAGCCAGTTTTCAATAGGGACCCCATTTCATAGCTGCAGTGATATACTGCCTAGCCTTGGACAAACACGTATGTAAGAAACATAGTGTAAACTCATTTGAAAAAGACAACCAGATTTTAAATTATTTTAGGCATTTTCCAGGGAGTAGCACCAAGAGAATTAACAGCAGCGTGTGGATGGGAAAAAAAGAAAAAGTGAAAACCTTTCTTCTCCATAACTCCTTGCAGTTTACCTCTACAAGAGAATCACGTTTCTTGCCTTTTCTGTACAAATTGGTAGAGCATACACATTCATTTGATTTTTCACCGTTTCATCTGAGCGAGCTTGTATTTTCTCATAAAACTACCTAAGGAAAGAATTTAAGGCAGGATGATAGAAAGTAACTTCAACCTTCCAGTTTCCCCACAATTCTGAAAAATGTGACGTTGAGGACTGGAGACAACCCAACCTTCCAACCTTTGTAGATCAATGCGCTCTTTAATTTAAAACACCATATTCCCATCAGCTGCTATTGATAAATTAAGACATAGCTGTACTGTGTATTCCTAGACCATTAGAAGACTCTGAGGAAAGAAAAAACAAACCCTCATTCAACAAAGGCAGTCATTCCAATTATTAAATTATCTTTTCTTAAATGAGTAAAGTCTAAAGTAGGATAATGCACAATGGTGTTGATAAAGCTATTGTACAACTCTTCTATACTGCTATACAACTGTAGATTGATGACACAACACTGAGAGAATATCTGATCTTCAAACTATTTCACTTTATCAACTATGACTAGAGAAATTATTGCTTTATTTCATTCCTTTCAAACCCTGCAGTGTAATTAAGCAGACTAAATTTTGACATCCAATTTTCAATCCAAATTTAACTTACTGATATATATACTGTGCCTATAATATCTTCCAGGTGAGATTCTACGATGTCCCATGTAGCATCAAGAACATGAAATAACTGTTTCCACAATATGAGGAATACATTTTGATTATGTCCTAGTGAAGTCTAATGTTAACAGCAGTGATCTCTTAGCCAGTTCTATACAGAGCAAGTCCAGAGAGAATACATATTAAATTAATTACACTTTATCTATATTAATTACATATTAATCTCACTATCTTCTCCCTCTACCATCTGTCACATGATATAGCACAGTTACTCAAGTCTCAACTGGTAAGCAGAATTATAAAAATGGGATTTGTAAGGATTATAAAATAACTAGATAATATCATCACCGGTGCCATTTACTGTACAAAAACGTTTTTTTCCCCACCGTGCTATTTTGTACCACATCAACTGTTTATCATAAAGGCAAGGTAGAAACTTCCTCTCTATATATCCAAATAAAGAAATGACAGATTTGACATCCAAGAAGCCAGCTCTGCTAGCAGAATGTAGAACAGCCTAAGGCAAGGGAGTGCAAATTAAACACATAATGCTGTTCATTACTCAGGACTGCCACATATTGATGAAAAATCACCATTTTTCTCGCTCTTGCTTATGACACTTTGCCTGTAAATTTGATGCCTCTAAACACACTCTTTGAGCTTCGTATTTTGAATAACACAAAGATTGTAGAGATAGGCGAGTCAAAACCTTGTTGGGACACGTTCAGCTTGCAAGTGTTGATGCCAAATGGGTCTGGAGCCTGGACAACCTCTGAGACTGTGCATGTTTGTAGCTACAACTAGCTTTCTGGTTGCTGTTTATCAATGTAAACGGTGAAGACTAAGAACTAGAAGGGTCCAAACTGATATCCCATTAAAAAAAATTAGGCAGATATTTAACATCTCCATTCTTATAAATCCTGATGCTCTTTTTAATAAACAAATTCCCATTACAATCTAGATAATGCCTGAATTTTGCAGCATATATTAATGGCAGTAGGTAATTCAAAGGGATAATTCACCTTTATAATCAGAAATTCCTTCTCAATTGCCTCTGCTATAATTATATAGCAAGTAGCGTTGCACAGACAGAGTAGAGGAAACAAATTCAAAGGACAAGTCAGCATAGATGTCAAGGACTAGTGACAAGGGCAGCAACAGACAGATCACAGACTCACAGAATGGTTAGAGTTGGAAGGGACCTTCAAGATCATCCAGTTCCAACCCCCTTCCCATGGGCAGGGACACCTCCCACCACACCAGGTTGCTCCAAGCCCCATCCAGCCTGGCCTTGAACCCCTCCAGGCATGGGGCAGCCATAGCTTCTCTGGGCAACCTGTTCCAGTGCCTCACCACCCTCACACCAAAGAATTTCTTAATATCTCATCTAAATCTCTCCTCTTCCAATTTAAAACTATTCCCCCTTGTCCTGTCACTAGACTTCCTGACCAACAGTCCCTCTCCAGCTCTCCTGGAGCTCCCTTCAGAGACTGGAAGATTTTAGATACTGGATGCTGCAGAGGAGGGCCTGATGCACTAGCAACTATAGTAATGTCAAGGAGATGTACTGGTGGGCTGCACTCAAAGCATGACAATAAACCATAGTGATTTCACTGTGTTACTGGCCTTTATGTCCAAATCTCTTCTAGTAATCTGAGCAATGCCAGGGCAGAGGTTCAGGAAGAACAAATGTTGATACTAACACAGAAATGCAATATGACTGTGTGATGTTAATTTTTTAGCACTGTCCCTGGCAGGATTTAGGACCACAACAACCAGCGTTATCTCAAACTTCCCACTATAGTTTTGAGGACAGCACACGCCAGAGACTTACACCGTTTCTAGTAGAACAACTTTATTTTAAGCACACAAGTAAAAGGTTTTGTTATAAGCACAGCCCCTGGCATGGATTTTCCCCATCTCAGTTAGTATTTTCTCAAGCTATGCTCTGACAGATGATCTTTTACCTTTTTTTAACTCTATTCACTGATATATTATATATGTATGATAAATTATGAGCTTAAAAAAACCCCAAGGTCACCTACACGAATGTTAATCTTTACCAAATGTATATGGTCTACATAAACAGATTTTGAGAGGTTGGAATGATGATTTAACACTATTACAAATCCTGACTTACTGAAAGCCATATATGGCACTTTGATTACTGCAATATGCTGCATTTGAAATTCATGCGCTTTCTATTAATAGAAGGACCAGTTCTTGAACTGTTACTTATTCATATTGACACTAGTGCTTACTAAATGGAGCAACACGAATCAGCTATGCTTCCTGTATAAAGAAGTACTACTGGTGAGACTGGAGGGTAGTGATTTGAATCCATAGATCGCATTTTTGTGCCTTCGATTCCTTAGAATAATCTACAGTTATAGAAATGCTATGCTGCAGATTCGCCTCTGACTTGATGCAAAAGTTAAACTTGAAAGGGGTTCATTCCATCAAGTAAAATTTTGTATTAGTTTTCATTATTAGTTCAGTTTTGAAGGATTAAATGTTTTCTTCTAAGTCTTCTACTACAGAGTTTTAAAATCAGAATCAACTTAAAATACCTTCGCCGTAAATATTTTTTCAGCTTGAAATTACAGACAGAATCACGTGGTAATCATGGCTATGGAATAGCTATTTTGTCGGGGGGCTGTTTGAGAAAGAGCAGCACAATCTAACTAAAATAAATTTTATTTCCTGTTTTTACTAAATTCTTATAATTCCACCATCTATGCAGCACAAATATTGTATGTTACCCACATGTGTGCACACACGTTTGCACAATATTTTTAACTCTGTCGACAGATGAGCAAACTGAAGAAGAATGACTGCTTCTGTGACACATTTGGAAACATACTGAAATAAAAAATTACAATTACAAAATCACAAAGACAAAGCTAAGACAACAGAAAATATTAAAATCCTTCATATTAATTATTTCTATCAATATCAAATTGAAGAAAACCATTTTGTTTAGAAGTCTGATTATAGCTGCTACTTGAAACATATGCAACAGCTCAACAGAAACAAAAGACACCAGAGCTGGTTTCCTTCAAGATCAAAAAGTAAAAATTTCTGATAAATGCATCTGCAGAAAGCCAATAACATAGATTAAAGCTAGATTGGGTACGATTTCTTTTCCCAGGAAGCTCAAGGAAGAGGCTTCTATAACTATAACGCTAAGGAAATAAATTTGCAGCTACATTGGAAGATCCTTCATAGTAAATAGAATTGCAATGGAAAAACCTGATAATTTGAACTCTCTGGATATTCACAAAGGGGCAAGGATTATGTCTTAGTTCAAGGCTGGTGGATTCTGTGGGAACCTTTAATCATGAGCAGAACCACCACCAAGGTACTACCTCTAACGAAAATACCAAGAACTACAACATGACACTTATTCATCTGCTGGTTTCTGCACATTAATGCAGTTGCAAAGAGAACATAATATTTATCAACATTTAAAAAACAAGAATCAGGAAACAACATCTGCCTTATGGAGGTGAAATTTTGTTTAAAGGACTTGTGCGATTTCTACCAGGGTTAATTTTTAGATCTGACTGAAAGACCATAACTAATACTCTTTTCCCAGTTCTGCCACTTCAAAAAAAAAAAAAAAGACACAGTAGTTTCCTGATAAAGAGTTATGAGTAATTATGTAGTAATGAAGAGTTTATTGGTGAAATTCTTACCTCCTCGTTTATCTTCAGTAAAATTTGTGCCTCTGTGGAGGGTGCCGCTATGCATGGTCAGTCGAGTAAAAAAACTATTAACACAGTTTATAACATTAAACTACTACTTCTTTAAGTCCCGTGACATCTGAAAAAGGATTGAAAGAAATAGTTTCCACACTCTATAGGCATTTTAAAAATGTATTCACTCCATTTAATCTTACACAAAGCATTACTTTTCAAACATTTTTATAACGTTTATATTATTTTTATAGATATTAAGATGTGAAAAGACGACATTTGAAAAATAATTGAAAATTTTAGAACACCCAAATAATTGCTGCTTTTTTTTTTCCAGTGTGTTGAATTCCACAACATTCCAAGATATTTGAAGAAACAAGATAATCTGCTGGCTTTGGATAGAAAACAGTGTCTCTTTTTATTTTTTCAGACCAGTTTCACAGAAATTCCTGAACAAAATCTGCTAAAACTACTTGTTACTGAATTTTTTCACATGTTTATTCTTTCTGTAGCCTAGGGGGAAGTAAGAAAGTAAGGCAATGGCCCATCCTCAGCCTGATAAAAATTGCATAGATTCAAAGTAACTCAATATGAACAAATGGTTTCTGTTGCTACAAATCTATTGTCTCTTCAAGAGAGTCCTTTTAGTTGACTGGTTCTTCTAAACAATGAGTTAAGACACTCAGGACTCCACAGGGAAATAGAACAATATACCCATAATGGAAAAATGAAAGGCTATAAGAATTATATCTATCATATGTTTGAAAAGAAATTAAAGCGTGCATAATTTTTAGTATGATGTTTCTCTGCTATTCATTAAAACGTGAAAACATATATTTAATGAACTTTTCTTGAGCTGTGGTAAATTTCAAACTTCTTATGATGAACTTCTGCTCCAGAAAAATTTGTCGTAAGAAAAATAAACATTTTTCCCTGTCCACAGTGTTCACAGTAAGCTGTGGAGAATCTGGGTAAGTCCCATGTGTGGTTTGTTCAACATTTTGCATTTTGGATCCGCATTTGCTTTTATACCTATAGGAAGTTTAGGCTCTGTAGTCCTCTCCTAGATTTCACTTTGTGGCTTGCAATGGCAAATCTCAGATTTCTGCCTAACTGTAACTTCACTTTCACCAAAAAAGGCCCAACCAAACCAAAAAACTCATCCAAAAACCAAAACAACAACAAAAAAGTCTTGTTTAGAAGCTGTGGTTCTTTAAGAGTCCTTGGTTGGCACCAGCCCTTGAGTAATGAGGAAATGTCCAACTCAATAACTATAAAATGGATTGAATCAGCTCACAGAGATGCAACATTGGAAGAAGTGCTGACTTTGGGTATTTCACAACTGCTAGACGTGTCATTGTAAGTGGAAGTTAATCAATTCTGAAAGTAATTGCAGAGAACAGTTAGGAAAGAAAAGCTGACCTGAGGCAGGGAAAGACATGTTCTGAAGTGTTGAAAGAGGGACTCAGCATGCTATATATATATTTTATTTTTTTTCCAATTTTGATAAAGCAGAAGTCTGTAAAATATCTGATATGAAATACTAGTTCCTGGTTTACTGGTGAACTAATTAGAAATACACATCCTGAAGTTGGTGAGGGCAGTAGCAAACCATAATCTATGTGATAATAAAAAAAACCAACAAAACAACAACAACATAAAAACACACACACAAAAAAGTAACTTTTAAAAGCTGCACTGTGCGGATGTGGGGAAAAAAAAAAAAAGCTAGACAAATCTTTAATATCCCAAAACTATATCCTTGGATCTGAAAGTACAAAAGTAGCTGTCCATTTACTGTGTAGCAACTGTCTCCGTTCAGACCAAGAGTTAGTTCCTCTTTAAAAAGGTACACAAGTGACAAAAAGAGCCCAGGAGCCATTCAGCCACAAATTGTAGGTATTTCTAAGGCTCTAAATTACCATTCTGTTGCGTGTCTTACAGCATTCCGTCTATCTGCTTGCACTAATGAAAAGCTGAAGAGCCAAGATTCTAGTTGTACGTGTGAAGACACAGTAGCAGTGCCCACAACTTCTCTAAGTGATGCGACTCTCAAATGCAAATCAGGGTTCCCAAATCTGGTGGGTAATGCCTCTTAGCAAAAGCCAGGGAGCTGTACCATTTCTACCTTTTCCCTTGCCAAGCTCTATCGTGAACGTTGCATTGATTTTAATGGAAGTGCAGAGGTGTAAATTGTCACGCAGTGTGACTGAGCCCATCAGAAGGCATTATTGTACACACAGCAGCAGCAGAGCCTCAGCAGAGAGATGCAATAGGCAGGATGAGCCCATTTGTGAAAGGATAAGCAAAAAATAAATAAATTTCTTGCTTACTTTCTACACAAGGTAGATTCACATCTGTCAGTTTTGCACTATTGTTTCAGTTAAAAAGGACGCTTAAAAGTCAATATTGAAGGTTTTGTACAACATAATGCATTAGTTAAGGGCTTGAAAAATATCATACCCTAGCTAAAACATAGAGTGGTAAAATAACTTCTGGCGGTGAAGTTTACCCTAGATGGCAAATTGTTTAACTTATTTTAACAGAGGTAATTTACTAGTATAAGCTATATATTTACCTAGACCTGGGAAAGGCAGGAATGCCCCAAGGTGCAAACTTGTTTTTAAATGTCCCAAACCTTACACATGATCTGAACTTTCCCCTGATACATACAGATGTGAGCTCAAAATCTCTTCTATGAAAGAACAGATTTTTTTTTCTTTTATTTTTCTTGACTGAAGTACTGGAACATACTGAGTAGAATTACAAAATGTAGTAAGTGAAATACCTGTAACAGTTCAGTCATTCACATGCAATCACAAATAACTGAGAGTCTGTAATTACAATGCAAATAAAATTCTCAATAAAGGCTAAAATAAAAATAGAGCTGTTCATGATTTTCTTAATTGATTCTCTCTTTCAACGTTTGACAAAAAAGTATACTTGTGGAAATATTTTTCTTTTTTTTTTTGACCTTGAGTAATGAACTGAAGGAAAGGAACCTCCTTCCATGTCAACTTGTTCATAGTCAAATGAAGAAAATCCATAACATACCTTGGACTGCAAAGGGGAAAGCACCACTCCGTTCGCTGGCTGGGATGTTTGGAGATGATCTGATGCAACCCACCTTTCCCAAGCAAGGATAACTTTGAAGGTTTAGCTTTGCCCAGCTACAAACAAACAGGGCTGCAAAGAAAAGATTGAAAATTGGTTGCTGCATCCAAAGAAGGAGTTAACAACTGCTACTCAGGGAAAAAAAAGAAAAAAAAAATATTAACCCCTTTTTGATTCAATTATAGAAATGTGTATCAGCTCAATACATAGAGGAAAGCTTCTCGAACACTGCCATAGACACTTACTTGAACAGGTCCTGTAATGCTAGCAGCTGATTCACAAATGAAACATCAAAAGGTCCACAATGAATTTTAGTGTTTTACAACTGAATATCAATTGGATTTCTTTAGTTCAATATTACAGACAAATTACTTGGTGCTTTTTAAAGAACTTTATTGCACTTTCAGTCCTGTAAAAAGTATCAAGACCATTTCCTTTAGCACTCTTGCAAGTTAAAACAATGTGGGTTTGGTTGGTTTTTAAGGTTACTTCTAAGTTGACATGTTCTCTGCCACTTTTCCACTTCCGTTTTTTATTAACTGTGCCACATCTTCAAGCAGTTTTATAATGGAAACCATAACAACGGTGCCCACTCCACCAGATTCCAGACTGCGTCAATGGACGCTCGTAAAACGTAAAAGTGTACTAAGAAAAGCAAAGTACAGAATACTAGCGTTTGGGGTACTTTCTGAGGAAACAAGGTTTGAGAGCTTAAATTTCTTTAGGCAAAGAAATTTGATATCCCACACTGGAGATAAGTTGTCTACCTAATGGCAAGTGGGTCAGTCTTCTCACATCACTTTACTAAAAGGGTTTATAAACCTCTTGAAGTTTGTAAATTCAGCCAGTGAAGGTCTCAGGGTTCAGTATTGAATAACATTAGCTGGATACCTGAAGTTTTGCGTTGTCTATTACATCTTAAGTCAAGTTAATTAAAAAAAAAGAAAGAAAAAAAAAGAAAAAAAAAAAAGACATCAAGGGTACTTTGTGTTTTACTTATCAAGTTTTCTGCCTGAGCATGATAAACAAGTCATTGTCCTAGTTTTGAAGCTAACATTTCTTTTACAGTTGCAAAACAATGGCCAAAATACAATGGCAAATTAAATGAAAATTCCATAGCAAAATCTATAATCGAGTTCCTTAGAATAGTTGCCAGGGCTCACAGTAGAACAGATGCTGCTGAAGTTTTCTTCATCAAAATTATGCAGTTTTACCCCAAAATGTTTGGCCTTTTTTTTTATGTTTTTACTTTATTCTTCTCTGTCACCTGACTTTAAATTCCCAAGGGTTCTGTAAAAATTTTCTTTCTCTTTTTACTTTTCCAGTAAAGACAGAAAATAAGTTTCTGACATAAAATGAATAAGTCAAAACTAGAACTTTAAAATAAGGGATCTGCAAGTTTTCACCTTCTTTGCAAGTTCTCATTTCATTTTCCTCATTACTGCACTGACCTCCTACTTAGTCCACACAGCACAAGTGCATATGTCAGTTCAAATAGAACACTAGAGAGAGAGAAAATTAGACTAGCCTAAAATTTGGGTTGCCAAATGTCTTCTAGTAGTGTGAATACACAGAGCATTTTTTGGCACTGAACTTTTCAAGGATATCAACATTTATTGGCAAGTATTCTATCTTCTAATGAACTCATCTGCTTAAAATTTAAGTCTCGTGTATCTGTTTCTTTCTAACATGTTACAAGAATAGCCAAATTATTTTTTTCATTGTTCAAGTAGCACTTATTTTGAGTGATGATGATCTTCCAGTCCTAATTGGACTATACTCTAAACAAATTAATCTCTTTGTTTATTGTGTTCAATATCAGTCCTGGAGAAACATTCACAGTAAATTTAATAGTTGACATTTAAAGAGCTCTATAGTTTTAAGCTTATTGCAGAGATGGATTATGGATGTCCCTTGTTTGGGGACATCAAGGGATTAGTTTAACTGAAAGCACAGAATAGCCTTTCAATTTCTGCGTTAATTTATGAAGTACTCAAGATTTTTAGTACTGTTAGCACATTTCAGCACAAAATTCCAGAGAAGAACTGGGAGAAGAAGTACTTGTTGTCTTACCAACACTTCCCTCTTTTTTTTTTTTTTGAAATGTCAGATATATATTACATCTAGTGAGTTGTCTGCTGCATTTCCTTGCACGACAAAAGCCACGGAGTAGGACAGGTACTGCCTGTCATGGGAAACATGCTGTTTGTGCCATTCTTTCATAAAGCACACAAACGATAAGATAAAATCCCCAAGCCATTAATCTATGGTAGCACTATTAATCACAAGACACCCATGGAAAAACTATTGTTTCTTGGTGCCTTTTTGAAGCATTTAGGCAAGCCATATTCATGACTCTTTTCTCATAGTTAACTTCGTTCACTTCTGACAAATTTCCTCTGTTTTTTATTTTGCATTTCAACAAAATGCTGAGAATTTGCATAGATATTTCATCACTCCCTCAGTAATCCTTCATATGCTTCTTACGCTTTTAATATTTGCATGTGTTTATCTTTTAATACACGTTAGTGTACCTGGTGGCAACATTTGACAGCAAGCTCAGATCTTTATACACTCCTCCAAAGCTGAGCAAACCTGGAAGAAGAGGTCTATTTTTAAAGGAATTAGAAGGAAGGAAATCAAGCCCAATCCTTGCACCTGCAGAACTTAATGATGCGAATACTCAGTTGGAGATCGATAACAAGTATTTTGCATACAGTTAATGCATTCTTCAGTGATTGCAAGGTCAAACTCACGTCTCCTAATTTGTGCAGTAGCAACACCTTAAAGATACGAGCTACAGTGCATTTTAAGACATCATTTTAGCACATGTGTTCATTTCTGAGTACTACCAATACTACAACTGAGGAAAAGATTAGTGTTTCTTTGTCACTTTTATTGTTTGATCAAATATCACTTCATAATACTCAGATTTGCAAGTTAGTTAACATAAATGGATGGCATTTTGAAATTCTATTCTGGGTTGTTCCTGTGTTTCCCTATATGACTGTAAATCAAGGTCTGAACTAGTGTAAACTAGCTTTGATCCTACAGTAAAAAAAAAATAATAAAAAAATAAAAAAAAAATCAAACCCCAAACAATAAAACACCTAACTCAGCCAACAAACAAACCCTCATTTTTTCACCTCCAAAATACTTCTGTAACACTTCTAAAACACATATGTAATAATAACTACCCACATTTCACAATTTACTTGTCCCAAGCCATAAGCCACCCACACAGTCAGCAACCACACTGGAAGACATTTCATAGAGCATGGAGCATTCTATCTGCTTCTAGTAGAAGCCTGTACATTTGCAAAAAAACAAACAAAAAAAAACAAAAAAAAAAACCACAAAACCAAAATCTGTGTATCAGTGGGAATATTTAGAGAAAAATATTAATACCTCATTTACTTTTGCTCATATCCCTAGATGCACTGTGAAAGTTCAGAATGGGAAAGTGTGGTCTGTGTTCTATGCAAAAGATGAGAAAGGAAGTAAATCAAGTTTGTCTCTGGATGGTACAAAGAATCAGAAGAAACAAAAACATGCAAGAAGCAGGGAGGAAGTTGAGCTGACAATGACAGCTTGGTAGAGAGAAGAAAAATGGCAACACGCTGATTTTTGTTCTAGGGAGGTTGAGGGTTGGCTAGCTTTTCCTGCACTCAGCAGGATATAATTGCAACATAGCAGAGCAAAATGAACAGCCCACCCACTAGTGACTTCAAGAACATATCATATTATCTGTTTTACTGTAAGCATTCTTCTACTTTGCAGTTCTTTACTTAGATTAAATATATTCAGCTCTTTCACTCTTGTTTCCTTGTTTCATTGTAGAACTTGAATGAAGACATCAGCTTCTGCTTCGTTGTTTGCCAATATTGAAAGCAGAAATACTGCACTAGAAGCATGATGGAAAAGAGGATTCATTAGCAAGAAACACTGATATATTTTTTGATCTTAAAAACCCAATCATAAAGGAGAAACTGGATTATATTGATGACATAAACAAATATGTACTTAGCAGAGGAACACATCTAATTGCGCATAATTTTAAACATGTACTGTATTTCTTAATTTAGAAATCTTCAGAAGATTCATTATTAAATCAGAAAAATACACCTCAGGGCAGAGTAACACACAGTACAGAGTTTAGCAGTGTACGCATGACTTAAGACTAGACTGCTTCAAGAAACTGAGGCTGCCAGAAGAGGTGGAAGGCATATTCACAGAACCATGGGATGGCAAAAAGCCACATACATTATCAGAATTTGAAACAGTTGTGTGTTGATAGGATGTAATACTACCCCTCTAGTGGGCGGTGTCCCTGCCCATGGCAGAGAGTTTGGAACTCGATGATCTTTAAGGTCCCTTCCAACTCTAACCATTCTATGATTCTATGATACTCCGTCGAAGAAAAATACAAATACTACAAGGTTGTATCATCTAAATGATACAACATTCAGAATTCAATAAAGTGTTTTACAAGGCAGCAGCAGAAGTGAATCTTTACTGACCTACTGATCTGAGAAGTACAGCTTTAAAGACTGTGTAGAGGGTTGACCTCGGCTCAGTGCCAGAACTAACCGTCCTCCCTCTCCTCAACAGTGCAGGGAGAGAAAATAAGATGGAAAAGTTGGTGTTGAGACAAGAGCAAACTAATAAGCAGAAGCTGCACACAGAAACAAAGTCAAAAGAGGAATTTATTCACTAATTCCCATCAGCAGAGAGATGTCCAGCCATTTCCAGGAAAGTGGGGCCTCACCACACATGGCGGGCACGTAGTGTACATTTGCTTGGGAAGACGAATGCCATAACCAAGAACAACATATCCTCCCTTTTTCATAGGTTTTATTGTTGAGCACAACACTATTATTCAGCTTTGAAAAGAGAAGGTCTGGGGAGACCTTTGAGCAGCCTTCCAGGATCTGAAGGAAGCTCCAGGAGAGCTGGAGAAGCGACTCTTGGTCAGGAAATGTAGTGATAGGACAAGGGGTAACAGTTTTAAATTGAAAGAGGGGAGATTTAGATATTAGGAAGAAATTCTTTGGTGTAAGGGTGGTGAGGCACTGGCCCAGGTTGCCCAGAGATGGTGTGAGACTAAGAGCTCTCTCTCTGCTTCTCCTTTTTTTCCACAGAAATTATGGCTCTGACAGTCTAGGTCAATGAGCTCAAAATGAAAATTATTCTTTTTCAGCAAATCATTTCCTATACAAAGGTACAGAAAAATAGTCAGCACATATTCATTTTTTTCTAGATGTACCTACAGCCTAAAGAAAAATAGTAAAGATCAAAAGATACGAGCAACCAAAGTGTCCAAACTGATCAAGCTCCAAAAGATAATGTCGTAGCTTGAGTATTTTGATTTTTACTACTCTTGCTTTCAAAAAAAGCTGCCTTCAGGCTTAATCCTTGTGCATCAAAGGGAACAAACGTAATAGAAAATGTTTTAAAGAGAATTTTCACACCAGGAGATGTTATAAGTTGCTTGTTTCAAACCCTGATTGAAAGATTTTTTCAAACCAAGCTTATTTCAGGCTTGAGGCAAACATGGGAATTTTCACCACAGTGGTCTATCTCCTTGAGAAAATGGATATAGCTGTATCCTCCCCCATCTTCATCTTCTGGGCTTTGTGATCTGGAGACTGTGAGTGAGTCTGGACCTTTTGATCTCTGATAATCACTTTTTTCAGGAGATAAGCAGAAGAAACCCAGCTCACCCACCACTCAGCAGTAACAGAGGGACACCTGTGAAGCCCGTTAATCAGTTTTACTCACTGATTCCCAGGACCATTCCCACAACTTCTCAGTTCTTGTAGAAGCCTTTTTCTCCATTTCTCAAAGGCTTTTTTTGCCACATCTGTACAAGGAATTAAAAAAACAAGTTAGAAGCTGATTCTTAATAGTTTCCAAAGCTGTTGATCTCAACTCCCCCTCTGGAAGTAGACACCTGAAACTGAGCTGCTTCGTTGCTAGATCCTGGGTTCCAGCCTCTTACAGAGGTTAACAGGTTCAAAAAACGATAACCAAAGTCTGACCATGAGCCAAGTAAAATCATCAATATCAAACACGGAATTTCTCTCCAATATTATCCAATGAGGATGGTCAAAGAGGAAAGATATCTAGAAACATGACTATAGGATTATTTCTGTATTTATTTTTAATATTGAAATACTTAGAGAAATTATTAGGAAAGAAGACAGAAAGAGTATGCAAAATGTTACATAGTAACTTTAGGAAACCCGGAGAAAGAAGCAGAGATTTTCAAGACCCTCCTGGATGCAGTCCTGAGTCATGTGTTCTAGGCAATCCTGGTTTGGCAGGAGAGTTGGAGTAGGTGATCTTTAGAGGTACCTTCCAACTCTGGCGATACCATGATTCTGTGACTCCATGAAAATGTCTTACTACAATAGAATTAAAGGTTCAATTTATTGAAAAAGCTAAAAACAGGCATAAAGAATGTTTTGGTTACCGTGCTCTAAACAACTTCGAAAAACTTTATTACAGGGAGTAACAAGGTCCTTGATCCAGTAGATAGTTACGATAAGAATAAAAAATCTGTATTTGAATGTCAAACACAAATTAGAAAAATAAAAGGGGTTTGGTTGTTGGTTTTTTTTTGTTTGTTTCTTTTTTTCAGAGATGACTGATTAGTCACTAATGAAAAAAATAGCATGTTTTTGAAGATTCAGCACTTTACAGAAAATTATACATCAAATACAAATTATTAGGCTCAGTACAGGAACAGCAGTGTAAAATATGAGATTTAATTTACATGATTTCATGATTCCTCTCTTCAAGGTATAAGAAGATGTAAGAATAGCCAGTGACTAAAAGTTTATGGAGTGTTCTTAACAGAAACCTCACTCCTTAAAGGGTCTAGAGTAAATGATTCTTCAGAGCTAGATATCAGAGATTTCTATTACAAGGCAAAGAGATCTTAAGTGTACTCATGCAACAAGTTTCCAGTTTTGAATAATTACCTTAGGACTTCCTCAAATACTTTAAAATAAGGCTATTCCTAAATTTCTGTGTTAAGGAAAATGCTGCATTTAAATATTTAAACCAAATTCAATTGATTCTCTTCTTCTGAACTGAAAGTATGATTCAGATCTCAGATTTATCCTAAAGCCAGGTGGAATTGTTCTTATGCTAGCCAAGGCTCTTTGGAAAACTCAATACCTTTTGCAAAGTAATTTTTAAATCACTTATCAAATAATATCTATGTATTTTATAAACCAAACAAAAAAATTGTATCATTAAGAGAAAAGTCTAAGTTTAGATGACCTGCAAAGTTAGTAGATATGAGCAATGCAGCCAGTATTTCTTTATACCAGTGCAAATTTTATGTATACCATACACAATAACATAGTCTTAGATACACACCAAAGTATGTCTTTCACATTTGGATTCTAATGTTTTACATTAGCTTTTTCATGTCAACACATAGTCATCCACTTACCAAAGACTTCCCAGAATTTTCTCATGTTGTCTTAGTCAATCAATTTTGCATTCAAGGCAGAAGGTACTAGCTTACATTAGCTTAACTACATTTACCCAACACCAGTATGCACAGGGGTTTGTGCAGCAGGTGCATACGCTCTTGCATCTAAAGATTTTTCTTTGCTTCCTGGCATGACAAAACTCTTATTTTGGATTTGGGAGGATGGGCAGGTGCAAATAGGACTACCCCACAGAACACCATTACCAACAAAAGTCTCCTCCAGTAGCAGGGTCATCTCTGTTTAACCCTCTCTCACTTTTATATAGTAAATAGGTATTAGTCCTTATAAATCTACCACACCTGCTTACAGACTACCAGCTGCCCTGGTACCTCAGGCTTCTCTACCCACTTTTCCCTAAACAAGCTCTGATGTCTGAAATCTCAGTTTGGATGAAGACATCTGTTTTCTTCTTCAGCATTTTGCCCCTCACAGGTGAGCCTGTTTTCATTTGCTTTCTTAATGTTGCCTGGTTTAACACTACATTTTCTAAATCTGTTATAAATCCTGCCACAGGGATAAGGAGAAACAGGGTTGTTAAAACTTCTCTGTCTCTTTACAATTCTCCCTGTTCACCCCATCAGATCTCTTTCTTTCCTATGACTAAAGTTATGTTACTGCTTTCAGCCGAGTTTCTAAGCTGCCCTCTCTGACATTGAGCTGTTGTCTATGGCCTTAGATCTCTGAAATCAGTGTCTCTACTTCCATAATCTGTTGTTTCAAATACCATCTCCTTCAGATCTCTGCTTGTCTGTGAATGCTCAAGATCACTCATTAGTCAGCTGACTAATTAAGGATTAGACATCCTGAATAATAAAATAAAGGCAATATCTACTTTTATTCATTCGAGCATATCAAAAGATTTCCACTGTTTTCTCCAAGCTAAATCTATTGAGTAGTCGACAACACAAGCAGCTGGAGAGGGACTCTTTGTCAGGAAGTCTAGTGATAGGACAAGGGGGAAGGGTTTTAAATTGGAAGACAGGAGATTTAGATGAGATATTAGGAAGAAATTCTTTGCTGTGAGGGTGGTGAGGCACTGGAACAGGTTGCCCAGAGAAGCTGTGGCTGCCCCATGCCTGGAGGGGTTCAAGGCCAGGCTGGATGGGGCTTGGAGCAATCTGGTGTGGTGGGAGGTGTCCCTGCCCATGGGAAGGGGGTTGGAACTCGATGACCTTGAAGGTCCCTTCCAACTCTGACCATTCTGTGATTCTATATCTTTTTTGTAGCACTGTTCCTGGGAGAAAGAGAGCACGGGAGAGGAAGGAAAACTGTTGTCTCCAGCATGAGCAGCAGTTTCAGAAAGACACAGCTGCTGTGGTTCCTAATAATTTTCAGCTAGTGCAAAGTTTAAACAGTGCAATGAAGTAAAATAAATTCTGCTGAAAGGGAAGAACCTGGCATCACTGGACTGTGCAAGAATGTATTGGTTCACCACCCCGTGTAGTCATAGAGCAGACTTTTTTGAACATGACAACCAAAACCGCCACATCTGGGGGTTTAAGGTCAGGGAGAGCCAAAAATACATCTTTGAGCACATTTGTGTCCCCTCTTAAACTAATCCCCTATTTTTCAACAAATGGGTCGCTCAGAGCCTTGTTTTTCTTTTTTACTAAGCCAGGTGGCTTTCCTCCAGTCACTGGTTATAAATCTTACAACATTTCACAGTTGCCCTCACTTTCAGCTCCTCCCATTTGGAGATTGAGGCTACAGGAGAGCTACAGGGGAATCCATGGTATTATAATTCCCTGGAAGGAAGCTTGATTGCCTGATTCTTTCACTATAAATTTTTGATCTTGAATATTAATATATGATTATTGAATTACTACACATTTATAGGGAGTGGAAAAAAAATCTGTAATTCAAATCAGTATTTTAAATACAACTTCCATAACAGTAAGTCTAAATTCACCCATTGGAAAAATTTCTACATTTTATATTAAAATTAAGGGATTTTGTACTCCTGTTTGTGATTCATATACAGATATTTCTCTTTCAGAAATCAGAGGAATCTTTATTTTGCTAACATTTCCCTTAATTCATTAGACGATACATCAAAGAATGAGTCTTAAGCATCAGTTTGATGTCCAGTCTGCCCAGACTGAGCTCACGAGCACCAACTGTAGTATGCAGTTTTCCAGACAAAAATGGAGTGAGGAGCTCAAAGTAATAAGCTTTGTTTGTAACTATTTGCATAAGGCATACTATGAAAAATTGTTTCAGTATGGGCTTTTTCTGAAATTATTCACTGATACACTGCATAAATTATAGGCACGGCAGGTTAATATTAATTCATTTAACACGGGAATTCTTCCTCAAAACATACTGGCACTTACCTTGAGACAGTGAACACACATATAGATCTTGCTAAACTTAGGTTAGCAGTCCAATATTAAAATGTCACTTCATGTTTATCATATATAATACCTTCACAGGCATGCGAAAAGAAGAGGGCAGTGGATAACTCCAACAATCAATAACCATCTCCAGCCTCTGGCTCTCCCAAAATCCCTTTAAGTGCTTAGAAATCTGTTATATTATCTTGCTGGAGAGAGGGGAGCTGAAGGGAAGGCTAGAAGGGAACAGCTCTGTTTATCAAGATGAAAATGGGAGCACAATACACACCCAAATATAATACTGAAACAGTAGCTATAACATGCACCAATGATGCCTTTTAGACAGGGCATTGTGAAAGGTAAAGAGCAGCAGATATACATCATGTCTGTATCTGTATGTAGCTTAGAAAAGGTTATCTAACATAACTGCCCAATACTTCTAGGGCAGATATGGTTTATGCTCTCAAAATAAAAACCTTTTTGCCACTGCTTATGTCCATTCACCAAATTAAATTTAAATTGCATTAGCAAAATGGCAAATGTCTTTGTGCTTTTACTCCAGCCAGTAAAATACCTGTTTCACCAGTCTAACACTGCCAGAAGAGTTGAAAGGTAGATCAGAACTAGTATAGGCCTCATGGGGGTTTGGCTCAGGTGGTTTTACAGGCCACATGCCGCAGAAATCAAAGAGCTTTAAGAAGAATACTGGGTTCTCCTTCATCCATTTTGCAGATGCTGAAATAAAGCCAATACAACCCTACTCAGGCTGTAAAGCAGTCCACCAGCAAAACAGCAATTAGAGCCCTGATGTTTGGGGCATCAGCTCAGTATCAAAGTCCTGCTGTCACAAGAGCTCAAATTGTCTCATAGTTGCCAAGGTAAAAAACTGACATTCGAGTCTGGCCTCCAAACTGTCAGCTGGGGGCAATTGCTTTGCATTCAGCTCCCCAAAGCCTGTGCTTCCAAGCAGAGTGTGGTGCACACGTCAGAAGAGCGATGTGCAACCTGTGAAAGGTAGTGGGACTGGACAGGGGAGTCACACTGTTTGTCCTGTGCTGTGCAACAGCTGAGCCACACAAATCTGCATCAGGATCCAAAGAAGAAGCAAGGCAACAGCTCTCCAGGTGAGCACCTAGGATAACTGGTGCAAGACTGAGCTGGCCTGATGGTTACCAGGGTGAAGTGATGAGCATGACACAAGTGTAGTAAGAATATAGGAGGTGACCAGGGACCAAGGACCAGAGCTGATGAAGTGTCAGATATTAACACGTCAGTATGCATATTTGCATATGGTCCAGACGCCCTTTCTGCTTCGTCTCCAAATGCAAAGAAAACACACTTAAAGCAGTGTCTCCCAAACTATCTGAGTTCAACATCATGCGTCACACATGCAGCAACACTCTGAGGGCAGTTGCTGAAACCATTGTGATAGTTCATTGATCCACATGCAGATCATTCAACCAAATCCATCAAAGTGTAGACACCTGTCTGCTTTTCTGCTTAGATGATTCAGAAGATTATTTATCACCCTCAGAGTAGTTGATTCTTCCTGCTCTATGGTTTCCCTGAAGATGTTTTAGCTAGTCGCTTCGACTACGTATTTCTAGTCTATATAGATGCTAGTGCTGAATCTACTCTGGGCACGAAAAAAAAAGGAAACTTTTTTCAAGAGCTCCTGTTACACATGTGCATCAAGTGAAACAACATCTTGACATATCCCACAAGTGATATTTACATATTCATTTCATCAAAGTGCCGTGAATGCGTACCACTTACCTCCCTGAAAATGATAGGGATCCCGCCAAGGAGGTTTGATGTGCTGCTTGTTAGCATCCTAAATTGTAGCACAGTTAACTGTGTCATTGCTTTCCTGAAGTGTTTATACGTATTATACTTCTCTGGTGTGAACTGTCACAGGTTGTAGGGTACAGAGACATTTCAAAGACACGTTTATTGTATTTAGTCTACATTCAAATCTGCTTTAAAAATTAGGCTGCAGCAAACAGTCATGTCACTTAAACAACCAACCCATGCATATACTTGCAGACAGAATATTCTTGTCTGAAATCTTCAGAGCTCATTGACTAAATTTCAAACTTGACAGAGGGGTACTGATCTTAGAAATCTTACTGATCTCATTGATCCAGCTGGAATCGCAACACACACACACAAAGGAATTAGGTTTCAAATTCACCTTGAAGCCATAAGATTGCTAGATCTGATGGGGTGGTAATGCGCAGTTGAAAGTGAGTAAAGAAACCAGGACTGCCTCTTTTGGCATGCTCTGCACTTAGAATATTTTAGGCACAATGTGAAACTGTGTCTCAGTTAAAAAGTCAATCAAGAAGCAGAAATCTGTAGGAAATCTGGCTTCATTAGTTTATTAGCTGCTCACAAAACTGCTTGTTTACACTGAACACATATTGCAGGCATCAGAAGTATTTGCAGTAACTCATCTGTTTCTAAAAGCTGAGGATATGCTGTGACTGCACCACCCTTCCCTTCCTCCATCGTGGGCCCATAAATGTATTTGCGCTAGTGTACATGTAGCTCTAAGTGATCCATGTAGAAAATATCCACACAACAAGCAAGAGAGCAAACACAAAAGGGAAAAGCTAGACAGGGTTATAACCACCAGTATCTACAATAAAGGGAATATGTTACATTCTTGATGCAGATCCTACGAATAGCAAGATTCAAATGAAATCGATTTCCTTATTTATGTTTATAAATCTCCTAGCCAAAGGGAATGCAGGAAAGATCTAAGTAAACAGTGACCATCTGTCTGTGCAGCTCATTAAGCTCTCTTCTTTCTTGAATCAGATGAGACTGTTACTGCTGGATTTTACATTTGAAAGTGGTAGGAAAATTCAGAGGCCAAAGATGAATTTCAGTTCAGGAGTCTACTGGCATACTCTGTCTGTGGCTCCTGAAATGTAAGCTGTATAATATGTTTTAGAAATAGCTGGCGTATTGAAGAATGCAGGTTTCAAATGCAGAAAGGAGGAGAATGTAAACATGTAATCTGCTTAGAGTCATTAAAATTCTTTTCCGTTTATGCTGAAAGGCCAGTCTGAAATACTCATTTCCATCAAGGCTACCCTTGCACCGTGGCAAAGGCAGAGGCCACGGCTGAGATCGGTGACCTGTTGTGCCAGCCACTGTGTGAGCACACAACACAGTAAATCCCTTCCCCTGAGAGTTACCATCTAATTAGACAGAAGGTAGGAGAAAGGGATTTAATGTATATTTATTTTTACTCCTACGTATAAACAGATGTTGCGGGTTTCTCAGGGGGACCGTGTGTATGCTAACCATTAAAAGCTTTGACTTGCTGAGCTCTAAGGCCCATTTTGGCTCTCTCTTAAGTACTGGTGTGAACATTTACAAGGCTCAGGTTAGCTTAAGAGCTAAGTGTGCCATCATTCCTTCCCATTTCTTAACCCGGAGGTGTCTCTACTTACCTATTTTGACCGTTGATCCCAAAAGACTTTTCCTAACATAGCATATTGATTTAAGAATATAGCAAGCATCATACATCTCTTGTCTTGTACCTTTCAGAAATCCAAAGGAAAATTGAGCTAGAAGAATATGTATTTTAGCCAGCCAGATATTAAGATGAGGAATTCCTTGGGTTCTAACAAAACATCATTACCAAAACAAGCACTATCTACATTGATTAAAAGTAGTAATCTCACTTTTAAGGTGAGGAAAAAAGCATAAGGGCAAAGCGCCAGGTACCTGAGGCTACTGAGCATTGAACTTCTGCAGACTGCAATTACAAACATGGGGCCTTGGGAAGGAGCAGAATCAAAGGTTTCCAAAGAAGACTTATTGCAGAACATGGGGAATGCAGGAGCCTCACTTATGCTCAGTCAGTTGTTCTTTTTCTGGAGCCACTTGATAATTACATGGAAGCCACTTGAATTAAGACATTTTCAGCGCTGTTTCCTCTTAAGCAAGTGCAATCAATCTCTCCACAACTCTTTAGTTAAAGAAGTCAGCTTTTGCCTTTGTCTTTGCATTTTGTGCATATACTTCTGGTTAGTAAAAAAGTTTAAGCACCTTTCCACTAGAATTTAATTAAATTACTCTACCTAACTCTTACAGTGTATCGCTATTTATGTTATGATCCGGGTCCATTGTTTTGTCTCTTGATGTTTATATTGAACAGTAACATCCAAACACCACTCTCATCCAAAAAACCCTAAAATAACATTTAAGTACATAAAAAATGGAGCCAAAAATTATAGATATTTAGAAAGCCCACACAAAGATGGTATTTATGTTTATTTCTCATCCAAGGTCTCAGCCCAGTCATACCTTCCACGGACAAGAGTTCTGGACCCCAGCACAAGATTTACGGAGTAAATCTTTACCCTTCTGATGAACAGGTCAGTGTCTGACTTTGGCCCTGTGCTTCAAGACTAGATGAGAGATATTTCCTGGCTGTTTCAGAAAGATATTCTTCACTATATCTGAGACATCAAACCGGACTCTGTTAGATACGGTACAGATATATTACACTGTACAGAGAATTTTTTCACAACTTCTTTAGATAACAAGATGAAAAAATGAATTTAACGTAACTCCAAGTAATGGTTTTGGCAAAGCAAAACCACTTTTCCATACTGAATTTATGTGTCTTTGAGAAGTATTTTAAAGTGTCTTTAGTCAGTTATATAGACAATGAAATACTTTGCTTTATCCACTTAAAAACTTGGATGTTGTCAAAGCCAAATTATGATGTTGATATACTAGTGCAGGAAAATTCAGCCATAAAAGGGAAAAACAAGAAATATATATTTGTCCTGTAATTATGCACTACTGCAGGGCTGAAGGAATTATGTCAAAATAGTATATAAGACTAGACTGAAACTGATTAAAACTATATAGAATTCAGGAAAAAATGTATGAAAAATGTTGGCAATGCAAACAGTGGCGTGATTATGGTATTATAAAATAAAGGAGTAACTAGTAACACCATGGGCCTTTCTTCTGGAATAGTAGATGACGTCTGGTCTATATCAAATGGAGATGATGGTAGAGCTGATGATGTAAATAATATCAAGAACTACATGAGGTTAAGAAACTGATTTTGCAAAACCAGAGCAGACAAGGAGCATCAGTGTGATAGTAGTAACAAGCAACAAATAATTAAGATATTTTAAGTTTTAAAAAAAAGAAATAAGGAAACAGAATGTTTTAAGAGAGTCAGGCATTGAAATGTAATTATAGATCCAGTGATCATGAACTAGCTTCCTTCTCTTTAAATGGTAACATGAAAAAAATTAATCAGGCCTATAGTTCAATTTACGTTACTGGGGAACAGCACACTGAGAAATCAAGAGTTCAAGAATACAAACTTCAGGCTTTATATTCTTCAAATAGAAAGTACAAACATTTTTCTGGAAGCTGCTTACAAAAAAAGCTATTAAAAACTATTCAAGGAGGAGCTGAATACAAGATGAATAACTACTGTGCAAAAAACTAGGCAAAAATACAGAGAAATGGCAAATAATAATAGTTCTACCCTGGAGGAATGATGATGCTCCTCCTCACCAAATCCAAATGCAGTGGGGTCAGGGCTTTTATTGGGAGCTGGATGTTGCCTGTGATACTAGCACATCTGGCAACAGAGAATGGATTTGGCTATTCATAGGAAAAATTAAAAAATTCCCCAAAAATCCAGTCGGCTGTATTTCCTTTAGCATATCTTCATCACTTTTTTTTTTTTTTTTTTCAGATGGAGGTGCAGTGAAGGGAGCAGCTACAGTGTAAAATCCTTCCCCTGGGATACAAACATCTAAATCCAACTGCAAACAAAGCTACCCCCTTGGAAAAGCTTTGCTGCAATTCATTCTATCCATAAATTTTCAAATATCCAGACAACACTCCACTTGATCACCTCAGCATAAAATTACAGAGGCCATTATCTGCAATTAATGAACTCGCCACAAGATGAAGAAGAGATAAACATGTAAATCATACCCTATACCTAAGAACATGTTGGCTTCGCCAATGTAAACATAAACGCACATACTAGAACACATCTTCTTGAGGGAAGGGTTGGGATATAGTCCTTAAAGGTCCATCCCTGCTTTCCATTTGCACATAGGATTCCCTTAATCAGTTATCCATCTTTATTTTGCTTAGAATGTTTCTGGGGTTTTTTACTGAAGAATTATTAAGATCAAGAAGCCCTTCTTCAAAGAAAGAATTGTGCCTTGTTTCAGCATAAGATATGTACCACATTTGTTAGGTATTCAATCAATAGAAATCACCTAAAAGCAGGAAGCAGGAACAAACTAACAATTCTGATCTAAAAAATGAACATAAAATAGCATTTGACCTGTAGCAAATCTGACACAAGAACCCCTCCCTACATTTGCGGCCTTTTTGGCAAAACCAGGTTTTACTGTTGTTCCTAATCAGGGATGACCTTTAAAGGGACAACTGCTGATATAGCCAGTCATTATACCTTTACATCAACTACACGCAGTATAGCTAATTCAAGCCTCCTGCAGTGTTTGCACAAGCCTTTAATTTGGTCTTTATCATCCCCTTCATCCAGTACCGTTATATTTGACTTTGCTTGCTTCAACAATCTTCCGCATTTAGAAACTGTATTCTTGTCTGAATAAATGTCTGCTAAGAGCATCTATTAAGTGCTGGTATCCCCAGGGTCTGAAGCACTATTTTTTTCATTTTTTTTTCCTTTCCTTTTTTTTTTTTTTTGCCTGGTGAATCTGAGTTCTAAACCGTGTAGCAGAGAGGAGAAGGGTTGCCTTAGTAACGAGGCAGACCCAATCAGCTGCACAGCCTCCCTTGAGACAATCTAATTTGTGCAGTAGAAAAAGGCTAGAACAGGTGGCTAAATTAATGTGCCAGACAGCTTAAAATGTTCCATGCGCGCACGAATGCGTATACAAAATATATCTGTGTGCTTCTATATGAACACAATTATATTTTTCAACAACAAATAGCATCTGGGGAACTCAGCCCCTCCAAAAACCCCCAAAGCAGTGGCAACGCCTCAACAGCCGAGAAGAAGAAGAAGAAGGGTGGGAGGGAGCAAAGCTCCTTTCCTGCAGTCCTGCCAGATCTGCAGCCACTCCAGGGAGGAGGGGAAGGACTCCTCCCAGCTGAAACAGGGATGTGATGTGTGCTCTTCCATCTTAACCGGGGCTTATGAGCTGCCTCCTGCTGATGGCGTGATCTGTTGTGCTCCTCTCCTGACTTCACACGGTGCCGGAGCTCCCTTGCCTGACCCTTTCTGTACAACTTCACAAGGCTTTCTCACCATGCCCTTGCCTCTGATGTACAGTGAACTCCCACCTTCATCCCCACAATTTCTTTATAAATGCAACAAATCTGAACACGTTTTGTATTAACCTCGGTCCACACTGCTAGGATTCATCCCCAGCATAAGATTCTGGAGCAGTTTGAATGCAGATCACATACCAGCTTCTAGCACTTACAAACACAATCCCAAACCAACTCATTTTGCAGCATCTCCAGGCTGGTTTTAGGCAAACAACTGGAATTGCTGTTTGTTTGTGTGTTTGACACCTGAAGGACGTGTTGAAGTGTCACATGCACAGAAGAGTGCTGCAACAGACTGCGCTTCAGAAACACTCCATATTGTCACAGCAAAGAATCACTCTCAATTTGTTTAGAATGTATAGGGAAAAAGGAGGAAAGAAACCATGATGGCATTGAGGTTATAATGCCGTGTTGGGATACACGTACACCTGGTGTGAGAGGGCAGTTCCTGCAGCATCTCCGGCTGAAGAACTATAGTAGAGAAGCAACACATTAAGCGCATAGAATCATAGAATGGTTAGAGATGGAAGGGACCGTA
>VXBW01007177.1:105153-215133 GCA_013400375.1 Thinocorus orbignyianus
CCTCCCATGACCTGCTGGTCACGCTGCTTTTGATGCAGCCCAGGATACGGTTGCATCAAAACTGCATCTTTGCTAGCAGTTTTTGTTAAATGACTCTAACTAGTTATATGGCAATAGATTACCACATTCTAAAGAAATGGAGGGTAATTCTTTGCTATGACAATATAGAGTGGTTCTGAAGCACAGTGTGTTGCAGCACATCTTGAGCAAACGAAGTTCATTGCTGGCACGTAACAGAGCATTTAAATCCCAGGCTATACAGCTCCTTTACAGAGTAAGGCATTTCTCATCCACCTACACCAGGCTAAAATATAGAATATTAAGATCATAAAACCCGTAAGGAAAAGTGAGACATAAGAAAAAATGGTAATTTTGAGTCCTGTGGAAAAAAAATATCACAGCGAAAATACTGGCATACAATCCATAATGGGGAAGCCACAAAAGACTGGAAAGCTTCTCGGTTTTTTTCTAAATGCATTTGGTGTCAAAAGGATGTGCCTCACAAAATTAATGATATACATTTGGGGGGGGTGAGGGGGTGTTGGTGATTTGCAACTATTCTGAGAGTAGCTGCTTATGCTGTACTAACAAGATGTCTGAGGAAGGTGTAGAATGTTATCTATGGTTTGGCCAGAAATCAGAAACCAGAACTGTGTCACAGTCTTGTGATGAAACCGAAACCCTAGTGAAACTAAGACAACTTTTTGCTTGTTTTTTTCAGTATTTACCAAAGGGAATGTATTGAATGAATCTGTTTCAAAAGGACACAACCACAAACTTACAGGGAATATGTATCAGAGCTAGGAACTTAAACAGGGCCTCCTGAGGCTCAGGGTAAAGCCCTTGTTCCTGCCTCTCACGTGTTGCCACTACACATTTTTTCAACTTTTCATCCCTTTTCACTATTAAAAATACAGAACCACAAAGAACTTTCCTGGTGGGAGCATTGGTTAGCTTGCTTAGGAAAACATACATCACAGTGGATTGGTATGGAGGGGAAATTTGTCCTACAGAAGTTGGGGGAAAAAATGTTAATGGGATGCTTTAATTGCATTATAGCTATTTAAGTATTTGGCTATGTATATTATGCAAATTATAAGCCTCTAGAGAAAGAGTAAGTGTTTTTCAGTGATGGTATGGTGTGTATCTGATTATATAAAGTCTTTTTAAAATAAATAGCAAGTACCCATCAAAAAATCCCATCTGCAGAGCACATAGCAATGTAACAGCAGCTGAGTAATAAGGCAACCAGTCCAAGTTGAAGAAAAAAAAAATACTAACATGTGTTTGCTAATGATACATGTAGAAAGAACTCTTCAATACCAGTTAGTTTTAAAATAATACCCACACCCCCTGAAAACCTGTGACCACATCCAGTGGATCCTCACCACCAAACTCAAGGTGATCAGCCTACACTTAAAGACATTGAAGCAAAGCTAGGAGGTCCTTCCTAACCTTTGAAATTATATTGACTTCACCTGAAATATTTTGTCTATAGACTTGGTGAGCAAGTTGGGGATTTATTCAGTAGTGCTCCATCCTTCACTATCTTTTAGAGCACCAGCATCAGTAAGTGGCATTATGGAGAGCAGCTGCTTTATTTCCAAAAGAATATCTGTCAGTCAATCACCGGCACCATACCTTATTCATACAAAGAGCAGAAATGCCACTGTTTAGACTATAAAGATTTCTCTGGCAAGGAGGAATACCCAGGTAACACAGCCTCAGGAGAGATTTGTGTCACCTAACCTAGACATTTACATCTGAGCTCACTACTAACTCTACTTTTATTGTAGTTAGTGTCAGAAAAGCAGAACTTATTAGACATAACTCATTTTATCTGAAGGTACTTCAGATGAAACTTCATTTCTGAAGTTCCGATGAAAGTTGAATAGCTCCTTGAAATACTCTCTTCTCTTCACCAACTGCAAACAATATAGGTAACTTCTTGTGGGGGATACAGCTACTGTGTAAATGCTTGAGATCAAATTCTATCTCCCATGTCCCTGTTTGATCCTCAGGGAATCAGATCTTAATAAAGAGATCTTGAGTGGCAAGAGATCTACCCTGCCCGAATAGTTTCTAACTGATTAACATGAGTTTCAGAGGGGCTTCCTGCCCCTGACCTAACATCTGGCATCTGGGCAGAATTTGGCCAAGCAGAACTTTAAATGCAGGCTATGCAAGAAGGAAAGGAATGAGGAAATACATCTGAGTAAAAACGTAACACATCAGTTTAGTGATGAATGGCTCTGTGCTTTTATTGTTTACTGTAAAGCTACTCAAAGATCGGACCCCTAACACAATCAAGACACATTCAGCTGGCTGAATTTATGCAATGATAGGGAAAAACTAAGAACTACTCAATTGGAAACCAAAAGTCTGGAGTATTGTCTGGACAGTACTTTTCTACTATTGTGAAGAAAATATCCACCATAAATGTTCTATGGTCATGTCTGGCTGTTCTCACAGTGCTGGTTTGGAGCCCCTAGCTGAGAAGGCGATCGTGCAGAGCAATTAACTAGTGAGCATGGCAGGAGTCCTCTACTCTAATGCTGCTTAAAGAAATTAATGCTTTCTTTCTGTCGTCATTATCACTGCCAGCTATGAGTGTTTTCCTTAGTAGGTACACAAAGACTGGGCTGGTTTGGCCTTAAAGATGCAAAACCTCGTTTCTCATGTTTGCAGCTAATACTCAGGATGAGACAACAGCTAAATTTTAGCCACCAGATCTCCTAAGGACACTCTATGAAATCTTGCACTGGTAAAGGTGGACAATGGAATCAAGACACACCGTTTGGTGCATTCTTGATGATACTAGTCACTATATTAAGGTTGCAAAATATTTTCCACATTAGATCTGTATTTCCGCATGGCTTGCTTCTGGGAATATGACTATTATGAAAACGCAATTTTCAATACACTAATTAATCTCTGACTTCTTAAAAGTATTTTGTGTATTTAAAATGCTGGCATAAAGGTTCTTCAATAACATATGATTAATTAGCAGGTAAGTATGAAACAGAACTCTGTTTTTTAAACCAGGTTCTTTCTTAATCATGTAATGAAATCAATCACTGTAGAAAGCACTCAAATGATATTTAGAATTCAAAATTATATGATCAAATGAAATTTTCACTGCACAATATTTCAAGGTAGGTTTAAGCAAGTATGGTATCAGAGTACTAGTGCTGATATGTAAATAATGCTCCCAAGAATATACTTTTTTTTAAGCTTGGAAAATAGCTCTAAGTAGACAGAGGTAATTAAGCTGCTCTCTTAAACTAACAACAGACCCAAAAAAGTAGTTTTTCCTCTTAGGCAAGTGAACTGACCAAAATCTGCAAAAGATGTGGAGAAAGACTAAGGTCCCACTAATTCTATCCCATACTGGCCTAGGTGAGAAGAAAAGGGAGATGACAAATAAGTACAAAAACCAAAAAGAGAGAGGAAGGATCATAAATCCTTGAAGTGAAAGCTACCATTGCATTATAAAATCCTACTTTATTAATGCCAAAGTTCATTCAAACTAGAAACCACGCTAACCAAAGAGATCATCTCTGTTTAAGCATTCGCACCAAGCCAACCCAGCACTTTTATTTCCTCCCCAATACCTCTAAATAAGCTCACTCTTGAATCAAGAGCCTGAAGTCAGCTAACTTCCTTCTATTTCCTCTTTTCTCCAAAAGCTAATTTGTTGGTCAGTCATCATGAAAGTTCACCCTATGAGCCCCTACTCTGTACTTTAGTTTCAACTCTGTTGAACCCTGCTGTGTGTCCCTGTACTGAGTACTCAAACTACTGACTCAAAACTGTCAATATAAACTAACGGCAATCCAGTAATCTTAATGGAAAACTGCATAGTTGTGTGGCAACAGACCCCAATAGGAGTAGGAATGACAGCCACAGGGCAGGATGTGTAATTCAGCATCATTGTCCCCTTTTCCTTTATTCGTATTGATATAGTAAGGGACAGGATTGAAAACCAATTCCACTTCATTTTACTTCTATACCTACTTTCTTTTTCATAAACCAGACTCACCCTGTCTGTAAGCAAGCTGCTCTTGGTTTCATCTCCACCTACAGAGCATAACCTGGCTCCATGAAACGTCTTCTTCCAGCATTCCTCCCTTCTCTGCTCTTTGTCTAACATGAAAGGGCTGGGAGTACCAGGATCTTCCTAAGTCAGTACAGTACCGTAAGCTTCTGCACTCTGAAAGCATTGTGTTTCTTTCTAGCAAATGAGCACTGAGTCTAATCCCAAAAAATGCTGAAATGAGGTTACTATTTCCTTCATTCTTAAGGCTCCTTTTCTATGTGGTAGAAAATTCCAGCAGTTCCACTAATGTCGTGCCCCAGCTACAACCATCATCCTTCCCTTCCCTGCTTCCCCTCCCCTCTTTTTCCCCTCCCCTCCCCTCCCCTCCCCTCCCCTCCCTTTCGGCAAACACTGTTTCTACTCTGGTGTTTACCAAGTAGAAACTAACTAAAGACACTTGCTATTTTTTGCTTGCTGTGTAGGACAGATTGTCTTTATGCTCTCTGAAAGATGTTAGAAGCTTTTGTTCAAGAACACATTATAATCCTATTTGCCACCAAATACTTTTACTAGAGTCTTGCTCAAATACAAAATATTAAACCCAAATACCAGAGTATGGAGATTGCAGAAGGATGGCAGAATGAGTAGAGCAGGCAATATAGAAAGCAGAAGGCTTTTTTCCCGGGAGATTAAAATCTCTGTTAACGCAATAGGTACAACTGGCAAAAAGTTGGAAGAACAGGTAGAAGGAAAGAGAGAAAGAGAGAAAGAGAGAAAGAGAGAAAGAGAGAAAGAGAGAAAGAGAGAAAGAGAGAAAGAGAGAAAGAAAGAGAGAAAGAGAGAAAGATTTCTGGCCAAAGTGGTAATGATCGAGACAAGTATCCATGCATTAGTACTCAATGACTGTAGAGGAACAGGTAGTATAATTCAATGCATTATGAACAAAAAGCACAAAATCTTAAAGACATTGCACTGGTGAAAGCATTTGTTTCCATATAATTATGACTTGAAACATTTTACGTCTTTTGTGCCCTGAAAACGTCTCTTAAAATAATTAGATAGGACAGCACTGAACAAGATAATTACTCCAGTCACCGGCTGAAAGACTTGATTGATGTTGTGAGCCTAATAAAGGACAAATGTGTCACAAGCCATAATTCTGAAATTTGGTGTGTATATTTTTGTCTAACCTTAATGCTCTTAACCAAGGTACGGTCAACACCACAACTGCTCAACACCACACAGCTGCTTAAATGCACTTGTTGTTCAATCTTAGTGTGCCTTTGGAGGGTAACCAGGTTTGAAACAGGTTTTCATAGCTAGGCATGCAAAAAGTTACTAGACTTCACAGCCCCCAAACCATTTAAGTTTATACAAAGTGCAAGTAGGAGGGAGTCCTGGAGTTTAAATTTCAGCCTTACTAGTCTTGGTTTTGAGTGCCATTTAGTTATTGATCCTTCACAAAATTCTGAGCTGGAAATGTTTACTCCACCAACACAGAGAAAGTGAGATTATATCTTCAAGTGTGATACTCACCTGAACTAATTATTCTCCAGAACACAGAGGATCATGTTATTATGTCAAATCTACAGATATCCTTTACATTCAATAAGACATGGCAGATGAAGAAAGGCTGTTGCACCACTACTATGTTAGTGTTTCTGATGTGGGCATTATATCTGATCTTCCCAGAAGAGTCAATAATAAATAAATAAATAATAATAATTAAAAAGACTTAATTAGGTGCAGTATAAAGATGAGGACTTTTAAAGTGTGCATGGATTTTGGGACTGAACTAGAATGATGGCAAGGATGTGTCATTTCAAACTAAACCATACAGGACACACCGAGATGTAAGAAATTACAACACCTAGAAGAGCTCTGTGTANTCATTTTTAAAAAATTCTATTATTAAATCAAAAGAGGTTCCAATAAAATACTAGCTTAAAATAAATTGGCTGAAGTTATCCATACCCCTTTTTTTCTTATATACCAATAGCATAGTAACAGCAAATTATGCCTCATACATAATACCCAAAAAACTTATGAGAAACACAGGAGTTTCAGAGATTTTATCTTTTTCCCAGGTCACACAGTGGTGAGATTTACTGGAGGTAGGTGTTACAAAAACAACCAACCAACCAAAAAAAACCCACAAACAAACAAACAAGTAAACAAAGAAAATAAAAAAACAAGTAAACCCCAGACCTCACATAGATAATAAATATTGGTGACAGAACTTTAAAAGAGGAGTGACCAGAACCATTTAAGGATTAATGGAATTACCAGCTGTTCATTTAGATTCTGTATTGGAAGTAATCTACTGGATTTTCTAGGACTGACACTTTTGACATGTGATTATAGGCAACTAGAGGATGATGGAAGGGTGTCCTGAACAGCAAGGTGATTTAAACTTGATGTTCACACTTAAAGTAAAAAGCAATCTTGCTATTTAGGGGCTACAGGAACCTCAGTGTCTAACGGGACTTTCAGGAAAACAATTGTTCAATGCAATCAANTATCCTTTACATTCAATAAGACATGGCAGATGAAGAAAGGCTGTTGCACCACTACTATGTTAGTGTTTCTGATGTGGGCATTATATCTGATCTTCCCAGAAGAGTCAATAATAAATAAATAAATAAATAATAATAATTAAAAAGACTTAATTAGGTGCAGTATAAAGATGAGGACTTTTAAAGTGTGCATGGATTTTGGGACTGAACTAGAATGATGGCAAGGATGTGTCATTTCAAACTAAACCATACAGGACACACCGAGATGTAAGAAATTACAACACCTAGAAGAGCTCTGTGTACTAGTATATAATAAAAATCACCACTACCACTTGCACAAACAAAAATACATGCGTTTGAGTCTTGTTATTAATACCACAGGTGTAGTTTTAAACTAGAACTCACATGGTTAAGAAACAGGCAAATGAAAAAAGCAACGAGTGTTTTAGCTTGAACTGCAATTTTTTACATCTCTGACACACACAGAATCTGAATTTAAGACCAACGAAACACCAAAACCTGACGTTATCCAGTGATTTCATTCACAAGACAAAATTATCATCAGCTCAACAACAATTTTAAAAATATATTTTACTTAAATATATATATATTTACATATAATATCATTTTTAAAAAATTCTATTATTAAATCAAAAGAGGTTCCAATAAAATACTAGCTTAAAATAAATTGGCTGAAATTATCCATACCCCTTTTTTTCTTATATACCAATAGCATAGTAACAGCAAATTATGCCTCATACATAATACCCAAAAAACTTATGAGAAACACAGGAGCTTCAGAGATTTTATCTTTTTCCCAGGTCACACAGTGGTGAGATTTACTGGAGGTAGGTGTTACAAAAACAACCAACCAACCAAAAAAAACCCACAAACAAACAAACAAGTAAACAAAGAAAATAAAAAAACAAGTAAACCCCAGACCTCACATAGATAATAAATATTGGTGACAGAACTTTAAAAGAGGAGTGACCAGAACCATTTAAGGATTAATGGAATTACCAGCTGTTCATTTAGATTCTGTATTGGAAGTAATCTACTGGATTTTCTAGGACTGACACTTTTGACATGTGATTATAGGCAACTAGAGGATGATGGAAGGGTGTCCTGAACAGCAAGGTGATTTAAACTTGATGTTCACACTTAAAGTAAAAAGCAATCTTGCTATTTAGGGGCTACAGGAACCTCAGTGTCTAACGGGACTTTCAGGAAAACAATTGTTCAATGCAATCAACTGGACTGAAGCTCTGCTTCCTCTCTTTAAATTCATATTACATGAATTGCTGTCTAATCAAATGCAAGTGACACTTTTAATTTAACTTACAGGTATATTTTTGGAGAAAAAAAAAAACCTCTTTGCAGTTGTACTAGCAGCCAGCTAATGGGCTGTACTGGTTTTGGTCAAATTTTAAAACGTTTAAAAGAGGTGCTATGGAAAATGCACAAACAAATCATCAAAGGGAGCCCTGCAGGCAGCTTCTGTAACCTTTTATTTTACATTTCCATCCTGCTTCTTAACATTCACGTGGCTCATGAATCACACAGGAGATGACTATATGGGGAATATTTATCTACACAAGTCCTGATGATGTCTTTTCCCAAGAAACTCAAAAAAATTTGAGACTCTCTGGCATAATAGTGAGGTTATGGAAGCAAGCATATTGGGGACCTCTGATTTGCACTGCCACCTGTACTTCTGGGCAGAGTTAAGACCATCTAAACCTACTCAGAACCATCAGGTGTGATATAAGTTTGCCATCCTACTTCCTACTGAAAAAATTTCAGGTCTTACCCTCTGCAACTATTTCCCACTCCTTTTCTGCCACGACTTGTTTCATCTCCTAAAATTATACCCATGCAATGCATCTTCTCGTTGCTCTCCAGCACCCTCCTTTTCTTCTCTGGGAAACCCAGACACTCCAATTTACCAACAGGAAGACTTTCAAATCTCACAAGACTTTTCACAGGACAGTGAAAGCATTCCTTCACCTTTTTCTTTTCTGTTTAAAAAAGCATAAACTATCCATCCAACCTATTTCTACTTAAAGACAGGACTACAGTTGGTGACTCATTATAATTTTGTTATACCTATGTCTATCACCTGTGAGCTCTGCCTCTGTAAACTGCAGAAGCAAAGCTAGTAAGACAGGACAGCACATTTTAGTAAGTTCACTGCCTTTAGAATATAAAATCCCTAGAAAGTAAATGCTAACAAAAAAAATGAAAATAAAAGCCTATTCATAGCATAATGTTGGAAGGGATGAGCTACTGAAATGAACAGTGCTTTATAAAATGGATTACTTGTATTCCTCTCGGCTCCCAGTCCACCAAAGCACTTCACAAAAGGCCAAGGAAAGAATGAAGACAAGAACTGAATGATAGTGACTTTGCTAGCAAGAGCTTAGCCAACTCGTGTCGGTAGAAGTGGGAAATGATTTTATAGAAAAAAAGAGGGGCCTTTCATGACTATTTTGTGGAAATCTTCTGCAATATGAACACTAAAAATAGCTGTTCATTAAGACAAACAAATGGTATTTGAAAATTAAAACTATGATTCTCACAGAATCATAAACTGCAAGCAAAGTTTTCTGAACAGAAATATATAAGTAATAATTGCATCACAGTAATTCCATTTAGAAATATATCTTGCAACTCTACACATTAACTACTGAAAAGAGACGAAAAAAATCACTGTAGCTATCAAGGTAATACTGCCATACAAGTGCCTGCTGAATGACAAAACAGAGGGGTTTTTTCCCCAGTTTGGCAGGATCTCTGGGTTCACCTGGTATAGGTTAAAGCCATGTCTCAATTACAATTAAAAAAATGCAGTTGTATGTCCTTACTATGGCTTACAGTTTTAACTACTAGATTCTACCTGAAGAAAAACAAATACTTTTTAAATCACACAAAGCAGAAAACTCCCTTTATTTCCTTTCTAGCAATATTTCTGCTACATGATGGTGATTCTTCTTTCACCTCTGTATGAGAAGGTGCTCAAGCACAGCCAGGTCAAGGTACATGGGAAAAGTAAGCAGCTATCTGTTTTGCCTGAGGAAAGAAAGAGCAGCCCTACTAGAATATAAGCCCATTTTCACCTCTTCCCTGATGTTGCTGGTAAATGGATTGAGAAGGGAGGAAATATTAGATTCTTGAGAAAAAGTAGGGAAAGGTATTTTTCAGCAGAAGCAAATGACTCCTTCCAGTTGCAACAGGATAGAAAATAAAACCAACAAAACCTCTGTCCATATTAACTTTACCCCTTACTTTTTACCCTGTAGAGCAGAGCCTGATTTTGGCCATGTCCTCTTAATAGCTTTTATCAACTATTCTTAGAAGTACTTAGAGTACCAGTACTCTTAATAGATGGCAAAACAGAATAGTAAGGAGCAGCTGCTTTGGGGCAGGTGAGAGGGATGGTTCTGGTGTAGGCTGTGGCTGAGAAAAGCTCAATCCTGGGATGGGGGGAGGGTGAGGGGGTGAAGTGTAGAAATCTTGTACACCAAGAATGAGCAGAAAAGTGAGAGATCCTAGGGGAAAGAAAAAGCAGGTGGATTGAAGTTTTGAGAGGTGTTGTCACTTTCTCTAGAACTTCCTAATGCTTCTCACGGTGGTTTTGTCCCCACCCCTGCTTTCCTCTGTGAGTCACCCCAGCCCCCTTAGATAAAAGCACCTTCTAAATGTTGCAAAGCAGGAGTCAGAAGTCAGTTGGGTGCCACTGGAGGTTTTGCTTGCCATGAGGCACTGGGTATAATGATAAGGATCAGCGAGAGTTGAAGGTGCTTCCAGTGAGCAGAGGCAGAAGTTGGCCAGCAAAGGGAACCTTGGACAGGCAGCAGAAGAGAAGCTCACTTTCAAGCCAAGTACACAAACCACAACCACACAGACAAGTGGGCAGCAAGAGGCAAGCAGCAGCTCAGGCAGCTACAGTCTGGTGCCTCAGAACAGTTACCAAGCTTTACCAGGTCTTGGAATTTACTCATTCTTGGAAATAATCACATCAGGGCAGAGCTGAAACACGTGGACAACTTACACTGTGGTTGTATGAGGGCTGTGCTGTGTGAGTCAGGCACTGTGGGTACTTATTTGCTCTCAAAGAAGGAATAAGAGAGATTCCTACCTCCAGTTCTCCCCAGCAACTGAAAAAGAACATCTTTGGAAAATAGAGTGGATGCCAAGGAAAGATGTTGCCAGAGTTTTAGCTGATAACCAATCTTTGCGACTGAACAGGGTAACATAAATGCCTGTAGCCTGACAGTATGAAAGCAGGAGGAAAATACCATCACCCTCAGAAGCTACGGTGAAGAAGAAGTTCTAATTAGTAACCACAGAGGTTTCCAGCAAACACTTTTGAGTCCTCATATTCAAACATTCAAAGATGGGTGATGGCTGGTCTGAACAAAGAGAAAATTGTGTTGGGGTATCTCAAAAGGATATAAAACATCCTCTCAGTTCATCATGTAATTTCTCCCATCCAATTGATGGCAATATTATGACAATAATTGTGTGTCTGTTTGACAACCATACACTGCCAGTCTTTTTAATGGACCTCTGTGTTTTCAAAATATCTCTAAATGACATAGTTTTTAATGAGCTACACAGCTGCAGGCTGGATACTAATTTACTAGAGAAACAGTGTTACCACACTCTTTTTGCCTCTTAGTAATTTGAGGTAAGCATTTCAAAATAATGATCATTCCAAAGTATTTTAAACTGAGATCTCTTGCTTTTTGTCCCATCAGATCCTGACTTCTACAGATTTACAGTTTTGCTGGTAAACAAGCAGGATTGCAGTGATAAATACAGGTTTCATTTTTCAGTTTTGCTGGTAAACAAGCAGAATTGCAGTTAGGAATACAGAATTTATTTTTCATTTCAGGTCTGATACGTGTCTTTGCAGACAGCATTAAAAATGTGCATGAGTCCAAAGTTACTAAAAGAGAGAATCTGTTGTTATTAAAGCCATTACTTTCAGCGATACAGTTGTCTAATTCTCCTTCATTTTGCTATTTGTGGGGGGAAAAAATGAATTTAATAAAAATCATGAAAACCCTAAATGCTGCTTGCATTCAGATTACTCAGGAAATCAAAATGGTTCTAATTATCCCAGTCATGTTAAGACCTTTCTTAAAGGTGAAAGGGTTTAAAATATTACTGCCCCTTCAGAACAAGTCTGATTCACTTATTTCACTGCTGGCAAACTACAAAAGCAATTTTAGGAAACCAGGGGATGGTAAATGTTTGTAAACCGTCTCCAGTCATTTTGAAGAAAATGATGACATACTGTATCAGAGCACACACCCCAGGAATTCTGGTCCTACGTCTGTTGCTTCTTTTTAATTTTTAAGATTGAAAAAAACCAAACCAAAACAAAACAAAAAATCTTTCTAGACACAACATTCCTTCAATGTTCTTCTAAAATTTAACCATTAATATGTAGATCTTATGGCTGTAATACAATAAAAATTTAAATCTAACTCTTGATGCACAACAGAAACACTTGTAATCCTAATTAATACATGTAGAACTCCAGAAAAAGTCCTGACACAATTTTATCTGAAGTGATATTTTAAGACATAGACAAACCTAATTCTCCTAATACTCCAGCTATTAAACACTAAACCAAATACAGGAGGCTGAATAATACGTAACCAATTTTCACAAATTTCTCAGTTTCAGCTACAGTATGTTCCAGTTTATTAAGCATTCTTATGCTGAAGGTGGTTGGTTTCTGCCAACAAGACTATCCTTGATCTATGGACACTTGCAAACTTCTCTAAAACTAAATGGCATGCTGCCTAACTGGGATCAGTAATTAGTCCTTTGTAAAAAAGAAGACTGGAACAAAAGAATCCATTGTTCAGCCACTGGAGCACATGGGAAGGTCTGAACAAATGCTAATTAAACCAGAGAAAATAGAGGTTTCATTGGTACACCAGTTGCTTGAGATGAGTTTTAGAGGCTGCCAAAACCAGAAAGCCTATGTTCTCACATATAAGCTGATCTGGATTAACAGTTACCTCTCCTCCTCACTGCTCTGGGCCATCTCCAAGCATTAAGAAGTTATTGCCTTCCATTCTCCTGTATAAATATTTTTCTGAATGCTCTTTAGCCCAAATTCATTCCACTGAACTGGATCAAGGAAGAATTAAACTGATTGTCTGGAGAATGCTTTGATGAACAGCAGAGGGTAATAATTAGTTAACCCAGGCTATCAACAGCCAGGTAAATTCGGCTTCATGCAAGAATCAACAGAAAAACAGAGATTTACCAGCATCTGGGGGAAGTGTAAGCAGAGATCCTGTGATACTGGACAGACCAACAAACAAGTTTGGACTTCTTACCAAGGAAACTGTTTAAGAGAGCCAAAGCTGTGAGTGTTCCCTATTAAAATGGAAATTAAAAACCCCATATATTCTCCTCTTAAGAAAGCAACCTAGCAAGGTCCTCCTCAGTTCCTTTCTATTACCTAGTTACTCTGCCTATGAGGCAAGAAGGTTAAATTTCAGCTAGAAAAGCCCTCATTCTATTTCTGTGTATTACATTTGGCTTCTTGAAGTACATAACTCACATTCTGCCTGTGGGCTCACCTTCAAGAAGGCTTAAAAATATCTGTACTTCAGTATTTGGTAGGACACTTGCCTAATGGTTTCCAAAAAAAAAAAAAAAGTGTGCCTAAAAGTATTTTACAAGCTTTTACTGATAACACAAGAGATTAAACACCTTGTCTTACTTTGAATTATAGCCATCTCTAAAGTAAACATAGCAAATGTTAACAGCCCACAATGGCTTGGAGCAGGAAGCGAAAAAATATCTAAGAATTGCAAAAGGGAACACACTGGCAGGAATGTTACTAAACATGTAGCCTAGGTGATTTTTTTTTTCTGTGGATATTTAGTGCTTGTAAATCAATAGAAAGAGGAAGGAAGGAAGCAAAGTAGCTCAAAAAAAGGGCAATTAATTGATGTGGAATTCAAAATACACCTTATAGAAGTAGGCCTACACATTTTCTGTGTTTGGAAGGAACTACAAAAGAGAAATAAGAGTGTCAAAAGGGTTGCTTAAAAATCTGATTAATGGCGAATAAAAAGTCCTGCTATTTAGAGAAGCAAATTACTGTTTATTATACTTCATCAGTCCACTTCTTGTAAAATTTAAGCATTTAAAAAATCTCTTAAAAGGTATAACCTCTTCAAAAGTACCTGAGGATTCTGAAATCTGCTTATCGCTGAAGTTTGCTGTTAAAAGGCTGAGCCTGTAAATACTTATTATTTCATTGCTGATCGTTATGCCAAGCATTGTTTCAAAGTTGATAAAACAAGAACTACTTAGACAGAAGAGGAATTTCATTTCTGAGTGATACATATTTTGAAAACATTTTTCACAGTTTCATTTGCCTCTCATTTTCTTCAAGGAATGTTAAATTCCATTAGGATGAAGGGTGAGTGCTCCAAAAGAATAGTGTGGATTTATCCTTGTCAATATTTTTAGCATCTATTTCATCGTAGAAATGTTGCTTCCTAGTCATTTTAACTGAGAATTTTTAGTTTAGCAGCAGCCTTTTATGACTGGCTTTGTAATACCATACATTACAACACAGGCATTCAGATAAACATAAATGGAAATTCCTTTCAGTTAAACTGATACCGCAATTGTAGCAATCACAGCCTTCTCATTTGCCTCTGGGGCTTGTCCGTTCCATTCTAAAGATCTCTGTATTCCTATTTTAGTTCGAACTCCTCGACTCCAAATTAGCATGTGTCCTTTGAGCCTAAGAATATGGTAGCTTTTTATCCCAAACACGACTATCTTGGCAGAGGCTGCGGTGATTTATGAAAGGCCAGATCTCTGTTTTTCCAATGAGGTCAATGTCAGAAATCTGATTGACCTCAGTAGAAGGTCAGTAGAAAAATGTCATAAAATTTGAGATCTGAAGGGATTGTTCTCATGCAGTCAGTCCTGTCTAGCCAAAATTTATTTCACCAACAAGCGCACAGGGATATGGAGATAGATAACAAATACTTTAAAACGATGGTAGTGCAACAGCCAGCTAAAAGATAGCTACATCTTATAAAAAACATACCTGTTGAAAGAATTTATTACCACTAAATTAACAAGCAAAGGCATTCAAGGATCTAGTGTCCAGTACTGTTGAACACATTGATCTTATAAACACTTTTTATTTATTGTTTCAACAGCAAGCAGGTACATGCATGCAACCCCCTTTTACTCACCATTAAAAAGCAAAAGCTGCAAGCAGAAAAAAACAAACAAACAAACAACAAACTAAAAACCTCAAAAGATACTTCAGGTATGCTTAAAACAAAACCAGTAATTACAAAACCCTTGTAAACAAGAGGTTACCTACAGGCAGCTAAAGGGCAGGCACACATGAGTATGGATGCCTGTGGCTGTTTTCTTTTATTTAAAATCAATGACTTCCAAAATTATTTTGAATAGAGAAACTCCATCAATAACCGTAAGTTATGAAACAAGCTGAATAGCCTAGATCAATGATTTTCCTTCTCATGATTATTTCTTAAGCATAAATTCCAAATCAACTTCAATATGGATATAGAGGTGAGCTCTACATATCTGGCCCTTAAGGGTGAAGTAAGTAAAAGAAGAAAATCCAACATGGTTTTTCCTCCATTTAACAAGCTGTATTGCTCAACAACAGTAGCAGTGTATGCAGGTGTAGATAAGATACACACAAATCCCGCAGACCTAGGTGTCTGTTAATAATGACTCAAAAAATGTCAAAATTTTGTGTTAGACACAAACTAAGAATAAACAGCTCCACTTTTATGATGAGGACCATCTCTTTGAATATATGCATCTCCTTGGAGAATGACCAGTTCAAAACCAACTCCTGTGTTGTGCCTAGGATACATAAATATAAAAATAACCGTATAAATTAAGGTTTAAAAAATGCTTTCTCCATAAAGTCTTATAGGCAACTGAACTACAGTGGATAAATATGTCAGTAAGAAGAAAATGCAGGCAACTAAGAGGCTTTTGAATCTGAAAAATCAAACGCAGGATTAATTTAAATCAAAATGCTGGCTGTATATAATTGTATATTTTAATGAATATTAATTACTTAAAGAAGAACAATGAGGGAAAAAAAATCTTCAATTTAACCCTGTATGTCTTTCTAAAAAAAAATAATCACACCTCTGGTCAGCTACAGACCAATGCAGGTGCAACTCAGTACAACAAAATGGTGTGCCTATGAAGAGATCAGTCTCTTTTGGCCATGAACAACAGCATATAATCTATTAATACATTTTAATACTTAAATATTTTTTGTTTATATAGATAAGAATCTATGTCTTACAGTCATACACAAGAACAATGGCCAACAACATACAGGAACTATTTTACTCTCTCTTTGAACTATGGAAACCTGTTGGTCCAATATTCAGGATAAATGTTTCTTTATCCTTGAAAAAGCCAGACCTTGAAAACCTTGAAAAATCCTTAGATCTTGTTCTATCATCTTCTTTTTATTTTTTTTTCTCTGCAGAATAAACTGCCAGCTCAATTCTACCTTGCCATCTAAAAAGCTCTTCCCAAGGGTATACCCAGTCCCTCCCAGTACTCACCATTCCCTCTAAAACATCACCCATCCTCTTCCTCTGTAACCAAACCTTTATAAAATCAATACTATTAATACAGAAACTGCAAGGATTTGCAGGCAAAGACAGATTAGAGGTGACATATCATCAGCAGAAAATGTAGGAAATTGATTTCACTAACACCCATAGACAAGTATTTCTCCTGTCCAGAGGTATGCATAGATGCCTTCATTTTCATTCACCATGGGATGGTGTTTACGACAGAAGACTTATGACTGGAGGTGATAATCTGTTTGACAGAGAAGAGGAAGAACATCCCAATGTACTGATTTATCAGACCTCGAGAGAAAGCTTTGAGCTTTATTTGCAGAGGAGCAATGACATTTTCCTGTGAAAAACAAAATAACTGCTGTCATCACAGGTCTAAAAATATGCAAGAATTCCATGTGCCAGTCTATATTTTTGGCAATATATACTAGAAACACAGAATGTAATTTTTTTTGCAAGACAAAAAAGAACGTGAGTAACATGCCCTGTGTGATTTCAGGACATACTTCCTTTTCTAACCATCAGAAAGGGCCTGCCAATTTTTAACAGGGAGGGGAGGGGCAGATGATTTATACTTTGCCTGTATTCTGAGGGATTCCTGTCTTCCAAAGTGTCTAATGCCATTTTAGTTGGCTAAAATGGGCTATTCACACAAATCTGCTCCAGTACGGCAACCCCTAAGCACGGATATAGAAATCAGTATTTACAGACATAGGCAGTTTATAGCGGAGAAGCAGCAAGTAGTTTAGTAGCCTGCAGAACCGAGATGATTCGCAGGCAGATTGGCTATATTTGGATAGAGAACAAGGAAGGATTAGGAAAAGAAAGAAGAGGGGAAAAAAATTAACTGACTGTAGAGCGATACAGAGAGTTGATTATGTGTATAAATAGTCTCCAGGACAGAAAACCCTTTCAAATTTTCATAAGACCGAATTCACATTTTTCCAAGTAAAATGAGAGTTGCTGATGAGTTCTTGCTTCTGATGTGTAGAAACATCCAAAACATGCTCCAAAACACCAAGTACACAAATTAAAATAACTGCATCCCATTAATTTTCTTCAATATAATGTTCTTTAATATTTCACTGTATGATTTAAATGCTGGAGAAGGTAAAAGCTGGAACAGATATAATTTTTTCACTAAAATGACTAACAGTGTCAACTCTCAGAGTTGCCTAAGAAGTCTATCATGGAATGAGCAAACTGGATTCACAGAGATCTAAAGGGATGCAATGACACATTTTAGTTTTCTTCAAGTAAAACCCTATGATATATTTCAGAGTGTTTTTACATAAAAGGAATTAATGACTCCTCTGTAATGAGAAGTATTGATTTTTTGAAAAGTACTAGATTCTAGGTACAGAAATAGATTATTCAGGAATTTTGTCATGGCTGAAAAATAGAACATATTTCAGGCAATGTTCCCAATCTGTCGTTACGTGGAATGTCCTTGAAAAGGCATAGTAACAACTTCAGAATACAAAGGTATTATCCCTTGTTTTTAGAGGGCCAATCTCAGCTCATTGGTAAGCAGGGAGAATGAAAAGACCTAAAAGTTTATAGTACAAGCCATTGGAGTATTTTAGGGTCTTTACTGCAGGAAATTTTACTTTAAGGTTCATACCTTATGGAAATACTATTTCAGAGAGCACAGTGCAGCCCTTCCCAACTGGGCATGGTTTGGAACCTGAAGTGTGGATAAACCAGCAAGAAATATGTGTTTTAGCAAACTACAATGCATCCAGGGTGTCTCAGATGTCCCTGCCCTACGTCATGTCGTCTCAGTTCACCATGCTAGCAGAGATGAAGCCCAGGGCTCCTCAATCAGAGAGCCCAACTAGCTAACATCCATTAACTGCTGGATTTATTTAATGGCCCAGGACATGTCATTACATCACACTAACCCCTAGTTTATATACCAACTCATTAATTGCTGTGGAAAGAACGATCTCATAAGGGTTGTTGACATTATCTGAAGATTTTGTTTGGTTTTCAGGTTTTTGCACAAATATTTGTGTAAATAGGCTGGCAAACATGTATTGTGTCTCTTTGAAATTACTGCAAATTAATCTCTATAATTTACAGGACTTTACTTCCATCTCATTAAATGTAACAGATCCACCAAATACTTTTACTATTACCTGTATTTACCCCTTTAATCTTCATAATAGAGCTGTCTCTTTCTGCTGTTCTCAAAACTGACAATGATGTTTACACTTCATTTAATCATCTATGTGGCTCAGGGAACAAGCAAATGAACCAAACTTGGGAAAACTGCAGAAAAAACATGCACTGAAAACTGTAAAGAAAGAATTTCCAAAGTTCCTGTGACCAAACAGGCAGGAAACCACTAGAAACCACATAAGTGTCTGTAGTTTATTGTATATGGTACTATATACTATAGTAGATTATAAAGGAAAAATTGTGGAGTCAGTGTTTAACATTAAAAGTATTTTACTGAAAAAAAATTCAGAAGGTTCTTGCAACATAAACTAGCTCTTGACCACTCAACATCAAATGTCAGAGCCAGTATTTTATTCATTAATAAAAATAATATTTATAAGTATTATATTTGACTTTCCATTGTTGAATTTGCAGAACAATAAACTTCTACATCCTACATGGAAGCAGAGTGGCATCAATAGACCTTGGCCCAGTTATTTATAGAAAGTGAAAACAAGCCCAGACTCGAATCATCACCAGAAGGCCACTATTTAAAATCCAAACCTGAACTTCTATTTTAAATAGATATGGCTATCATGTAGTAGATTGAGAAAGTTATGCAGAAGAAACTGCAGGAGGAGACACATGAAGGAGAAGAAAAAGTTTTATCAGGTTTTGTATCAAAGCTAAGTAACCATATACCTGAATCAGTAACTATTGGTAAGCCCAGGAACATGCATGTAGAACCTTAATAAAATTAATGTTTTCTTTCTTCATTTGATATCCTTCTCCTTCTGAAACCAGAGCCAGCCTGCTGGGATGTCACTAAGAAATGCAGAGCTTGAAAGGGACCCCAAGTTTGCCAGTACCCTGAGGTGGTACTGTCAGCACCTGTTTCTCAGAGCAAGTACCCCCAGAGCCACGCCAGGCTGCAAATAAACTTTTTAAAACAGAGAAAGTTCAGAATGAGACACATTGTAAATAATTTTTTTTTCTAAATTAGTGGTCCCAACCCCGGTATACTGTGCCCTTGTAGTGAGATCTTTTGGCTGTAGGCCTGATCTTAGTTCAATAATTCAGATACTTTTTGGCCGAGACTGAGATTTGCACAGTCCCCTCTGGGTCTCTGGGGAATAAAAATCTCATGACCCACGGGGCTTGGCTTTTTCTGCTCCCTATTTTTCCCAGCTGTCTTCCACTGTCTGCTGTGCTGCAGGGCTCCTGGTTCTTCGTTATCTTTCACATGCTCTGCCTGCCCTACTTTATTCTCAGCAAGGGTGCCCCTCAGCTATGCACAGTTGCTCCTTTTGGAGGGTCAGTCTCCCCTTTCCTCCAGAAGCCTCCTCTTGACCCAGTGTACAACTGCCAGGGCAAGAAACCCTCAGCCTCTCCCCTCAATAATTAACTACAGAAACAAGCATTCTTCAACAAAATAAAAAAAAGCAAAGATATAAAATGAACGGCAACCACCATGGTTTCCACCATGATTCACCATCTTCCATCTCTTGAGCAGCTCTTTTGAATCTATGCTACCTGTACTGGAGTCCTGAGCATGGAACTTTGATCAGTGACAAAGACATTTGTCCTACCCTTCTTCCTCTCCATGTCCATCCTGTCCAGCAGTGCATTTGGCAAATGTCACAGCTTTCTTCATGCCCTCCCTCTAGCAGCAGTGTTCCCACTGACTGTAGATTTAACCTCCTGCCAGAGAGCTCAAGTGGACATCTTTGGACAACAGCAATTCAACATGTTAAATGCAAGAAGAATGTCCCTGCTGCCACTACAAAACATAGCCCAAGTTTATGACCCTAGCTGTTTTGGCAGCCACTTCTCAGTCAGATCCTCGCTACACACTTTAATTATGTGTTTGAACTTGGGTCCTTTTTTAGTTCAGTAAGAAGCAGCAACTTTTTCTTAAATTTTAATAAAGAGTTTCCTTACTCTGATGATACCTCCCTTTCAGAACATCTCCAGAACTGCTTTTCATATGTTGCTTACAGATCTCACCTGTCAAAACCTATGCAGAAGCACATTAGGCTTCTGAAGAGCAGGGTACTTTTCAGTCTCGTGAAGTTATTATCAAACAAAACAGTGCATGCTAACATCATACGCAGAAAATTGAGTGTTACAAATGCCAGGAAGATAAATGCAGACTGTATTTTCAAGGAGAGCTACAAAGGTTTGCTCTGCTGTATTTGCCCAGCTCTCTAGCGATCTTTAAATACACACAAGTTTGACAGAGTGTCTTCTGCAGCAAGCACAGAGAATTCCAAGCAGCCATTTTAAAGCTTTTACAGAAATGCCACATTTTTAACAAGAAAAAGACAAAATCCACTACCGGGAGCTCAGCGATATTCTCTGTTTGGTGCTCTCCTTTCCTCGTCACCGTTGCTTCATATTTTGTTTTATTTTTTCTAAATGTAATTTTTGAAATAACTTGTAAACATGTATTTTGAGAAACGGTTAATCCTGTTTATCTGCACGTATTAGCTACTACAAATAAACTATTAAGGCTATGCACCTCAGACCACACCTCTGTCAAAGCACTCGTACGAAAATAAAAGGCGATGATGTAGTAACGTCCAGAAAACTAAAGCACACACAGGTTAAGATGTCTGCAATACCAGCCTTTGTTTAAGTACATCCAAGAAGGGAAATCAGTATTCCTCAGGAGAGTATTTTGTTGGTACAGCTGCTGTTGCTAAGATTGGCTCAGTGTCATGTTCTCATTAATACAGTCTAATGGAAAGCATAAGATTGAGAATGTGCAGACAGACGTAATGAATTTATACTGAAAAGACAACAAGGTAGAAATTCTAATTGCTTTGGCCTGATTGGGTACTTTATATCTTGAAAGGATCGTGTTTATAAATTAGAGTTTAATGATATTTATGAATCACAAAATTAAGTCCGTCCTTGTAGCAATCATTAGTGTGAAAGCAATTGGTGCTGCAGCTCGTCCTCTAAGAGCTTCAGCACAAAGAAACGGGCATGCTTGAAAGCAGGTTTGCATTTTAGAGCAAATTGTTACTATTGCAAAGAAAATGTAAGGTTTTAGGTACACAAGCATTTTTGCTTGTGTGAAAATAACTCTTTGAAGCCCACATCTCCCAGAGGAAGACAAGTATATTTTGTCCTACCTTTCTGTAAAAGGAAAAATCACTTTGTACTAAGCAGTATTAGACCTTTTCACTCTCTCTTTAAACACATACACAGCCCTGGACATCTTTTAGCTGTTAATTTCTCTGCTGGTGCTCTGAAAGCCTGAGAGATACAGGAAAGAAAGGTGAAAAAAGCAAATGGAAAAAAAATTTGAAAGGTGATGCCACAGGAACCTTAAACAGAAAAAATCAAAAAATTGGGAAAAAATTTTTGAAAAAAAATTACATAAATGACACCCATGGAGCAGAGAGCTGGCACTCCCAACATGATTACTGAAACACAGGTTACTAACCACGAAAGAGAATCCTGGAGGTGAAATTTGACATCTCCCTTTGCCAAATGGCTGCATCTTGAATTAAGGAAACATTTGTAATCAGGCCCAATGATTAATTACAACCTTGCAATGAAAGTTACATCAAGCAGATTCACAAGCATAATGTGCAAGCTGTCCATGCATGGACTGCAACCATTCCTGCCCCATCCCTTCTTCATTAGCAGCATCCAAAGCTCTGTGTGATGCAGCACGGGACATCTTCTGCCTCCAGTGGCTCTGACAGCTCTTTGTCCTTACTCCCTGGGACTTCAGCATCCTACCACCTACCTGTACGTACACACTCCTTCATTGTCTAATTGTTCCTCTACTAACAATACCATGAAAAAGCTGGTTTTTTCAGCTGCTAAGATGGGGCGCACCCGTATCAGAAAGTACCTTAGTCTAATATGTAGCTTTCAGTATGCTTATTGTGCTCAGTATTCCTATTTTTCTGGGTGACATTTATGCAGAAGGAAAATTAATTCATTTTGTCTTGAGCTGAACAAAACTCAGGCTGCGTCAAATCAGAAAACCAACAAAAAGTACCCCGACCAACGTTAGTGCAAAACCGTATTTGAGAATTTTATTACTCAGATCTACCAGATGCTTTGTCTTACTCTGTGTGTCTATCAGGGCACAGCCAGGGAGTGGATGCTGGGGAACGAGGGTCAGACACATCTGGGCAGGTCCACGTGGATGTCAGGTCCAAGGTTGAGCCAGGAAGCCAGTCTTAGGTTGGGGCTGGCTTAGCAGAGCCCGTGCCAGGCAGGGCAAGGCTGTGGGCAGCTGGAGATTGACCCTGCTATAGCAGCACCGGGGCAGAGGCTGATGGCCCTTGGAGGGGTGACATGGGATGCTGGACCATGGGCTGGGGTGGGGAGCACCCCAGAGATTGGGCAGGAATGGTCAGAGCTGGTGGTGCCCTCAGGGCTGTGGCAGTAAGTGTCTTTTGTGAGGGTTTGTGAGGAGACCTAAGAAACATGCTTCTGCAAACAGGGCAAGAGCAGTTTTCATGTTCTAATAGCACTTGGACATGTGGCTCAGGAGAGGTTGAGCTGCTGGGCAGTGACCCAGTCACACCATTCCTTATATAAGCCTCACAACACTGAACCTGCAGACATCAGGTGTTTCTGGGCTCAGGAAACTCTTAAGCAGAGTCCTGAGAAACACATCCTTCAGTTTGCTGCTGTCAAAGGAGCAGCTGAGGTCTAGCTTAAAGACCAGCATGCTCGTGGGTGACCACTTCTGAATGCTCACCTAGAAGCCTCAAGAACCTGGCTCACGTTACTCGTATCTGCAACCAGCACAAATAGAAGCCATAATGCACACAAATTGAGTGCTAATATGTTAAACTGCTCTGTAATAACTAGGTCATAGGTATTTTTCAGGTTGGCAGCTCAAATTAAAGAACACTTAGGGATGAGTTTCAGTTGTCCATACATATTTAATGCCACTTAAAATATCTGAGGCCTGAACCACAAGTCCAGAAAGGCATATGTTGGGTTTTTTACCCTAATGTGGGTGCCTTTGATAGCCTTGGATTCTTCTAAAAGCCTGTCTTCAGGAAACAGAATCAGCCCTTAATAACATCTCTACTTCAGGAATTTATCTGTAAAATGGAGGTAACAAATTATTGTAAAGGTTTCTTATAAACATTCATGTTTCTGAAGCTTTCAGGTAGTTCAGTGTTTAAGGTAACAAATGCTTATGAAGAATCTAATAATTTCTCCTCTAGTGTTTTAAAATACATTTACCATAGCAACAGATTCAATGGAGAGAAAAATAAAATATTGGAGATCTACCCATTCATCTTCTGGATTATAAATTATAGTCAGACCAGAGGAAGACTCATTAACCAAACCCATTTACTCTATGGTACCTGTGTACTTTTATTTGAAGTCAAGTTTTACTTTTTATGTTTAAGATTTCAGGAGCTTAATGAGAGTGGTACAAGTTGATGGGGGAAAAAAAAAAAAAAAAGTATACACTATGAGGCAATGAGGTGTTCCAATTTGTTTTATTTTCCCTGATCTAGATGAAAATTCAGTTTTTCATTATACACTCCAAGAAGAGACTGAGTAGAAAAGTGTATCTGAATACACATATTAGTAGTTCATCAAACAGTAGGTGGAAGAATAATGCCTTTGTGATGGGGGTTTTTTTGAGTGCGCTCCACTGTTTAGAGAGAGAACTTTGGCCTAGCTAGATCCCCTGAAAATGATTAGCGTGCTCAGTTGCTTTCAGTCCCTTTCCATTTCATTGCAGTGTGCTTGGAGACAGACCACCTGCAGAGACGCTAATTCAATCTAGGCAAACGTTACAAGGCAGAGTGACAGAATTGTGGCTGAACTATGCCTCCTCAAGAGACAGAGCCCTATCGAGAGGGCTGAGGAGACAGAGCAACTGAATGCAATGCGCTGGCCAGAGGCAGTAAGGCTGGGGAACTTAGTTTTGCTGCCAGAAGTGCCTGAGGGATTCAGCTAAAAGGTGGCCCCAACTAGAGTGTTTGAAAAGAAAAAAAGAACATGGATCTTTTCAGCTCACACAGAGTATATGACACTGGACTGGGTTAAAAGATTTAATAAAAACCAAAACAAAACACAAAACAAGAAGAAATGTGAGTACACATCCACAGGAAGAAATATTTGTACAGAGCAGAAGATGGAGGAAACATGGGTAGAACAGCAAGCCAGGCCAAAGAATGCTCCAGACCACTTCAGAACTTCAACTTTTTTCCTGTGAAGCCTGTTGCCATTAGGATAAAACAAGGAGAGATACCACCTGTTTTTTTGGGACCCGACAATGCTATAATAGACATTCACTTTTCTACCAGTGTAGAAAATGCTGCTAAAAAGGACAGGAGATGAGTTAAATACATACAGGCAGAGAAAACCTGATTCATGCTCTAAAATAAAAACTACAGCACTTCGACAAGGTTCTGGGAAACTAAATCTGTTAGACTATACTATGTAATCCAATAACCAGAAACACAGGTTTACAAGGCAGAACTCACAGGAGGGATTTTATATCTGCTGCCAAAGAATCCCTACAAAAGTCCATTTCACCAAGACACACCGGAGTGAAATATTTGTGAAATAAATAAAAAAGAGGAGACATTTGAAAAGAGTGCTCCTGATTTGAGGCTGCACAATGAAGCATCTTTACTAGTGAATCCTTCTCTGAGCAGGTTAGTCACAAATGGCAGCAAGCAATTAGAAAAGACAGAAACAGTAAGTGCTCAACAGGAGATACCCATAGCAGTTGGCCAGTAATAAAAACAAATTCAATCAAAACACAACTTTGATGGGGGTTCACAGTGCAACAATTCTGAAAACATCAGGGTCTGGGACCCCTGGTTGCTCTCTTCGTATGTCTGGCTGTATCGTGCTACCTGGTAGCCCAAGGTGCTAAAAGTGAGGACTGTCATTGTAACCAACATAAGCAAGAATGGCCTCACAAACTAATTCAGCCCTGATTAAAAGCTATGAAAGTGTCTGCTAGATGTGCCCAGATAACCTTTACTAGCTTGACAGAAAGAACTTGCAGCTCATCCTAAAGTATTGTCTCTGCTTGGCAAAATGTAAAACAGATTTGCCAACCTGGAGTACTGACTGATTGCTTGATTGCAATTAAATAACGCAAGATTATTCTGCTGAAGGAACTGACTTGCAAAACATTGTGTGAAGGTGACATGACCCTTCAACCTTATCCTGTTCCCCAGGAGGGAGCAGGGAAAGCGACTCCTCTGGATCCAGGCCTGGATCAGGAGAGGCTGACAGATGCACTGAGAGCTGTGGCTCAGCCCAGAGGTGAGGTGGTCCTGTGAGGGAGATGATGGACAACATGGGACAGGCAACTTTTCCATGGGCAACTCAGAAACAACATCTGACTCCTCCAGACTGCTTAACTAGAGGAGATTGGATATGCTCCAGAAAAGCCCTGCTCATATCCTCACATAGAAACAGTCCGATAAACGAGAGCTGCTGCTTTTGTTTCACCATCTCCAGGTAATTGGAGCAGCACTTGCTTTGGCCAAGATCATTTCACAACTTCTTCCACAAGCCCTTTCTTCATCTGTTTGTTTGGAATATCTGCTGGCTATCGGCATGAGGTATGATAGGAAGCTCATCATTTCAACATAGAAAGGACATAGAACTGTTGGAACAGGTCCGGAGAAGGGCCACCAAGATGATCAGAGGGATGGAGCACCTCTACTGTGAGGACAGGCTGAGAGAGCTGGGGCTGTTCAGCCTGGAGAAGAGAAGGCTCTGGGGAGACCTTAGAGCAGCCTTTGAGGATCTGAAGGAAGCTCCAGGAGAGCTGGAGAGGGACTCTTGGTCAGGAAGTCTAGGGATAGGGCAAGGGGGAATGGTTTTAAATCAGAAGAGGGGAGATTTAGATGAGATCTTAGGAAGAATTTCTTTGGTGTGAGGGTGGTGAAGCACTGGAAGAGGTTGCCCAGAGAAGCTGTGGCTCCCCCATCCTTGGAAGGGTTCAAGGCCAGGCTGGATGGGGCTTGGAGCAACCTGGTTGTGGTGGGAGGTGTCCCTGCCCAGGGCAGAGGGGTTGTAAGTGGGTGATCTTTAAGCTCCCATCCAACTCTAACCATTCTATGATTCTATGAACGTAGGATACAAATAGCAAAATCCTCACCGAGGTGTGTACCATCAGCTTTTTACGACAAGGCAGACTGCTTTTTCTGTGGCTCTAACATTAAGCAATGTAAGCATTTCACTTTTTGAAGCTGTGGTGTTTCTCAATATGCACTATCTGGCTCTTTTAAAGCAGGAGATGACTCTGTTTTGGCTGATTTACTCCCTTGTTGGATTGTGCACCCCTCAGGATCACACAGTGGTGAGTCAGTCATTTGTAAGCAGGAGAGAGAAAACCCAAATGAATAGGGAAAACCACAGGCTTCATTTTTGGGATCAAAGTCTTCAAAGAAATCATGCAAAAGGAGCAAAATTATTTACTGAACAAAACTCAAAGCATGATCTTTCCCATGCAGCCTCAGCAGTGCCTGCAACTGGCCTTACCAACTATAGAACTAAGAAATCATTTACGCCTCAAGAAAAGATAACACACATTTTGGATCCTCCCTTTGGGAAAAGGGGCTGAGTTACGTGTAGTGCCTGGTGTTCATTTTCTTCAGAGGGACTGAAGCATGGGCATTTAAAACAAGTCATTTTCCAAGGACAGGGATATGATTTTAGGTATATTTCATAAGCAAAAGATAAGTATAATATGCTGGCTTTGCAGACCTGAGCACTGGGACAGTGCAGGACAACTTACAGTAAAGGTTTGTGTGCTTTCTTACAAGCAGAATCAGCCCGAGGAGGCTAAAAAAACAACATTGCTAAGAATGGATTTTTGCAAACACAAATGAGACTACTTGGTATTATGTCAGGGGTATAGTGTTTCGGTATATAATATTTTTTTTTGGCAGCAGTGGTTTGGTTTCCCTGGGCTCAGAGCCCAGTTTCTGTTTAATTTTCTGTAAGGTTTCATAGCAGCCTAGGCATACAGAGGTGGCTTGCTTGCAAATATCCACATATCTCAGTATACATATTGATTAGAATTTAAAAATACCCATCAACCTGTTGGATGGACAAGCACTGCTTGTTTATGGCATTTCCATCGGAAAAATCTCATCTTCAAACTAATGGGAATGTTTCCATTGGAAGAAGTTTTTGGGAGAACTGGCAATGTAATGCATCACTATGAAGCTAGATGGAATAAAAATAAAAAACATAAAATTAAAAAAAATAAAATTAAAAAATTAAAACCACATTGATTCGTCATTACAGCTTTGGGCTTAACTCCTGTCCCAGTTCTGAACAATTTTGTATACCTGCAGTGACCTTCAAGCTTTATTAGGTCCAAAGTGAGGTGCTAAAATGAATAGAAGATGTTTTTTTCCCAGGATGCCACCAGTCTTCTAGGTCCACTCTCTTCCAAACATCTTGTTTGAGGCAAAGGATCTTAAAGAGGAGTTTCCTGAGGCATCGCATTTCCCAGGCAATTAAGTTCAGCTCAGAGATGTATTAACTCAGTTAAAAATGGACTCTACCTGATTTTATTCAGTGTTATTCCTAAACTAATGAGCCTCAGGGAGATAATGAGCTCTTGGCAGAAAAGTTGGAGTCAGCCCTAGGGCCAGCTCCCACTGCCCTTGTCACCTTCAGTGCTGCCTTATGTGACACAAGCCTGAACCCTCTTTTCATTTGGACACCACTACAAATCTGTGCAGTTGAATTTAGCTGCAGCCCTATATGTAGCTTAAGACAGCGAGACTGAAAGCTCTACATCCATTTATATATCTCCTCGAAAACTGGGCTCATCATTTACATTAACAGGTAAGTATATCCCTCAATGCTGCACTTGTATGAACACATATTCATCTTGTTCTAGAAACCTATTCTTTCAAAGGCTTCAGTGTGCAATCAAGGTTGGGTGAGCAATGAAAAATAAAGGCATACATTTGAATGTCTCTTTACTGTAGCTCTAGAGGTCTTGTGCTTGCTTTCTGTGAAATGTATATTTTTCAAATTTCATTTCCAGAAAAAGTGGATGGAATGGCATATCTTTTATTGCTCATAGCAAGCAGTACAAGTAAGTAATTTACAAGCAATATTTGTATATGCATGCAGTCACAGAGCAGACACCACTTTCTGTCTCCTCTTTGGCAAGTGCAAGGAGTTAATAAAGTTCTCAGTTTTTAAATATTTAGTCCTTTGAATCAGGTTCTTCAAACTAATATGTCTGTAAGGGTGTCTTGAAATTCAGCAAAAGATACTTTGATTACTCATATTAAAACCTTCCTAATAGACACAAGGGATTGTTGGTCACTTGAATAGTGAAGTGAGATGTCTTTGCAGGTTATATGTTCTCATCTAAAAAGTGTACATGAAAGAGAGATTATTTGCCAAAGATTTTGGCATCAATTATGCCAAAGAAAGACAAAATGGTTTCAATGGGCTCATCTCAACCAAAAATGGTAGGCAGACAAAAACTAGACCTGCGAGTGACAGAAAGCATTGGGTCACTAGCAACCAAAGGTGATTAAGCACATCATTCTCTTTATAATGTACAGTTATCCAGTCAATTGAACTCACCATTCCAATTAGTCCTAGTTATCCCCATTGTTGACAGGCTTGGTAAAGAAACCAGAGAATAAGCATACACGTTGAGCACACCACAAGTCACTGTAGATACACACTGGCAAAAATACTTTGATATATTTTGCATGCCAATGTGGTCCTGTACTTGCTCTGTTGAGCGGACTTCTATTTCCATCGCACTTCCACGAATCAATCAAAATTCAATTAAAAGTAAAAATAGAACTGCAAAAACTCAACATCCTGTTAACTGGAAGATTTGGTGGATTTTTTTTCTCCTCCTCATTTCAAAATCTTAGATAAATTCAATTGGTAAAAATCCCTGGGAGGGAGGAATAAGAAAGTGCAAATTGTTTTTGTCAAAATCCTTCCCCTTGGTGGTGAAGCAGACGTTTTGTTGGTGACTTCAGTGAAGTTGTTTCAATTGCTGCACTGCTAATTCAGCTCCACCTAATGTTTATAGAATGCCTCTGGTTTTACTGGGGGTAGTAAAAAAACCTTTAGTGGTTGTCCTGTGCCATATGCATAAGGAGTAAAGATGACTGAAACTAAGGATGCACATCAGCACATCAAATTTTATCCTTTTCTAGGCTATAGACTAGTTGTCCCAAGCTTTAAAAGCACTAGTGTGATGACTATGCCTATTGATGATATAATGGAAGAATTTACTATCTTTTTATTCAAAAGAAACCCTCATAAGCTAAAGATGGAAAATCATTGTTTTATAAAACAAAAAAATAAAATAAGAGCAAATTTTACTGTCTCCTGCCATCCTTGTTTTCCTGAATTAAAATTATGATAGGGTCATTCCCAGAATTAAGAGATATGTCACTTCAGTAGTGACCTCATTAGTTTTAAGTCTGAAAAAGGTAGATAATTAAAGTGACCTCACCAAAAAGGAAAGCTAATGCGGTCAAGAATGACAGTATTGGAACAAAGAGTCAGGAAAGTGATGCATAACACCTTTGTAAGGTCTTTTATATGGTCCCATGTGGTTTTAGTGCTTCTGATTGATTTCAGTGAGATTTATCAGAGTAAGGAGCTATAAAATACAGTTACCACTATCACAGTCTAGATACTACAGATTAAAGCTTGACTGTGACTGGACCTGTACAAATGCTCATAGATGGGAAACTGAGTGCAATAACACTCCGCCTCCTTGTCCCACCTGATCTACATGGGGACCCTGTGTGCAAGCAGCTGTCTTCATCTCCTGGTTTAGCCCATCCAGCATAAGGCTGATTTATAATACCTGTCTAGCCAGAAACCACTGCATTATTTTGCTGGAAATGCAGCCAAGCTGAATATAATGCAGCCAAGCTGAATATAATTCAGCTATTAAAAACATGGTTAATAAGGGTCTTTGTTTCTTCATGTACTCCATGTCTTAGAGTTGCTGTGTTCTCCTCTGCCATGGTGTAAATTGCACCTTCCCTCAAAGCAGGAGCTTCTGCACCCTCTCTGTTTTTTTCCCCAGCAATTCGAGTTTCTGCAGCAGTAACCTAGGCAACAGCAAGGATTTTTCCTCCCACTTTTTTAAATAGTCCACCTTACCATTAAGAGTAAATCTCACGGAAATCTTGTGTCCACTAGACAAGGGACTACATTTTCATCTTTGATACGGCAACTGTTCAAGAACGAGTGAAGGTGACACGCAAAGGCAAGATTAATCCATACTGTGTGTTCTACCAAAGGCAATTTTGTTTTGCCTACAATCCCAGCCCATCATCTACTATAACCTTGAGCAGGTTAGAGAGATGTGCAAACATGTTCATACCTTAAGCACAGATGATAATGCTTCGAACTGCTTTGATCCACTGATTTCCAAGTGTTCTGTAAATATTAATTACAGCCTGACTCTCAGACAGGCAGCGAGCACGCTTCTACCTGACAGTTCCTCACTGATTTCAGAGGGATCTTCGCCTAAATACAAAGAGCTGATTTGAACTTATTTTCATTATCTGTCTACCAAAATCAGGAAACTGGGCTTCAAGAAAGTGCAATGTGGTCATTCCCCATGAAAATAGGAACAACAAATTTTTGCCAAATTCAGTAATGTAACCTAGGACACGTCTAGATCCATCTATTAGCAGAAGTAAATAGTCTGCATTGTGTAAGATCCAGGCAATGTTTACACATACTATTAGACATATTAACCTTTTTGTTAACTTGATTGTTCAGTTGAAACTTGAATTTGGAAATCCTCATCCTAAATACACAGTCACATTCCACTTTACTGTGCTTTGGAATGTAACTGATTGCAGCACAACTATACTGCCAGCTAACAGGAGGCTGCAATCTAGCATCCATGCTTTGCAAATAGCTTGAAAGTGGACATGCAGCTCTGAGGATCTGAGGAAGCTGGCCCGTAATTGCTAAGCTTTTTATTTCAAGAGGATATCTTTTTAAAAGTGATGAAAAGGATACAGGCTTTCATGAGTTGCTCCCAATGCATAAGGTAAAGGCATTTGTCTCTATATTTAGCAAGTAAGATGCAAACCTTTCTTTCTCAATCAATGTTTGCAAATTGTAATCAAGCTGATAGCAGATTTTTAGATGTCATGTCATATATTCTTAAAAGATGACATATCAAGGAATAGGCAAATGTCTGTATTTTCAGTGGGATGATGCACTAGCACAAGTATATCAATTTTGCACAACTGTGTCTGGAAATTTGGCAGCACAATCAAAATTTATGTTCTATAAATCACAGGAGGATGCAGAAACTACTGCAGGCAAATAAAGCTCCTTTGGTAAGATTTTGTATGTTAAGCCTAACTCAGAACAACAAATCAAATACACATTGAGCAAACTACTGAAATATATACAGATACAGGAGGTGAAATCTAACACAATGTAAAAATGTGAAGTCGGTAAAGAACTATAAATTCAAGTTATGACACATGTTTTTAGATGAAATGGACTTTTGAAAATCATTTACTTACAGGTTTTGCAAAAGTTCAGAATCGCTCAGGCCCAGAGCTGGTAAGTATTCCTGTACTGCATGCCTTCCATCAGAACTCCTTGCTCCATCCAGCACATTTGTCACACAGCAGAGAGTTTTGTCTTTTGCATGCATAGTTCAGCTGTAAGAATAATCCTTCTGATTTATTAATCATACACTTTGAAGTTACAGATAAACTCCATCCCAAGGAACTGCTCAGATGTGGCAAGTTGCAGAGATATTTCAATCTGCCTGTGGTTGCATCTGCATGCCGTTGTTAAGCCTATACGTACCATTAATCAAATCATGCAACTACAGGGGCAGATTTTCTTAATAGCTCAACTTTTTTAAACAGGGCCAGAGTTTTGAAGAGATGGCAATTATTCCCATTGTGAGATTTTGAGCAAGATTATGAAAGATCTCATAGTATAGTGGGATCACTGTAAAGCTCTAACTGCTCCTTTCAGAGCCTTGGTAGCTGCTAAAATTCTCCTTGAGAATATGGGACAAAAGTGAAGACTGATTACTTCTGAAATTCTGTGCTGTATGAACAAACATTCTTTAATCTAGCAGAGTAAGATGTATTAAGATACACTATGATCTAATACTAGCTCCTTTTCCAAAACATTACCAGGGAAAGAGCACCCTGGCAACATCACCTGACACAAAAATCACTTTACATGTGCAATGCAAAAACTGCAGAGATCCCCTGTGAACCTGGATCAAACATTCTTTAGAGACATGCACAAACAATTCTGGGTGTATTCTGCAAAATTGTGTAAATGTCCCAAATCATATCAATATCTCTACAAGGTCATTTTGAATATGTGTTTATAGATTATTTTTCCATTTGTTTCTTTCCTGGGTTTTCTTAATTTGAAGTCACTTCCATCCCAGAATGTAATTTGAATCATATTCTGAAATTTCCTATCTAGTTTCGTATTTGGATTATCATTTCATATTTAACTTGTTTTAGGGAATACTTTGGAGATTTTTTTGAGCCAAGCAGTGACAATGCTTTTTTCTTTTGAAACTTTCTCATCCTTAAAAACTGCTTTGCTCTCTCAGAGGCCATTTAGAACTTTTCAGGATACACTACCGCATAATGCAAATACTATTTGAATTCCAACCTCAAATAAAACGTAGTATTTCAACCTTGTTGATTATGACAACACTTGTATTTTCTAAAGGAGAGATGAAATGTTTCTCTATCTCAAAAGCAAAAGGAATATGTATCACAAGAATTCTCCCATATACTCCCTGTGCTTATCTCCCTATACTCAACAACCTCCACTTTGAGTGGTTATTGCTCGTCTTATTTTTTTATTTGTTAAACAAATTAAAAACCTGATCCTGAGTTCAATGATGAATAGCTATAGTCATATGAAAGTACAGACTGGTCATAAGACTCTTACTTATTAAAGGGAGATATTATGCAAGGAATGCATTCTTTGATAAAAACCCTTAAGTGGGGTGCAGTATGTATTGCTACATTATACCAGCTAGAGTTTTAAATCATAGCACTCTTTGTCTCATGACACACAGGAAGAAGTAATTTCTTTGATTAATAGATAGAAAGGGATGGCTTCTGAAATACAGAAAGAGATGTTTCTCTTTTTAAAGTAAGCTTCTTGCCATACGGGATCGATATGAGGGGTACAAAGGCAAAAAGGAATAAAAATATTTTTAAAGTACATTCATTCACGAAGCAAACTAGGATCGCAGTTACCCTCTTTTCCTCCTTTTTCTTTTAAATGCATTTAGTGCTGATGCAATGAAACAGACAGACTGACATAACAAAAACTAGAACTCTGTTGTCATCCATGGTACAGGCAATTCAAACTTGACTCTGTTGTTCAAAAACGGGAGGGAAAAATAAAAATGGGAATTTTGCAGATTAGAGACTGAAAGTTCCAGGTCTGAGATGTTAAAATACCAAAACAAGAACATTAGCAAGAGAGCACACATGTCTAGTTGACTGTCACAGGAGCCAGGTGGCTGTTTGTGTGGTAAAAGTGATTTTCTTTTTTTCCTCATCTTTTTTTCCCCTCCAAATGAAAAATATTTAACATTCCTTGTTTAAAAGGGATTGGGGAACCACTACATGTTGAAAAGGTCTTAAGTTTCACAAGACAAAAAAAATGTAATCTGAACCTCCTCAACCCACTGTATTCCCCATCTCTAAAGTAATTTGAACATAAATGGCCCCCAAAGTCCAGAAGTTTAGGAAAGGTAAAATAATCATTTCATTCTGAGTAGAAAGCCATGTTACATATATGAAATAAATTAGACTAGAAGTGCCAAGACCGCAAATTTGAAGGTAAGAGAAAAAAAATATTCACTTCAAGGGGAACAGTAGGCTATTTTTTAAGGTAGAAAAGAAAGTCAGAGTAGATTACTGCAGACTTCCCTACAACTGGAGGACACCAAACAGTAAGAATGATGCAAAAAACATATTTAAAGCTGAAAAAATGTGAAAAATATATATACCATGAGTACCTTCAGTGTAATAATTAACCACAGTGATAGGAATTTCAGCCTAGGTCTACAGCTATTTTGATATGAAGTTTTGATTTTGCAGTAAAAGTTGTGTGAATATAGCTTGCAGTCATATATAATTTCCCAAAGGAGTGGTCCACCATGAACCTAAAAATTCAGGCTTTAGTTTAGCGCAAAGCCACGTTTGAACAGAACATTTTGTGTGGATGTGTAAATACAATGCTGTAGGAAAGAAAAAAAATATTTATGCCTATTTAGTAAATTGAATGGGACAAATGCTTCACTTAAATGAAGCAAATTAAAATTTTTAGACCACAAGCCACATGCACGGATGAAGAATGAAAATCCAGCTGCAGTGATCTTGGCAGGACCGCAAGCGTCCACCATAATCTGTTATAAGGTTATTTGCCATTTATCCTTTATAGATATTTATTTGTTATCTATAGGAAAGTATCTTGTGTCTTCTAAAATTAAGGGTTTCTCTAAAGTTGCAAAAATCTTCTGAGTCCCACAGCCAAATCCCACATCCCGTATGCTTCAGAAGCTGTGATAGATGACTGTTAATAAACTGAAAAGCTAAAATACATGTTAACAGTAACAGTTAGAGCCATAATTAGAAGAAACAGGTAAGATACTTGGAAGTGTGAACAAAGGCAAAGTGGGGAAAACCTATAAATTCTTTCTAATCTTGTACTAGATGTTGCATGTACCTTATGCTGGTGTTGGTAGAACACAGCAAAATATAAATTTTATAGAGCAAATACACATATTGATCTTTTTATGTAACTAGAATGTTAAGAAGTCTACAATTTGGAAGAACCTGATTTCTGTGCCCAAACAGCATCCTGAATTTATGGTGTGGGAGAAATTAATCATTAGGCAGTCTTGTGTCTCGTTATCTGTGACACTGAGTAGGTTCCACTCACATTACGATGTTTGAAAGATACAACTCTCAAAGACCAAGAATTTCACCAGAGCACAATACCATGGTATGCAGGGGAAAAGCAAACTAAAACAAAAATACCTTCTTATGTTATGGCATAGGTATTAAATACACCTCTTCAGCTATGTCTGCAGGAACATAGAGACATGCATACACCCCAGCCTGCATGACACCTGGATGAGAGTTAATACAGCTTCATGGCTTTTGGTGTAGTGATTAAACTACTTCTCAGCAAGGCCTGACATGCTTTTCAAACTACAGCTGGCAGGAGAAGGACGTGCAGGACTTGTTCATTTCCGTCTGTGCCTGCTAGCATAGACACTCTCTTCACAGGCATTTCTTTCTACTTTTTTGGAAAATCAGTAAGAGCAAAGCATCCTTGAGTACCTGCTAGATTTCAGCACACAGTCAGAGGCCTCAGCATCCCAGTAGCAAAGAATGTATGAACATAAAATAGACAAACAGCCATAGGAACAAAGTTTTAAAGAGGTTTTTCCTTTCTATCCAAAGCGGCGTTGTTCGCTCAAGAGTTTTTGGCAACCATTCTCTAGCCTTGGCAAGGAGGCTTTGTACTGACAGCTTCAGCTTACATGAGTCTCATGTACCTGCCAAAAGCTTTTAGGCGAAGACCTATATTTGCATTGTTTTAAATATAATATGTAACTCTAGGATTTTACATATATTTTCTTAGTTTACAACAATCGGAAAAGGGAAAAGAGAAAATTATGTCAAACCGAATAAAACAAGAACCAGTGTGAGACTTCAGTATTTTCTGAGTATTTTCTGAGACCCCAAAAGACTTCTACTTGTCTTTTTTCTCACACAAGTCTCTGAGAGACACCCCTAAAAATCCTCCCTATACAAACTTTTTCAAATCAGATCAGACAACTGGATATCGCTTCCAGAAAGTTTTAATATCTGCTTCGTTTTTTTTTTCTCCAGTATAACACACACAAGAATTTTTTTCTCTCCCTCCAAGGGAGAAGAAAAAAGAAGAAGAGAAACAGAGTCTACAGGATCATGACTACTCCCCAGAAAAAAAATAAAAAACAAAAATCCACAACAGCCATTTGAAATACTTATGACTTGAAGTAGCAAGAGATCAAGGTTAAAAATCCAATAACCAACAAGAAAATATAGACTTACTTGACATTAACTCATTAGCTGTGACGTGTCCTGTTGTCAACAGAAAGACTGTACCTTTCTGAACTTGGGGTGAACGGACCGACAGTTGCTATATGCACTGCATAAGATAAGAAGCTGTGAATGAGCTCCTTCTACTTGTCCTATTCTAATGGTGTAGGACTGGCTAATGATGACCAGGATAGCAGCCTGCATATGATTATAACAACAACTGTGTGTGCAGAAGACTGGGGTCAAGTCTTTACTGCCCATCGAGCATGTCGCCAGAATCCACGCTGACTGCAAAGCCTAAAGCATCACTGGAGCAGTTGCAGAGTTCCCCAGACCTGAGCAGCTGCCTTTATGTAGCCCTCCACTGGAAAAATGCCTGCATGGAAGTGATGAAAGCATCTGGGCTAAGTAGTTTGAATTACAGCTTCGATGTACTGGTTTGCAACAAGTATTATTCAACCTTTCCTCCACTCAATGCATCCCCAGTGCTCTGGCCCTTGAACGTTACCTGTAGGATTTATGTTTTGAGGCTGGTGTTTCTAGAGCATACTTGACTAAGAGGGAGTTAGAGAGTAAGAAGAAGCAGAGCTGAATAAGAAAATAGGTCCTTTTTTTCCTCAGAATAAATCTTGTCTCAGGTTTATGGTATAAAAATGTTCTTTCTTGATGAAAGCTACAGCATACTGTTATCGTTCCTCCTTAGAGCATCAGTTTAATAATTTTCTCTTTCAGGCAATTTTCCATTTGCCCCAGAATGTGACAGAATGAAAAAGTAATCACCATTCAGTTGTTAGTCTCTAAAATAAAAGAGATTTCTAAAGTTCATAGATTTCAAAGTTCATAGCAATAAAGGCTAATTCCTGTTGCTGCAGAAACAGAATGAACTTTTCACATTTTAAAAAAAAGTCTCCAGTTCTATGAGGAACTGTCCAAAAGCTGTAAGTTCCCTAAAGACAGGAGGACTGAACACCTAAAATCCTAACACAGAAGAAGTAAAATCAGCTGATGCTTATCTCTCCCACAGGCAGCTCTCATCACATGTTTATTTCCACTTCTTTAAATGAAGATCAATGCAAATTAGTTCTTTTAAGGCATGATTATCACTCTGTGTATTACAAGGTAAAATTTCCTTCCCTCCATACTGTAGCTCTTTTTTATTTGCATAGTTAGCTAAGAGCAAGACTTTTTTTTCTCTTTTTTTTTCTTTTTTTTTTTTTTTAACTGGGAAGAGAAATTGCCTCAGATGATTTTGATGCACATAGGTCAGTTTCTGGAACTTCTTGTCTCTGATTTGGTAGCATAGTTTTCTTCACAATTCACATCTATATCTACTGTTCGTGCTAAGGAAAGATTTGCACCAGCCTCTACCTCTAGCTGATCAACGTTCCTTAACCAAACAAAGTTCACTGACCCATAGTAGATGGAGGTCTTTCATAGAAGAGTTCATTTCATGTACTGTTAACTGCCTAAATATTAAAGGCCTCGTTTAAGCTCCACATCAAAATTCTTAGGGCGTCTCTCATGACTGAAAGATGGAGGGAGGACAATTCACACCATCTTAAAATAGATAGACTGAGTCTTCTTTCAAGAAGTGACTTTTTTCCTTAACCAGGTAGGGATCCTAGTAAGCCAGTCGAGACTGAAATACACATAGAATTTTTAAAGGGTATGTTAACAACTAGTTCCCACTGAAAACATAGCTTTCGATCGGTTACCTTAGGACCTTCTGAACAGCCTAGTCATTCTTGCTTGTACTTCGCACACGACTATGTAAATATAATTTGCCTATTGTTTTACTGAACTATGTGGCTGGTGTGTGGCTGGGCAAACAGTTCAGGAAGAGCGAGCTGTGCCTACCTGAACACAACAAATGCAAATAACACGCTTCAAACTGAAGTTGAACAGTTACCTGTTTAACTCCTTCCAGATAAAGCCACAGAGACCATGGGGAGGATAGAGCTTTAACATGCAGTGCAACACAAAGAACCACAGGGCTCCTCTAAAGCTACTTAAAATTCTTTCAAAAGGAAAAAAATCTGTTTGAAGAAAATACCTCCTGAAATATTTCTAAAGCTCTTCAAATATTTGTTATACTCCATCGTCTTACCTAAGTTCAAGAAAACTCTGATAGAAGTTTACACCTATAAACAAAGGCATCTTAGATGAATCAAAGGAGGGAATACTCCCTTTTTGTCAAAGTGCAATGAGAACAAGATGCCTGGAAAAAAAGAAAGATTTTACTTCGGTCCTGTGCCTGCAACAGCTGCAAATTATGAGGCAGCCACACAGAGCGGGAAATACAAGAATAATTGCCAGACAATTGTATATGTCCGTGTTAAAGAATGTCTAAACTAGTGCTGCTTCTTTGACTTCATGGAAAACTCTTTTGTTGTTCTATTCTGACAAGGAACAAAGAAGGAATCATACTGCTTAGATACAAGAATATTGTTTGCTTTTGAGCTTTTCTCTACTTTTCATTTTACTGCAACTCTAGAAAGTATGTTTTGCGTACAAATATACATGGTGGTTGCCAATATAAGAGAGCAGAAGATTTCTGACAGGAGAACATATATTAGGCACTCAGCCTTTTTTAAATGTCCTGGAGCACTGAAACATTTAACACCAACACAACTAGCATGACATTAAGCTAAAATTTTAATCCAAGATTATTTGGATTTTACTTGCTGAAGCCACCTCTAATATTTCAAAACTCTTCAAACCAATAAAATTGATGAAGAGAGAAGTCTTAATTTTGAATGTGACAAAAATAACTCCGCTTGGTGGGGAGCAGGGATGGAGATGCCAGGACATGACAAGGTTACACTTATAACTATTTTGATTTTAACACCAGGTGTATCTGTAGATGTGTGAGTTTGGGTGTAATAGTTAAACAACAAATTTCAAGCATATTTCTTCTTTAGACATAATAAAATGTGATTTGTTCTTTTATTCACAAAGTAGAGAAATTACGACTTACTGTTAAAAGAGAATGATATATTATCCTCTGGAAGCCTGTATATAAATTGCACAGTTTCATATTGTGTGTAAATTGGAATGAAGATGCTATGGTCCACTGGACTACCATTTTATATCTCAGGTGATTTTCTGCACTAGTATCATTGCATTGATTACCTGGTTTCTGAAAGAAGAAAGTGATCTTTCAAGAGAAACAAATCTACATTCATAAACCTTCATAATATTGCATGCTACTAGAGGCTATATTCTCCTTTCAGGTATGATGGTATAAAGCCAGAATGATTCCCCTGACTTCATTACACTAAACTTAATATGGTGTTTCTGAGGCAGAAAATTCAAAATAAAAGCTTCAGACATGGCTTAAAAAGCTTACAGTCAGGAAAGAACTTAGAGAAGACACTTGGCTGAACACAGTTTAAAATTAATACTTTAAAGGAGAGCTGTTACACTTGTAACTCTGATTATGGCAAGAATCTGTTGGAATTCAGAAATAATCTCAGGAATATGGTCTCTCTTGCAAGGGAACATTTTCCTTTTTTTCTTTAGCAATCTAACAAATGGTGTCTCTCAGTTACTGCCAGCATCATTACATATCCTCCTGAAACTACATGATGTCATTGTAAAGAGTTTAGATTTGGCACAAAAAGCATTCAGATCTCATGGTTCTGGTCCCTATTCTGTCACTGCATTTATTCAATGACTTCTTCACATATACAAAGCATCCTTCAAACCAGAAGCATAAATCAAGATTGGATTAGTAGTACTCATTTAATCAGTGACCTGGCCATTGTAAATACTCTTTCGGTGATCTAAGTTTTGCCAATCACCGGTAAATGAACCAATGTTTTAAAAGGCAGGTGTGGCAATAACAAGAATCAATTCAACTAAGATGTAAATTATACCTGAATACCTCATATAAACCAGCTATAAACTGAATTATCATTTCATATGCCTGGTCAGAATGAAAAAAAAAGTAGATTCATCGAGGTCACAGCACAAATATTAATAAGAACAGAAATAAGCTAGTGGTCTGACGAGTCAGTTATCTTTTCTCCCAGCAACAGTGTTCATTTTGTCACAAGGCACAGCAAATAAGGGAAAAAACTCCAAGTGCCTGGAAAAGAAAAACTAGGGCTCATTATCTGCTTGGTATCTCTTATATGATCCACTAACAACCATTTCTGTATAAAGATCAAGCAAGAGAAAAGCTTAAAAATCACTGGCTTGTAGAATCTGTACTTTAAGCACCTATTTCCTCTCCAGAATAGAAGAGCTTGTTCAGAACACATCGAAGACATGAACATCCTTGTTAGGAGCCCCTTTTTTTTTAATGCTATATCCAAAACAGAACCTATTTTGCTTTTATATCATCCTAGTAAGTTCACTGCAAACTTGTAAAATATTCACTGGTACAACTCTGAGCAGACCAAGGTGTCAGGACACTCTGTGTTCTGGACTTACCAGGAATGACCAGGTTATTTATTCACATGCCCTAAGGCAGCTGATAATATTTAAGGCCAGGTATTAGTGTTTGTTCACATCTATCCTATCAAGAAAGAAGGAATCCTGCGCACTAATGTAGTCCCATAATTATTTTTTTTCATTTATTGTCTTAACATTTCCATGTCCCTAAAGATGTAGGGTGATAAGCTCAATGGTCAAATATAGCTGCAAAATTTTGCAGAGGCTATTCCCCTCAGAAACTTATCTATCATTCCTTTCTATGGATGTTTTGCTGAAACCACATTATTTAAGGATTTGACAAGCACTCTTCTAGGATATATGTTTTGTAAATGGCATTACTTTTTAATGAAAACCTCATCAAACAGTAATTCTAGTTCAAAAAGTAAACCAACATCTATCAGCTCTGTAAGACAAGAAATAATGTTCTGTATTTCTGCCTATTGAATTAATGTCTCACTTCTGCTTAAATGGATGGCAGTATTGCCATCAAAAAGGCTGGCCATTGGCTATTTCTGAGTAACAGAGTATTTCCACAGAAAAGATGATACTGATTATCCAGACTGACATTCCTAATGAATCTCAATAAGATAAAATTGGGAGTGAAGTTATTCAAAGTAATGCCCAATAACAACTGATTTTTTTTTTCTAAGTTAAGAACCTTAAAATTTAGCCTGTTAATGGTGAAGGTCATGCTTGGAAAGAATTCTATGAAGAGGTATGAAATTTTAATCATATAGTACATCTTAATGTAGATCTAGTCTAAAACAGATGTAATTCCACTAAAATAATGACATTATACCAACATTAAACTGTGTTAAAATAGGGCAACAATCAGATCCTTAAGTTGTTGATAGAAGATCTTTCTCTCCACTAGAGATTAATGGCATTTCTGTTACATTCATGTTTCTAGACTAATATTCTCTCTGGTGGGATGTATTGTTATAACAACAGGTGTTAATGTCATAATTCACAAGCTACTGATGTCTAAGAAGTCAAGGTAAAATTTTCAGCAAAAGTAGAAATCAAATGCATGAAATAGTTTAAAGTTATATTTAATGGGAGGGGAAAAAAAGCTTGCTATGTGATTCTTCTTCTGCATCACGTGAGTTTTGGTCAAGGGGCATCTATCTGAGGTTTTCAAAAAGAAGTCATCCTTGTGAACATCTCTTCTCAAGGAAATTGAATATATCTTTCACTTTTTTTTTGGCAAACAAGTCACCCAGAGGCAATGCTCAGGGACTAAACATTACTGAGCTCCTTACCAACAAGAAGCCAGGGATCTTCAAGACAGCAATGTCTGTGACTTTTCTACAGAAAGGACAACGGCAATATTCAAATAAGTCCTAGAAGAGGGGAAATTTAGTGATTTATACAAGCCAGCATTCATTTGAAGAAAGGAAGGGAAGAAAAGTGACTGAGCCGCAGGGCTCTGATTAACTCAAAAGACCTAAACAGCAAAATAATTGCAAAAAAAAAAAGAGAAGAAAGGAGAAGAAAACAAAAGAAGGGAAGGGAAGGGAAGATATGGATTACTATAACCATACAAAATGTTGCATATAAGAGATGATAAGACAAGAGAAATTTATGTGCAGTATTGTAGATCTTGATGATTACTAACTAGTAGCTAATTTGAATTTTATTTCCATTGCTTATGCAGGAAGTTTTATAATCATTTCAACTTCAGTATTGACTCAAGATGACTAGTTCAGATATTTAATCTCTTATGACAGATTGTCATTGTGTGCTTTGATAAGTGGCATTGCAAAGACTGTAAGAATGTGAGATTCATTGTGCAGCCCGTAGACATTTTAAATAAAAAATAAAATAAAATCTTATTTTGAAACATGCAGAGTGATGTACAAACAAATCTAAACTCCTTAGCCAGGCTCTTTTAATCCCTTTCCTATGTCCACTTTGCTATAACTTCACTATAACCTCAGTAAAAACATCTATTTGATTTATTTGCAGATATTATATCATCCTCCCCACAAAAACATGAAGTGCATGAACCATAAAAAGCACTGACTAAAACAAGGAGAAAGCTACATTTGTTTTCATGTTCTTGGATTATCTCCTCTAAATACCTAATGGTTATAGTCGTATATATGGGAGAGAGAAAGGGAATTTTTACTGTGATTTTTGTTTCCTCATCCTTGGAACTTTCCTAGAAATGAACAGTGGCATTATTGAAATTTCTCAGAAAAAAAATCCAAAATAATTGCTTTTACAGTATTGTTGGGTTTGACTGGAAATAAGTTAAAGTTTAGAAAAATTGTTCATTCAAATGCTTTAGATGTCCCGGTTCCAACAAAACAAACAAAAAAAAACCTATAGAACAACCCTTCCTTCCCTCCACCCTTGAAAAATACTTATCTGAAGAAAGGAAGAAATCAGAATAGCTTGATTAGATAACTATAAATATCAACAAAAGAGCTTTGATAATGCCACACAGAATTAGAAAAATACCTTCTTTCAGAACCCAGATTCTAACTTGAGGAATTATTCTCAAAGAGGATTTGCACCCATACAAGTGGAGCTTCTCTTTCTTCTTCAGTCAACCAACAGTCAAAATGCATGAAGTATTAATTGCTAATTATATTTCTAACACCTTTAATAATTTTAGTAGGCCAGGAAAGGTCCAAATAAGCATTTTTCAAATGTCTTTTTAGTGAAAGATTACAAGTAGAATTCGTTAACTTCTTACGAATTCCTTCTCACTGTATATTTCAGTGCTTTGCTAAATCTCTTGGTACCTGCTTTTATGTTAGCTGCATGATTTGCTTAATCACTACAGCTGAATTTTCTTTCAAGACATCCTTCTCTGACATTGCTCCAAGATAAAATGTGTCACAGAGGCTGACACATACTGTAGCAAATCTCGCAAAAATTATTCAAACATCAGCTGCCCAGAACTTCTCGAGCACTTAAAATGCACTCACTCATTCCTCCGATTGCCTATGTCAATTCCACTTCTTCCTTACCTTTCCCTATAAACCATATGGCCTGCTTCTAGATCTATTAGCCAAGTATTTCCCAATGGCCAGAGGTACATTGCAATCTTCTGTTGGTAACAGTAGACCAGAAAATTAATATACAGACTACATTTAGTCACCTGCTCCATGAAATGACACAAGGAGCTCATTGCTGGGAAGACTCGAGCATGCTGTAAGCTGCCCCATTGACTTTTCCAGTGCTCTCATGCATCAAAGTACATGTTTAAAATCTTACAAAGTCAGGGTATAGAAGATGGGTATAGACAGACTCAGAGTACCAATACCTCCAGCTGTGATGGGGGTGGCAGAAGAGATGTGTGTCCACTCTCCAGCTGTCGCTGTTCTTGATTCAGTCTCATAAAACACACAAGTTTGTAAACTGCAATTATAAGCTTCGTGGAATGCAATATTTAGGCTTGACATAGAAGTTGCTTTGCTCGTAAGAATACAAATTTTTATGGCTGTGTAGAACAGTCAATCATAAATTTATATATATATAAATATATATATTAAGATACTATTACCTTTATGTGCATAGGAAGGTTACATAGATGAATGTTTGAGCACAATTAAAAATGTTCACATATTTCTAGCTTCTAAGAAATCCTCATTTCCCTGTGTAATTTCAAAACTGTAGTGAATCAGTTGCTACTCTCATTCAATTAGGTCACTTTAATTTCAAACTCTTTTAACATCTCTCCCATTATGGGAATTCATCCCCTGCTAGAAGAAGTAGAATAGAATAGTGTCTGGATTTTTCTGCTTAGATCTTTTGCTTTGAATATTTTTCTACATGCATCCACACATACAGAAAAATGAAGCTGTTTGGCTGGTTGCATGTGTCACAACTTACAAAAGTTCTCACTTAACTGACACATACATCCAGTATTTGACACTTAAGAGCCATGATAAATCACAATGTCCTTTCAGAGCTATTCACACACTTCATGATGAAAAATGCAGAAGAAATTGATTCCGCAAGAAATCTGTTATTTCCACAGTTCAGAGAGACAATGACTGCGGGAAGAAGGGAAAGAGTCAAATAAAAAATTAAATAATTAAATGATTTTTTTAAAAAAATAATGAAAAATTAAATGAAACTGAGGGATAGCAGGATGAGAAAAGAATTAACCAAATTCTTCAGCTGAGTTTATGACAATATAAACTCCTTCCAATAGTTTTCCCTGTGCTCTTTGCCAGTAGCCCCAGTAGAATACCCACATTTCAAAATTTTGCTTTGCAAATAAAGGTATGTGCCAGCTACCAAATGAGAAATAGATCTAGAAGGTCCTTTAAAAGTAGCTGCAATAGAGGAAGATATCATTAGGAATAGATCTAGGCCATTCAGTTTTCTCCAATCTATTTTTGCAGATGCCTTCTAATTAAAAAAAAAAACAACAACATGGGTTTCAAAAGCTTTGATGAGAATTCCTTATCTATCAGTTTGGGTCCCAGCTTAGACAAATCTCTGGGCCAGATGCCCAGCTGCTATAAATCCATGGAATTACCCTGATTTAAACCAGCCGATGAGATGGCCAACTCTTTTGAATGTACAGCTCAATTCCTTTTACCCTGAGCTTTATTTTCTTTCTTTCTTAAGAAAGAGGTGGTTTTTTTAAAAAAAACAAAAACAACCTGTGTGTAAATATTAGGGTGAAATATGATTTAAAACCAAAGTAGTGTTATAAACCCCCAGCCAGATGCAAATTCTCAACTCTGTTATGCAGTTCATAAGTTTATATTCAGGATAATGGTGTTAGGTTACTCTCATATATGGAGATATTTATGCTTCCACAAGTCAGAGATGGAAAATATTATTTGGTCATCTATCCCTGTCAGCCAAATGCTTTCTAGATAGATTTCCATCATCCTCTCTTTCAACACCTGAAGAAACAGGTTTCTGTTTGTGTCTTTTGCTTTAGAGTCCCACCTTAGTTTTGTGAATGGTGTATTGTATTTCTACTTTGATCATCAGGATGGCTTTAGGAGTTCGTTTTGAAGTTGAAGCGTGACACTTTAACATTGTCTAGGAAATTACAGCCCAGCAACTGAAGACAACTTACAAAGCATTTCCACCTAGTGGAGGTAGTATCCCTCATAATGGTAAAATTATTTATTTTTAATGTCTGCCAAGACACTAAAGAAGAGAAAGGGATTGCCTCACCCTGAAACTTACCTATCTGGAGGTTCGTGAATGTGTGACAGAAACCAATTCATAACCAAAACCTTCAGGTTTATTTAGACCGAAAACTAAAAAAGACAGAGCCACCTTGCTTCAGGTCTAAAACAGTCGAGATTTTCTAGACAGAAGATTAGAAACCATGACAAAAAATTGGTTCAGGAGGGCTGTGGCACTGGTTCTTCAGTTAGCATAACAACCTTATAAGGTTCTGCTGCAGCAAAAAACATGTCAGGAAATGGTTTTCCATTTAAAGGAGGAGGTGCCAAAGCTAAGCCACACATAGGAAAATTGCTTAGTCACATCTTTGATTCAAAAGGAATTGAAATATCTGAGATTCAGCAGCTGGTAGAGCAGCACAACATGGAGGTAGGTTCAGCATCTGGAAAGTCTGGCCCATGATAAATACACATACACTAAGGGACACAGAAACTCTTAAAGCTCTTGATCTATCCACTTCTTAGCTTCGTGCCATTAAAAGAGACAGGCTCCCTCTACTCCTTGCAGAAACATAGCCCTACCAGTTGGACTGAAAGAAGAGTGTGTGAATTTTCTCAGCATTGTCAAACTACAATGCCAACCTTGCCATTGCAACATTTTAGAGCTATTTTAAAGCTCTCGTATCTCTAAATCGACTAACCTTTAGAACTGAAACTAACCTTTAGAACTGAAACCATGGGCAGAAATTTCATGGCAACTGAAAGAGAAACTTACTTAAACTTTCCCCATATACGTAAGTGTGATGAGAAATACCAGTCTTAGCCTGCACTGAGGCAAAATGTGGTAGCTTATCCTAAGTGGTAGCAAGAGCTAGGCATCAGATCAGCCATGTGATTCCACAGAGAGAATTTCCAGGGGATTGCCTGTTGCTACAACTTTGGTGTGTGTCACTATGGTTGAAAAAGTGAAAAGGCTCAGAAATATATTCACATCTATGTGTCTTTTAAAGACATCATTTTAAATGCTGCAAATGGCAGCACTAAGTTTAATGTCCCAGAGAGAGACTGGGACAGAGAAGACAGAGAAGGCTCTAGCACAACTACAGTCGAGGTGATGCTAAACAGCCTCTCACAGATTCCCACATAGTGGTACTCCATGCATTCTGTCTTTTGCTCTACTCCCCCTCGAAATGAAAGGCAGAGATACAATTCACACTGGTATCAGGAAAAAACGCCCATAATTAAGTAAAAGTGGAGACCTATAAACTTGAAATCCATGGGCACAAAATATGTTTGAGCAAAATCTGTGGGAATTTAAATTCAAGGGTATTTTTAATTGGCATCAGGGAGCCATTTCTTTCAGATAGTGTTTAGAAATGCCCTTTTACGTAGCAAAGACCACAGAGATATTTTTCAGAGTAATAGAGAAACAAAGCAATAAGGTGCCTCCTAATTACTGCCTCATTACCAAATTCAGATTTGCAGGTGCCTTCTGTCATTTTACTGAATAAGAGATATCCAAAAATCTCTTTGATTTGCCAATAAATTAAATCTTGCTGGAGATTATAACGTTTTTGTTATGGTTTTAATTTTTTCTCTTTTTTTGTCTTTTTGTTTTGTTTTTTTCTCTATTTTTATTTCTAGTAACAACAAACAAAAGCAAATGCTGAAATTCTCATGAAATACCCAGCTGTGAATTTACAGCACAGTTTTTTAGACTGAGAGGATCAAATTAAGATCAGATGTGGAAAGCAGCAACTCCAAGGAAGTGGATGGTGATGCAGCCTCCTACACCTGGTTTGAATTTTGTTGCTCTCTGCTAATTCAGATACGCTACCAAAAGCATTTCCCCCTGAAGACTAAAATTTGCCCAAGAGAGACTGTAACTTTCTTAAACTTTATATTATTACAAGGCTATCAGGGAACAGAACCTGAAGTAGCATACTAAAATTCATTTTATGACAAAAACAGAGGGCTCAGCCACCATTAACAGCGATTTTAAATACTTAAGAGATTCAAATAAATGTTGTTTAGTACTAATATTAGTATTGATACTGGTATTGGAGTGAGTATTTGTTTCAGCAGTATACATAAGCTCTAGTCCTGAACCAATACAAGCAGAATGGAAAATAAACCCAGAACAAGCAAACAAAACAAAACAAAACAACAAACAAACAAAAAACACCCCCCAAATAAAGAAATAAAGCTGATTGGACTCCTTTAAAGAAAAATCTTTAAAAATCCTTCTAAATTTCTTTGAAAAGAAAACAGATAAACCAAAAGGAAGTCACCCGTGTTCAACAACTCACTAACCCATTCTATGTCTGTTTTCCTGCTTTGTAACGGTTTGTATGAATTTTCCAAATTGTGTCTTATTATACCTGCTGTTTATAACAATTTCCTGTAGTTGCACATTTCATTTGCCAGGCTTTTTTCATACTACAAGATGTTGCACCTACAAAAACAGACTTGAACAAAGCTCAATAAAAATTCTTAACAGCACTGATGAATTAGAATACCTGCTGATGAGGAGAAAACATGTTTATTTGTTACAACATTGTTGATCCTGACTCTCCACAGCTAAATACGATTAGTTTTAACCATTTTCAATTAAACGCAGCTATTTAGCTTGGGAGAAAAGATTTCCCCTTGGATACCAAAAAAGAAGCAATGTTGCATTTTGCCAGGATATACTATTTAAAGTTGGAGTGCAAGGTGACATGACATGGTGGCCTTTGTTTCGAATTAGCAAACAACGAGTCCAATTCTATTCTCTTTTTTTTAACAAAACAAACTGCCCACTTCACAGTAGAGATCATTCCAGTATAACTGCTTTGTGGGCAACCAGAAACACTGACACATCTACGACTGGATAAAATAGTTGTGTGGGTATTGCAAACTGACAATGAAATTTGACGTTTACTTGGTAGGGTTCTACTGATTGTCTACCAGGGTTTTCCCTGTGAATGGGAATTACCTTTTAAAAACAACCTTTAATCCAAGCTTCAAAGTTACCATGAAGTCAGGTGGAAGACAAATGTAGCTCACTTTAATAGACTAGTTAGGAAGTAACACGTTGTTTATTACTAGAATGGTATCTCTTGAAAGCTCAGGGTGGTTTTTTTTCTGGGTGCTAGGCGTCAGTGTGTTGACATGTCTAGTTTATAGCGATGAAAGTGCTTCCTCATCTCAGTTCACCAACTTTCAGGCTGTTATGGAACTCTGCCAAAGTTTAGTGCACACTGACAGATTCAATCTATCTCAGAACTAACCTCATTTTAGCCTTATTGCTGTCTGCACCACTAGACTGATGAAATGAAAAAGAGGAAGTCTTCTATAGACTTGCAAACAGAGGAAGATGTCATTTATCAGCTCCACTGCTGATTTTTCTGCCCTATTCTTGCATAACTGTGTTAAAAAAAAAAAAATGTCAAGTGCTCTGCCAAAGTTTACACCATTTACCTAAACTTAGACTGGACAAAGTAATTAAAAAAAATAATCATATTTTCCCAACATTTATAGGAAAGGGCAAATACTTCAAATTTACTAAGGGAAACTTGGGAGAGAAATATAACTTCCGAGTCATTCCCTGCTTCTGTGACTGAAAGGTGGTAAAATGCTGATGGTCCATCCCTGTAGCAAACTGCATCCTTTACTGACTTGTCTGTAACATGATGTTTAAGATGATGGACGAAATGTTTTCTGCTACAACCACTCTTCAGATATTCCTGCCTACCCATCTTGCACCATAGGATATATTCTCCCTTTCAGTTGTAACATCAAAAAAAAATAAAATAATCAGGGGTCCAAATATTATTATAATTCTTTTTTATTTATTTATTTTTTTTTATTTCAGTGAGAGTTAGTCCCTTACCTAGGAGTTATGTATTTAAATATCTAAAATATCTATAAGGATGTAGGCCTGACTGATCATTGAAAGAAAGAGGAAGTGAGGCAGATCAGAATTAGAAGGGGTTTTCCCCAAAGACGGGAGAGTTTCAGAAAAAGTAAAAATTCTTACAAAATTGGCCCAAGTCCATGCTAAAGATACCTGGCACTTAGAAAAAAATGTTAGGAGCTGAAGTTGTTAAGACCAGTTCCAAGCACCCAGGCAGATAAAATCAAGTCCTAGAGAACTAATGCAAACAATATTCTCACTCCAGCATAATTTTCAGGCAGTAAATTTACAGTTAACAAAGTCCTTTTCTGTACATTCTGCAGAATTTCCTGATTTCCTTGAATGCTGAGATTTGAGAATTCTTTGCAGCATCAGGCTCACAGTTTCAAGTCCAGGTCACTCATGTAACCCAACATCTCCCCCAAAAGAACAGGTTAAGCCAGAATGCTTTATCAATTTAGAGAACTAAATGTATATCTTTTCACACAACGGAATTTGACTTAGACATAATTTAGAAATAAACAGCCTTACCTTTCAACAGAGTGTCCTCACCTGACTTTTGTATTTTTCTTACAGTCAGTGCATGAATATATTATGCCTACAGAAAACAAGCTCTGAATTTCATAACTCTAATAAAACACAACATTGCTTGTTCCCTACTCTTGTCAGGAGTGGCTGGACACGTCTATAAGATGTGCAGTACACATACATGGCAGGTAAAGAAAACAATTACTGGAGTATCAGTCCCACAATTATTTCTTAGGATATGTCCCAAGTTTTGCATATGTACCAATGGGATGGTTTTAGCCAACCAAAACTTTATTACTCTTCTTACTACAGTAGGTTTTGTGTTTACCTCAGGAAATGTGGATTGACAACAAGTTTTAGGAAGTTTATAATTTGTCCTGGTTTGGGGTAAAATGAACCAATTTTCTGTTTTACAATTTTACTTTCTTAGCTGGGCCTCTTCTAACTAACTAAACTCTGAAATTAACAGCACACTGTTCAGAGAAACTGCTTCGTCTCACACCCAATTATATCAAGGAATGGTATGCAGACAGGCCCTTGTTTATCCTCATTGCTGGAACAACCAAGGTCAGGCAATTTTGTTATTCTACCCATTGGAGGGTTGGAAGTGGAAGCATCGAAGTGTCCCACCTGCAAGGAGGAGCGGACAGGACAGTTGACCCAAAAACTGACCAACAGGGGTATTCCATCCCATCCGCATCATGCTCAATATAAAAGCTGAGGGATCGAAGGGTCAAGCCCTCTTTTCCCCTTCTTCCTCTTCCTTCAATGGCCGACGTCTAAGGAGGACCCTCCCTGTTCGTCTGCCTTCGATCCCCATCCGAGCGTTCCTGACTCCAGATCTGGAATCCAGCTCCTGTCGATCACCGACTCCAGCCTGGGACTGTTGCCTGCTAGTGATGTGGTCATCATCCTGGGAGCTTAATACGGTTTTGTATATACTGTATACTTTTATTTTATTTTTCTTTTTTTTTTTTTTTTTAAATTTTTTTTTATTGTTCATTAGATTATTTTTCTTTATGTTTTTATTAAAGTAGTTTAGCTTTTCTAAAATCCTGAATCTCTTTAATTTCTCCCTCTCCTCTCCTTTTTCCTTTTTAAAAAAAGGGGGAAGGGGGGCGGGGCTATCTGTCCTTCGGTTCTGATTTGCTCTGAACCACGACATAATTAATGACTAGTGAGGACAGTTTGGGGTTTGGTTTGCGCCAGTTTTGCCTTTGCTGTTGGAATTTCAATACTCTGCTCAATATTGCCTGTGGGTTTGGGCTTTCTAGACTTTGTTATTCCTCTTTTCCCACAGGCTTTTCTTCTGGTAGTATTGTAAGGCCAGAGCACTCACTGAAGATTGTGATATGACTTAATTAACTACCTGTTTCAGGGGCAAGAAAAACAGTTTTGTCTAGCCCTACATTGCAGGTAAGTGGAGATGGTAAGAGGTTCGATAGCTTTTTTAAACAACTAGTTGCAGCTAACCATCTCTGGTGGCATGTAGGAATCTTCTGCTCACTGTGCATCAGTCCATCTTATTTAGAGTTTCCATCCTTATGTGCCCTGCCTGCTCCATTTCCTTAAGAGTCCTAGTTTTACTCTGAGAAAGAGTTGGTCAGACAAATTTTCATGGTGCTCTTCTATCTGCTCTCCACAGCTCAGTTGCGCACTACCCCACGTTGCTAAGGTGCATGAAAGTCTTAAACTGCTGACTCTTGCAAATAAAGTAATCTCTATCAAAAGGTAATGTTTCTTACACCGAGCTTTTGCGATTCTGCTGTAGCAATGGAATTTTTTGCACTGTTTACAGCTTCATTTGTAAATTCTCTCATATTTCTCCCTCATTCTGAACTGCCCCCTGACACTTTATTACAGACTGTATAGGACAGATAAGGGCATATTTCTGTTCACGTGGGTTCTTCTGAGCTTCTGTCTTTCATTTTTCACTCTTCACCTCCACTTTGATTTACTTCTACTTATGTTTCTCTGCCCTTCATCTTCCCCATCAGCCACACTGTTTCCAATACACTGAACTCTCCAACCTACCCTGTAAGGTGAGAACAAGCAACAGAGGATTCACCATCCATTCAAATTCTACCTATAGCTTCCATTTTCTTGCCACAGGGTGACATCATCATACGGAAGATGGAGAGGTGGAAGCTATCCCATCTCCAAAATGGATTCTTTCTATAGTCTCTGAGGCCATTTATTAATTTTTAAAACCAACAAGAACCAGATTGGAAGTTCTTCTAGAAAATTACACACAGTAAGACTTAACATTATTCCTACACATCACATACTGATTACTGTTTCTGATGCATGACTGTTTCTGCAGATAGTACAAGACAGAATTTCTTCACAACTGTGTAGGTTATCATTGGCTCTAGGATGAGGCTGGAGAGGAGAGCGGGAGAAAGTAAGCAGCTAATTCCCAGATCTGAAATTTTCCTGCCATGAGTAGCCACCTGTGTAGGTGTTACGTGCACCCTGACCGATGCCCAGTCTTTTGGGACCCAGACCATGTTGCCAACTGGCAGAAAAACAGAATCATAAACACCTACACGAAGAAGCTAGTGCTGGGGTCAGACACGTCAGCAGCACAGAGGGAACAGTGCTCAGTGACATGACTCCTTTTCTGCCACATCACTTGGACTGCACGTATGGGCTCGGATAGTGCTAATGAAGGTGCAAGAAAGGAGAGCAGAAAAACTGCAGACAGAGCAGCCCTTCATAGCTCTTCCACTGAACACAGGACAGTGTCATGTCTGTCCTCAGTTATCTGAAGCAGAGTGATGACATGCTCCCAACACGCTTTGCCTCTTTTCTCTGAGTTACCTCAAGGAGGTAAGATTTAGGGAGAAAAGGAACGTACTTTGTCCCATTTTGAGAACAAAAAAATACCTGGGAAACAGCAGAACAGTCTCTGAAGAATCTGAAATGTGGCCATGGAGTGGAGAAAAAAGGCTGGAATGGAACTGAAGCAAGGACTGTATGACTGCTCAGCTTAAATCTCCACCAGCTTTCAGACCCAGTAGCCAAACCTCTCTAGTCAATGGGCATGTCTCAAAGCATTGCCTGTACAATGTGTCGCTATAGCCTTAGGACAAGGGGTAAAGGTTTTAAATTGGAAGAGGGGAGATTCAGATGAGATATTAGGAAGAAATTCTTTGCTGTGAGTGTAGTGAGACCCTGGAACAGGTTGCCCAGAGAAGCTGTGGCTGCCCCATGCCTGGAGGGGTTCAAGGCCAGGCTGGATGGGGCTTGGAGCAACATGGTGTGGTGGGAGGTGTCCCTGCCTAGGGCAGGGGGTTTGGAACTGGGTGATCTTTAAGGTCCCTTCCAACTCTAACCGTTCTATGATTCTGTAAGTGGTTTTAAGCAGACAGAAACATAGAAATTACCATAAAGATCAGAGAGTGAACTTAGTCCAGGGACTGGCCAGTGGTCAGATCCTTCAGAGGGCAGAGAAGAGATCCTGCAAAAGTTTGCATATAATAAGCAAACGTGGAAAAAAATAAACGAGACGCTTGTATCAGATATCTGCCTCCTGTGCCGGGGAGATCCTAATCTTTGCTAGGTAGTTAGGGATAGAATCATGATTTTAAATATCCTTCCAAAATCTTATCTCTGCAAGTCTGGATATTCTACTCTCCCATGTATATATTCAATTTCCCTGTATCACTAAAGATCAGACATTACATATATTATAGTCTTTGAGTGTAGTTCTGTAATTCTTGTGCAGGCAGTTTGTGCTTGGTTGGAGTTTAATATAATCTGTAAATTTAATATATATTCTCCTATTCTGTCCTCTGGGAAGCTGTTAAAATAAAAATGTAAGGTTTATTATTGTCTCCTGCATTTTTGGCTATTGAAAGCACTAGTTCTATAATATAATAATGGTTTTGAACCAGCAGTAGGGACCAGCATTTATAAGAACTTTTCTCCTAGGAGTATAACTTTCAGTGATGACATTTTCTGCAAGGATAATATTTAAGATTTTGCAGATTATTTGCAGAGCTTCAAAATAAAAAATTACATGACACAATCTGAACTGCTTATTGACAGAAATGTTAGCCAAAGAAAAGAAAACAGGTCAGAAAACAGTGTCTGGCTGATACATTAAGAATTATTTTGAAGAAGAATACGACCCATGGTAATACAAAGACTAAGAGAAAAGCAGGTTGTTCTTAATGCAGTTTTCTCTCTCTGCTCCCTTTGAGAAGCTTACAGCCAAGGTTATTACTTCTCATTTAATTTCTAATTTGGGAAAGCAGCACATCCTAGCATCTATGTCTGAAGACCCTAACCCCAGTGTTGATATGCCAACGTCTTTTAAGCATCGCTGTCTTCCCCAGACCTCCAGTTGTACACACACTCCAGATTTACAAAGATATTTAATAGCAAATTAATAAGTGTATTTGGTCTTGCATCAGGAAAAGTGCCTCTCAATATTTTCCTGCATACCATCTGACTCTTCTACGGTACTGTCTCGGTTAGATCAGAGTACCATGGAGCATCCAATACCTTTCCTTTCCTCTCCTCTGGCTTCTCACTAGTAAAGAGATCATCCTCTTAGTGTTACCATCAGTCTTTTAAATTTTGCTTCTATTCTTGCTCTCTTCAGTTTTTCAGTCCTTTCTTAAAACAGGTTTCTTTCTCAGCATTACTCTCCTTGCAAAGTACTGCTTTGTCACCCAGTTATCTCTGAGACTCAAAAAAAATTAACAGTAGAAACAAGAAGTCAATTCATCCCGCTGGGCTTCCACACAAATAAATGATCATCAAGAACTAAAGCCACTTTGCTGCCAGTGCTATGTTACTTTCTCTGAGAATTGTGCTATAAGGTAAAAGAGCAGATGGGTAAGTTCTTGCATGTATTGGTAAGAAGGAAAGTGCAACACCAATTGTATTTCATGATATGTATGTACATATACACATTTTCCTCAGTTGTCAGCATATTCAAAACTAATTGGTGCTGTGTATAAAATACTGGGTAGCACTAACTAGTATTATCTAGGAAAATGTTCACTGGAGTTCCATTTGAAAATCAGTGTTATCCACCGGGAGGGCATATCAGAATGAAAATATAAAGATTACAAGTGAAGTAAAGTAAACTGAATATGCACAGGTGTGCTTCCCATTCACAGTGAGACCCTTTAAGCCATGTGTAAGAGCTTTAGTGCAAATATTTTTTCCCAACAAATTTCTCAACACTGCATGAGAATATCATCTGCTAGAGTATAAATGAAATTTGGACAGTATTACAGGTGAGGATCCCGTGAAAATCTAATTGCTAGAAGCAATAAATCTTCTATCTGAAAGAGGAGACAGGTTCTGCTCAACCCAGATCAATCATCTTCTGTTGATTTCAGTAGGAACAGACCAAAAACATTTTGTGCAGCAGATTACCTTCTTGATCAGCCCTAACACAGCTTATACCTGGTCTCGGCTTTCATTAAATTAATGGCAAGAACTCAGTAGGGAAGAAATGCAAAGCCTTGGGTTGATGGTCAATTCAACAGGAACTTAGGAAAACAATGGTCCCTATCGGAAAGCAATAGGCTATTGGTTTGTAAATCTGTCTCTCACCAGGCAATATTCTACTCTCTTGGATATTGCTTGTTGTGTGTTGTGCCCTTTGCATTAAGGTTTTTAGGCACACATCCACGTAGCCCTCCTTTTGGTGTCTTTTAAAAGACTAATTAACATTGCTTTTCTGCAGTTTCTTATTTAATAAAACTATCAGAATCCCCACCTCCTCCAAAAATATTAATATTCATGTTTTATGCTTAATCATGTTTGTATTGTTGGCATAGGTCAACCTGTTGCCTTGGTGATGGAAAATCTGCGTCTTGCCATAAACATTACTCTTTTCTGCAGGAAATGAAGGTAAATGCATTATGCAAATAGCTTCCTAATTCCACCTTTTATCTAAACTTACATCTTTAAAATAGAAGTCATTAGCAGTGAAGCTCAAAGTATTCTACAGATATATTCTTCTCCTAATCTGTGCACATACAGAACATACTATTAGGCTGTGAAGAAAAACAGTATTAATTCAAATTAATTCTGCCAGTGACTATTTACTTCTATATATGAGATTTCACAGCTTCAGGAAAAGAGACCCACTACTGAGGAACCGGGTTTAGCTCCAAGCTCCTGCTCATCTTCTTCCTCTTCCCACAAATATAACAAATCTACAAAGCCAGAAGTCACAGGCAGAGTTATTTTTAGCCCAGTCACACGACTGGAATTGAAGAAAAAAAATAGCACAGTTATTGAACATCCTTACTGCAAATGCATCACGGGAGAGAACTGTATTAACAGTTCTCTTTCTGTAGCACAGTCGAGAAAATGCAGGAACCGAATTTAATACATAACATGACCAAGCTTGAGAGAGACTTGCTGTAAAACTCCTGAAATGCCATTACATTTCTTTTTTTCTTTTTTTTTTTTTTTTTGTTAAACGATTATAACAGCACTCTATAACTAAGTACGCTGTAGGGAAAAAAAAATAAATAAATCTACTTTTAAATACAACCATCATGTTTTCAATTGTCACTCAATAATTTTAACACAATCATTTAAATTGCAGAGTGAAAACCGAGAAACACTAGACTGTCAGTATCTCAGGAAACGGATAAAAATTACAGTCGACTGATCACTGTAAAATAAATAATAAGTGGAGACAACCCCACACTCCTTTGCTTTGTAGACAGAGTGAGGTCAACACATATCAGACTCTATAAATCAAAACTACAGAGGCTTGCCCCATGCTATTTTATGCTATACTTTTCCTTCATCACACAAAACACGGAAAGGATAACTGTTAGTTTTAGAAATCTGTGCATAGGTTTGAATTCTTAAATAAGAATATGGAAAGTTTTTCCCAATCACAAACTCTGCAACCCTACAAAAATCAACGATGCGTAAGAGTCAAATAAAATCCCTGCTGGAAACTAACTTGCTTTTTTGTCCTAGATAGTCTACAGATTTATAGTGCAATGGTTATAAGCCAGTTGGTTACATGAGGAAAAAGACAAACCAACACAGACAACCTAAGACCAACACAGACAAACTAAGAAAGAATCAATTGTTCTGTCTACCCTGGCTCTGTGCCTATCAAGCTTTCAGATACACAAATTCTTATTGCTTCTTAAAGATTCAAAATCTCAAAAAAAATCCTTTTTCTCTTTTCTCTACTCCCTTGGTTGTTCTAAGCAGAGACAAGATGGAAGTAATTCAAACTGGCAGCTGCAGGCAAATTTAGTGGTAAAAATAGGAACTAAGAGCTTGGAGCTGTTTCACAAGATCATTTTTCTAGCAGTGAGGTTTCTGTTTGGACAGAAAAAACTAGAGCTTTTAATTCTCTAGATGAGTTCTGGAAGTAATGATTCTAACAAGTGAGATGGTTCATAAAGGCTATATGATGTCCAGCACCGTTACAAAATCTCTTTGTCTTGCAATAACCAATACTTGGAAAATGTACAAATTAATCCATTGGCTCCAAGTCCAAAGGCTAGCCTTTCGGTTTTCTCCTGCCTAGGAGGAGAAATTACAACAGATGAGAGCTCAGTAGTAGAGCCAGTTGAAGCATTCCAAAAATTCAACACATTAGTGAAAAAAAAAAAATTTAGTTACGTTTTGTGAACGGTTTTTGATCATCTCTGCTAAGCAGAAGGGGCAGAACACTGGGGATAATTCCATGGCAATCATCTAACTCTGCAAAAACCACCAAGACCCATAAGACATTTGCTGAAATGGGTCTTTTGTACACGCCACGCTAAGCAACAGACTCAGGCAGCAGAAATATGAAGGCATTCCTGGGCGTGCACCAAAGAGCCCTAAGGACAGGGTGACAGCAAAGCAGAAGCAGAAGGCCACATAGAGGCACAGGCATACATATGCTGGCATTACACATCCAGTGGTTTGTAAACAGCTGGATGCTTTTGTTCTGCATGATACAGACACTGCTGTGTGTGGTAGGCAGAGGAAATAGGGAGCCTCCATCCCCCACTGTCCCCTCCTTGCTTAGGGACAAGGCTGATCAAGCAGGGTCCTCTGCCAGCTCCCTGATTACTGCCCTTGGGGGACAGTCATCAGCAGAAGAAAAGGAGATCTATTTAGAGAGCAAGAGTTGACCTTTGTTTTTCCCTGCCATGTGAATGCCCAGGGGGTGGCTCTGCTTCTTGCAGGAGGTGCAAGTTGACCACTTGCCCTGGCACTTGGTGGAGCACAGCCCTCAGCCCTCCCTCATCAGCTCCAGGTTCAGCATAGCTGAGCTGATGGTGCTTCATAGAATCCTAGAATCATCTAGGTTGGAAGAGATCCTTGGGATCATCGAGTCCAACCATCTATCCTACTCCACAAGGTTCTCCCCTACACCATAACACCCAACACCACATCTAAACCACTCTTCAACACATCCAGGGATGGGGACTCAACTTAAGGTAGAGAGGGACTTTGTAGGTACCTCCCCAGCACTGAAACCTTCAGTGAACACAGCGAGAAGATGAATATTGTGATGCCTAATGCTGTAAGGGAAAACATTAATGCCGCTGTGCAACTGTTTCCTCTTTTAGGCCAACGCCAAGGGAAACCATCTCGCTTTTAAATGATTGCACGCCTGTTGCATTTGGTTATGATAAAGGTATTGTTAAACTGGTAGAACTGTTGTCAGAGAAGCCGAGTAATATGTAGGACAAAGCCTCTTATTTTTCATTTCTAAGGAATAAAAAGCTACAGCCAATTATGTGTCTGCCACAAAACGGATGAAGAAAATGAACCACAGTAGACAGCGCAGGTGAAGACAGGGTAGATGGGCACCATCAGTCCAGAGATGTGAGGAACTCTGAATACTGCCTGTTGATAAAAAATAAGGCTGAAGCTGGGGGAAGGAAGAAAAAAAAAAAAAAAAAAAAAAAAAAAAAAAAAAAAAAAAGGTGTGTATATCTAATGGAATTCATTCAGCTACAGGGTTTGGGGATTCAATAAAGAAAAGGCATGTAATTAATTATGCTTTAATCCTTGACCTATTTTATGTCAGTAAGCCACAAATGCTTATATTCATGTTAAGCCTAGAAGTAAAACCAATGCTGTGTCAGCTTTGATGGTGAAAAACACTATGGTTTTTCTGCCTCCACGAAACTGTGTCTAATTACCTCCTGAGGCTGAAGCCAATAAGAAGGTTAAACTGTGATCTGTTCTTATTATTCATTATTCAGACTCCTCTGAGTTGGAGATGAGTATGGTTTACATAAAAAAATAATAATAAAAATCTAACCATCTCCAGACCTATTTACCAGGTAATTCAAGGTTTCCTCCAGTACTGCCTTCAGATTTCTCTGGTGCAGAAGCCGAAAAGGTGGAACTGCTGCCGAACAATGTGACTTGAGACCGAAGAAATGTCACTTTAGATATTAATCCTCAAGTCAAACAGCAGAGCACAACAAAATGGTTTAGTAGGTCTTTAAGCAGGTCTGCTAGCTAATGGAGGTCACCAAATCCCTAAAAGGTTGAGCAACAAGACAGTTTGGGCCAAATGTGTCTCAGAAGGCGGCACAGTGTACCTACTTTTCCTCACTCCTGCTTTATCCTGAACTAAGTATTGCAAAGGGTGTGTCCCCCACCCCAGTAAAATAATGAATTTTGTCCATCGTGCATGATTTATTTTGATTATCAACAACTTGCACTAGAGAAATCACATTACAGACCCAGGCATGTGTCAGAAACTGCACGGCATTTTCATAGGATCATGGAATGGCTAGAGTTGGAAGGCACCTTAAAGGTCATCCAGTTCCAACCCCCCTGTCATGGGCAGGGACACCTCCCACCACACCAGGTTGCTCCAAGCCCCATCCAGCCTGGCCTTGAACCCCTCCAGGGATGGGGCAGCCACAGCTTCTCTGGGCAACCTCTTCCAGCGCCTCACCACCCTCACAGCACAGAATTCCTAATATCCAATCTAAATTCTGTGCCTCCTGAAGAAAGAATGGAGCGCAGTCAGCTCAGCACAAGCCTGCCTGTAACAGCAAACCAGGAAAGCAATATTTCACATTAGTTCTCTGATAAAACTGGAAACAGTTGGAACAGCAGACATTCTTATCTTGTCACCGATTTGCCACTAACAGTGCTGTATCTATTGCCTTCTGTAATTTGTGAACTACGTTAAATTTGCTGCAATTTAATTATCACTCACTTTTCAAGCACAATTTGGAGCTGCTGCTACTTCTCTTTTACCATCTTCCTGAAACCAGGAGAATATGAACAATAATAAATATATAATAATGATATGCCGATGGAACTTTGGGATAGAGGAATCTATCATGAGAGAAAGGACAACTAAAATTGAAACTCCTTTAAAATTCAGTTGTCCTTATCTACCCTAAGAAGTAACAGGAGGTCAGGTAAAACATGTGTTAACACCACTTCCAATATAAGCCTTTAGCTATTTCTACATACTACCAGTATTAAGTCTTCTAAAGTTATCATGCAATATATTGCCAGAAAAATTAATCTTTACGTTTTACAGGACTTCTTTTTCCCCATAATTTCCACAGTACTGTATCACTACATAAACATATCCACCATATCACCAAAACTTAAGAACAAGAATATTTCTACGGCCAGAAAAAAAAAAAAAAAATCACAGAGAGTCAATGAATGTCAAGGGGCAAGTCTTGGTGTGCATTACATTTCAAAACTCTTGTAAGAACAGCTTTTCACTAAAAAAAAAAAAAAAAAANTTTTCAAAAAAAAAAAAAAAAAAAAAAAAAAAAAAAAAAAAGATTTATCCATACAGTATAGTTCCCAAAGTCTTCTTTTTCATTATGTTGGTTGCAGAACTCACACTGAATTTAGCAGGAATCTTGCAATCTAAGCAGGACATTACTTTCTGAAAATAAGGAAAAAGCAATACATTTGAAATAAAAAGTGCAAATGTTTGTATATAGAATGTGATTACATGGTACACTTTAAATAAAAAAAAATCTTCTACACTCCTCTGACTGGTATAAAATTTAGCATTCATAAGAACTTAGAATTTTAAATGGACAGATATAACAATAACCAAAGCCTTTTTTTAATGATTCAAAGCCACATTTGCTTTTTTAACACGTTTCCTACTTATTTCTTGGTACACATTTCACATACACACATTTGGTTGAGGTGTGTAGTAAATAAACCACAAATGATGCCTAAAGCAAGAATACTGGCTCTGTCACCTTAGCTAACTCTTGCAAATTGAAGAAAATTTAATTTTAGTTCCTGCTCTGACAGTTTGCACATCTGTCTTAAAAGGAGAAGGAGGGAGAGAGGGAGAGAGGGAGAGAGGGAGAGAGGGAGAGAGGGATATAGAAAATAGAAGTTGGTTGCTCTTCAAGGTAACAGCTAATTCATAAGTTTGACTTGTGGCTTTTCAGGAGAGAGCAAATGAAGCTACAAATAAGATAAATCTGTAGCCCACAAGCAATACAAGCTCCCTGTCACTTTGACCACACACAGAAGTTTATGGGTTGGATACCACATCCTTTTAGAAAGGATCCAGGCCTTCAGTTGAAATAACAAAAAATTGCTGATGGCTGAGAATCCTCCCCCTAAGAAAACTCAAATAGGTAAAAACCCTCTACAAATTTTATCTTCTAATTGTTCTTCAAAATAAAATGTACAACCCTGATTTTGAAGGTCAGGTGCTGGAATTAGAAAAGGGAAAGAATGGCCTTTGGTTTATCTCTGAAAAGAGGAACTTCTAAGACAAAACTAGAGCCACGAGGACATGCCATGCACTGGATCAAGGACCGACCATGCATTTAATGGGGACATTTCAGCATTGCTGCTCCCAGCTGTCCATGCTATTGCTGAAAGCAAAAAACAACAGCAGAAAGAGATTATGTCTATGCCTCGGTCACTCCAGGATCTTTGCTGAAACCATCTGTGAAGGTGAGCTGCTCTGAAATAACAGACTAGAACATGGACAGTGTAAATACCAAGTGTTTTCTGCTGAGTATGTGTTAGGACCAACAATTCCCAGACAGCTAGTTCCAAGCAGTAATGTCTGAAATGGGCACTATGGATTCCACCCATAGGAATATGTAGGAAACCTGTGTTTTTCTAAAAATATTGGGGATTGGCTCAATTCAAACTTAGGAAGAAAACTTATTTAATTCAGGCTTTAGTAAAATCTGAGATTAAACAAGTATGACCAAAATTGGTTTTGTTTCAATAATGATCTCTCCACGTTTTCTTCTAACTACTCAAAAAACCCCACCACTCAGGAATAAGGATTCAACATCGATCCTTGGAGAAATTTTTTCCCTTGGGATGTTCTTGATCTGTTGACTCCTTTACCTATACACCGACAGATGAAAGCTAATCCAGTTGGACAGGGACTGCATGGCATTTCTGCTGTCCACCAGGGAACTTCAGTATGAATTGTGTCCTTGTTCATCATTGCAGCTGCTTCAAGGGTCTTCTGCATTTGAGTTTGTGTTGGGTTTGGGGGATTATTTTTTGGGAGGAGGGGCGGGCAGAACAAGCAGGGTTGATCACAGCATGATTTCTTCAGTTTTAGGGGACTGAAATTACCAGCCAGGGACAGGAACTAGGAGAGGAAGTCAACAGAGGAACTTGGAGGCAGCAGTGGCAGTCATAAGGAAGGAAGGCAAGCTGAGGAGGAAAGTACTACCATACAAAGACTGTGAAGAATAAGCTAAAACCTGCATAAATTGTCTACATCAAATGACTTGGCTGCTCTAGGCAGATATTAAGTAATGATTTTCAGAGACTGACAGTGATAAACATTGTGTTGCAGAGATGCACAAAATCTGTACCTGTGTTGGGAATAATTCTACCAGCCACTTTGTGGTGATTAAAACATTACTTACAGTTACATACCACCCCCACAGTGCAGAAGACACGATATCATTTGTTTTCATAGGAACAATCTGATGACTACAAATATCTGACTGCTGTTGAAAATGTGCATTCTATATGTAACCAACTTTCTAGCTAAAACCAAATTAAACAGCACTGGAAGGCTCTAAAACCTATTTACACAGAAGGTGCAACACTAACAACAGTGAATAATTGGCTAATTATGGTGAAGATGATGTCATTGGGAACAAAGGAAAGGTTTAGGCATGTATTATTTATTACCCCATTTACAAATGGTTTATGAATAGCTGAGAGATTCTTAATAGCAGTCCTAAGCATGTCACAGGCATTGATAGTATGTGCTATAGTTGGTTACAAGCAGTACATTGTTTTAAATTATGCATGGATTTCTAGGACTCTCTAATGGCACTTGATTAAAATTCTGCTGGGTCTATTATTGACCTATTCCACATAATTTATAAAACTTTAATCGAAAGTTTGATAAATGTTTATTTTGACTTTTCAGTTACGGTCTTTATTCTATATTTGATGGCTAAATCGATGGGTGAAGAAAATTAATGGAAATTACTGTTGCAGGAAAGCATACTTTTACCAAGCATCATTTTTCAAAAAAAGTACCTGCATTATGTAAAAGTGTTGACTTTTTATAAAGACTGGAAATCAATGTTAAAATTACATCATATTCAGATCACAAAGTGTCTCATGCTATCAAGTTACCTTATCAGTTTACTGTATATGCCAAATTATCTGGTTGGTCACCTTCCCTGTTGACACACTACAGTCAGTGACAGCTATAAAATATGCCACCCCTTTGAAACAGGAAAAATACTGAATCCGAAAGGGTGCCATAGGAAAGGAAGTTCTGGTTGTTTCAATTATCATTTTCTCTTACAGGCTTGGATCTCTTTCCAGACTGACCATTTATAATACGCTTGATTCTTACCTTCATAGTTTCACCAGATCCCTGGTAATTATACATGACCCAAAATCTGAACCTTTACCTGTACATGTCTTGCAAAGGGATGATTTAAAATATGCTGGAATTTCATCTCCGTTTCTCACAGGCCCTTATTATACATGGGCTTGTCTCCCTCCCATGCATATCTCTCCTGCACTGAATATTTAAACCATGAATTGGTGACCTTGTGGAAAAAAAAAAGGAACCACTGTTTAAGCATTTACCCTAAACCTGACTTCAAAAAAATGCTTTCAGTTTGCTTTCTGATATTCTGAAAACTTCAGTAAAGAAAATATTGAGAACTCTTCCAGTCACTTTTGAGGAACAATCTTTTATGTCCTCCTCCCTATCACCTTCCTTCCTACAGTGACCCTTGTTGGATATCTGCATGGCCCTTTTGTTCTTCTGTTTTGCTCAAATACTAGGGTATTTGAGGGGACACAACTGTTGCCCTCATTCTTGTGGTGTTTGTGCTCTGCTGAACTCCACTATGGTGAAAATCAGCAGTTAAACACCTTTGCCAAATTCTAACAGTGTTGCTTTCTCCCCCAAGATCAAAGGAACCAGCCTCATTCAAGATAAAATAAAAAATGGGGAAATTCTGAATTTCTTAGCCGTTTCCTTTCTATAGGCTAGAGGACCGCAGTCCTCCCATATACCAGCACCAAACATTTATCTTTCAGTCTACCCATATACTGCTCTTCTGTGGAGAAGACCTCAGAATACGCAGGGTCAGTATAGCACTTCTAAATGAAAGGTGTGTGATGTTTCCATATTCCAACTATTTCAGATTGTCCTGGTTTGAGGTAAAACAAACCACCTAAATCCCTTCCTCTCCTTTCTTTCTGGGGGGAGGAAGGGTCACCTGTCAATTTGGTTTTGGTAAATTTGGCTGAAACCATGACACAGATTAAAAAGTATGTAGAAAAACCCCAAATTCCTCCCAGCTGCCCTTAAAATGACCAGCCAAGTCATTGTGTAGCTGTGCAATAACCCTTTCAATATAAACAAGCCACCACTAAAGTGCTAGATCGGGAATTCCTTTCCAAAGGTACGGTCTAACGAATGTGCTGGGCAAGTCTGGTGCGGTCAGTTATCTGCTATCAACTATTTGGCAACTCACTGTTTACACAGTGTAGTCTGGTTTCTGCTTGGAGACAATCCTGCAGTCAGACCACGTACTCTGTAAACAGAAACAAAATTCCCCAAGGGGACAGAGGGAGCTCCAACGCTTTGCTTCTAATTATTTGACTAAATTAACCAGTTCCCACTCTCTGGGGTTTGATTTGTTTTATACTAATCTCCTTAATAATTCTGTATTCCTCACAACAGCCATGCACAAGCTAGTTGTGTAAAGTGAAATAATACCTAAAACTAATAATTGATAAGGTATGATGCAGAGTATTATCAGCTGGCAGTTTCATTAATCTACATAGTACACAGATTTTTATTACCTTTGCTTCTTGCAAAGTTTGGTTTCCATCCAAAAACTTGTTTGGTTCACAAGCATGGCGTACCTGAGATTCTATCCCATTTACAGCTGATGAAATAATATTCCCTGTTTTCCAGGTTTATTTAATTTGTGGGTAAACAACTGATTTAGCCTATCCTGGGGAGTAACTCCCCAAACGTATTTTAGCTCAAATGGCCTTCAGTGAAATAGTTTATGTTCCCGTTGGCAAATTTTAAGGCTATTCAAGCTCTGGATTTGTACAGAGTCAATATTTAATTTATTACTTTATTTACTTTATATTATTTTAATTTTAGGTTTTGGTATTTACTTTATTCATTTTATATTATTTACTTACATTATAGACATTATAGACATTATTCATACTCTTAGTCATTATTTCAGCTGCATGGTGCGGACTCAAGCATTAGTAAAACATCAGTCCTCGGGTGGTTTGTGACTGGGACTTTTGTGGCCACGTGAAGAGGAAAAAGTATGTAAAACAGCAGATATTTATATCCTGGATCACAGTCCTATGTAAAGGGTAAAGGATGTAAGATGCTCCACAGGCATGGTATCAAAGGATGTAAATGCCTCTGATCTTACCATAACTAGCACCATCTCATGCAGCAACACTCTATTTCTCTGTAACACACCATAATGCTCAATTCCAAGAGCATAAACTCAATAGACTAGCACACAATACCACATTACTGCATTTTCTTTATTTGCTCCCTGCTGCTTTCCCCTATTAGCCTTGTTGCTCTGCTCTGTTAGGTCTGCATTCCTGTTAAGTGTCTATCTTATCTTTGCTTACTCTCTTACATCTCAGGACAGTACATGGGAGATTTTCGTGATTCCTGGCCTTTGAAATGTAGGAGGTGTGAGGAGAAGAAAGAGGAGAGAGCTAAATTAGCATAGAAAGAGGAAAATTTTGACAAAAAAGAATAATAAAAAGGCCAGGCAACAAACAAACCAACCAACCTATCTACGTTCATGATTCCTTTTCGCTTAGAAGCTCAGTATTTACCCAGATGATGGATTGCTCCAATTTAGACGAACAGACTCAACCCAGTGACCTTTAGCAATGTATTCAGAGTCCTTGAAGCAGTACTGAAATCCTAGTCTTCCCTTCGTTTTCCCTTTGATGAACACCTAGACCACAGACTAACAGAACAGTTGATAGACAAAGACAAAATTATGTCATATAATTTTAAAATGGAAAAATGCCAAACCACATGGCTGGGCCTGATCCCAAACCTGGCCAACAGCTATTTAAACATTCAGAGGAGCTGGACCCAGAATCTTGTGACTACTTTACACATTTGAGATCTGAATTTTTGAGGCCTGCAAAGACCCCAGCTTTGAAAAACGCATTTGAAGAATTCAAATTCAGATCAATATTAAATTATTTTACTTTTAATTATGCAGTGAAACTAGTCATTAAGAATTTTAATTCTTGTTAGGAAGTTTTGCATTTTGTCAGGCTGTGTCATCTGATTAGCACGGAAGAGGGGAAACTGGGGGGCAAGCAAGTTAACTAACTTCTTTTTGCTAGCTGAGCAGGTAAATAGTGAAAAGCTTTGATTTTTCTGTTATATCCATTCAATTTTAATGTCAATTTATTCATGTCACTAATGTCCCTAGTTCAGTTACCTGGTAATAATTAATTTGCAAATCTAGGAAAAATATCAAAACATTCACTTCCTAAATTAGAATCATAAATACTAAATGTGAAATTAAAAAATATTTATCAGCAGAAAACCAAAACTCTAAAGATTAATAACTGAGGAAGCAACGGGAAAATCAATAAATATACCAAAGTCTGAGCAGAATTTAAGGCTTATATTACATAGAAAGCCACCAAGCCTGTTTTCAAGGCACCCCCTCAAGAGACAACAGGTTGAAATAATCCTTAAAGTCATGCAAAAAATATGTGCACACTTTGGCCTACAGACTGCTGTTTTTTCACTGTGTTTGACAGTGATCTTCAAAGTTTTCCAGTTTCTCCACAACATGTATGAAGAGGCTTGACCTCCTGGGACAAGCCACAGCAAAATAAACAAAAAATAACTCCAGAAGCTGAACTTTGAAATTATCGACATTCAAGCACAAATGTGAGGCAGAACATTATCAGCCCTCAATAATGTCCCTAAAGGATTACAGACAGAAAGGAATGAAATTAAGGTAATGGTTTTCTAGCCCTGATAAGAGTGACCTATCAATTAAGAAAAGTCCAGGACAGGTTGCTCAAAACTAGCAAGCTTAGTTCCAGAGGCCACAAACAGAATTTCTGCAGACATAGAGTGATATAGTAATTTAGAGGCATTGAAATGTTTGGGTTGATTTGGCATTTGCTTCCTCTTTTGAAATCTCATTAGCAATGCTGAATGAGTATGAAACAAATGTACAAACCTCTTCTGATCATTCTCTTAGTGTTTCACTAAAGCAATTTTGTATAGGTTGCTTAACTTCCATGGTAATTTAAAAGTGTTTTTTATAATCAAGCTTTTTGTATGAGGACTGATTTTTAAATTTTGACCTGTAAGTTATCACACTTGCAATCCCATCTAATAAAGGCAAGCAACATGATGTGATTTATTTAATCAGTCCACCTGTGACAGTACACTTTAATTCAAACTTGACTTCCAAAGCCCTCTTTAGGACAGCCCACGAGCAGAAAAAGCAACTCGGTTCCTTCAGGAACTGAATATTTCTGGAGTTACAGCTTAGTATCTAATCAAGGGATAGTTAATAAACCAAAAATCCCATCAAGAAAAAGAAAATATTTTCAAAAATCTTTAAGAGGCCACGCTCATCCTAGAAGGATGCATCCCCCATAACAACAGAACCCTGTATGAACATCAGAACAGCTGAACACCATTTAAGGAAAATATAAGAAGTTGTTAGATCTAATTTAAAGTAGTGCATAATGTCAAGCAGGCAAAAATTCAGTTTCCATGCTAGAAGCAAGACTTAAAGAAGATAAGGACACTATTAAATTCTCTGTGCTCAACACAGGCTTGATTTTTTCCCAGTATTTGTTGTCATCGTGAAATCTAAAAATGAACGTCAAGCTTGAACGTGTTTGATAACACGGAACTCTCAAGGACATTTCAGCCTAACATGGGTAAGGTCAGAGTAAGTCAAACCAAGCTTATGTTGTCAAAGCTTGAGTTCAAAGCATATTGATCCTAAAAATATAAGACATATGCAAGCTGTTAGTGTGAATTCAGGCAATAATGGGTGTCCACCTTATTGGAAGCCTTCTTTTGAAACTCCAGTTGGTGCCCTGCTTCTGCTAATTAACTGGAGACAGGGAGAAACATGTTCCGAATGGCAAGTGTGTTACGCAAAAGATCAGGCTGTGAGAACAGAGAAAGACTAATGCTGCTACGTCCACTAAAGAAAAATAAAATGAGCTAATTGGTTTTGTCGAAGACAAAAGCAGGTGCTCTCCTCAGGGCTTAAACAAAGACCTGAAGGCTTCTTGGTTAATTTGTGGCATGATCTCCATTGGCAACAAATTATCAGGCTACACAAGAGGCTGCAAAAGGAATACTCAGTCCTCATTGCTATAATATCTGTGGAAAATAAATGAACATGTTCTAAATAGAAAATTATTACCTTTATTACAGATTTTTTATGGTACCATTCACTACAACATGCTTGAGAAAAATAGAATTTATCTTCACATATCTACTGCCAGGAAAAGGGAGGAGAGATGAAGTTTGAACGGCAGCAGGGTTTAACCCAATTTAGGGATTGGCAAGCAAAGCAATTAGAGGAGAGCTACTCAGAGATGAGTAGTATCTGCTTTTTCAGAGTACTTATTCTCATAGCTATTTCTGTGTCCAGGTCTCAGTTTCCAATGGATTCAGTAGCAGCCGTATATGTTTAGGGTGTTCTTTGAAACTCTGGCTTACAGAGTTAACAGGAGTCAGTTAAACTTGTCATGGCAGAGAGAATTCTTCTATGCAGGAACTAAATTCTTTAATCTAGCAACACTCTTTTTATACCTGTGAGCCCTTCTCTCAATGTCCTCCACATGCAATGTAAGCAACACCGGAGTTCTGCAGCAATAAATGAAGCCTAGTGCCTATACAGAGGTGATGAATTATAAATTATGATTATAAATACCAATCAAAATCTTCTTCCTTTATGTGTTTCATAATGGTGTACAAAAATGAAAGAGTAAAGCTTCTTTGCTTTCAGCAACTATCCCTCTATGGAGACATCCATACAGCATACTAAATGAAGAAGAGCCTAGCAGAAAAAAAAAGGCATGTCATCACATGATTAAATGTGAGATGATATGAACAAATTCAAGCTAAGCTGGTGATTTTTCATGGAATTTAAAAGTACAAACTGTATTTAATTATGTGGCAACACAGTGACATCCAGTCATCAGCAGGGCTTTTATCTTGAATGGCATAAGTCTCTGTCTTTGAGCAAACAGGCAGCCAGAGTTGGCAAATCCCTCTGAATTGAGACCAAATTTATAGTTTTAATTGTAAGGGGAAAAATAGGAAAACATCTTTTATCAATGACTTACTCATATGCTTGCCGAGAGTGTGCCAGAACCTTGAGTGCACTCCCCCGCTTCTACGAGTGTAGCTGGCTATGGAAGGCCAGCTGGCTGATAAGAACCATTGTGAAGAACAACTTTGCGGGGAGACCTCAACAAGGGCTCCTCTCTTCCTTCAGGAGCTGCTTTTCACCATGAATCTCACCCCTGGAATCCACCTGGGCTACATCCCAGCTGTGTGGTGGTCATGCCTGTAGGTTCATGTAGCCTACTGACCGGTACCCCTGGTTGGATCCATTGTCCAACCACCCTGGGATCTCATCACTCTGAACTTGCCCATCAAGCTGGTCTTTTCACCAAACTTCTCTTCCTAAATATATTACACCTTCTTTGTTTCAGGATCAAATATTGCCCAGATGGAAGGAGAAAAGCAGGGAGGGGAGAGCAGCTTACTGGCAGCACAGAAGAGACAAGCTCTCGGTTTGGTACTGGCATATCCTCCAGCTCAAACTCTTGCCAAGAGCCATCGCAGGGAAACTGTAGCTTCCCCTCTGTAGTTCCTTTCTGGTCTGTTCTTGGTTTCTCACTTAAAGTTGTACGTATGCAGTTCCTGCTATGTTACGAGCCATTGGGGAATTCAAGACTGCACTAGAAGATTATTAAACTGGAGAAAGCTTCTTCTGAGGGTGTGAAGACACAGCTTAGCCAAATTGGGGAAACAAAGGAAAAAATACAAGAAATATCCAAGAAATCCATCAACATTTTACAACAAAAATATTTAGAACATATAGGGGTACAAGGCCTATTAACTGCCATCCGCAGTTGTGCTGCCATTTCTGCTCTGGAGTTAGGGAAAGCCCACATTTTATGAATAATAAGGGCGTATCCAAATTCTTACAAATAGGAAACAGCATAACAGTAAATCAGCTTCCTTTCTTCATGAATATATTTTAATAAATGTTGTGACTATTGGGCTAGAACGATTTCTAATATAAGATCATTTCTCACAGGTTTCTCTCATTGTCTACTGATATATCCCTCCAATTCTTAACTTTTTCATGCATTTAAAGTAGGCTGTCTACATAGGACATGCATTAGAGACAGATATTTGTTAGGAAACATATAAAGTCACTGTCATTCTTTGCCCAGGAATCAACTGCTTGAGGCATTACTGTTTTGACCCCATTCTGACTATAGAACTATATGACCAGACAGGAAATACTTTTACCATCTTTCCTGGGATCAGGGATTTTTACAAATGTTTCTGTGCTAACAGACAAAATTGGATGCTTTCCTTATTTACACAATAGTTCTCATTCAAACACCAGAAGAATCCTTGCTTCCCAGTGGTTTTGATGACAACAGAAGAAAATTAAGATAGAAGAATTCAATGCATGGTTTCTCACAATCCAGAAACTGGAGGGCAGGCAATAAAATTTCCAGGTACCAAATTTAAAACCCCATTACGTAATAAACTGTCCAACTCATTGACACAGTAAGCTGCTGAGGCCAAAAGCCTGAAAAAATTCAAAACAGAACTGGACAAAAATCACAGAAGACAGGTCCACAAGAAGCTTTAAACACAATGGACAAACAACAGCCTCTGGCTGAGAAAGTTTGCCCTGTTAAATGCGTTAAACTGGGAGGTTTCAAAGGAGAATTGGTCTGTGCCTGCCCTGATTCTTCTTCTCCCTTAAGCACCATCAATGACCTCTGATTAAAATAGGAGACAGCAGGCTAAACAGACCTTTGGTCTCAGGCTATATGACATGCTGCTTTGGTAGAAAAATCTTTGAAAATGAGTGAATTTTGTCCTGTTTAGTGGCATACCTTACTCTTTAGGGTTATGGTTGGGGTAACAACTGAAGAAAGAAAACATGAAGAAATAGCAAGTTTAGTCAGTAAATATGCATCAATTCTGTAACATTGAAAATATCACTATTGCTTGAAGAAAATAACAAAATTAAATGGCAAACACAGGACTGCAAAGACAGATCATGTCATTGTTAGATACGCATAAAACTGTCAATTATTACACCTGTAACGGATGGTGAGACTGTTAATGTTTTTGTAGCAACAGTGTATTTACTGCCCACAGCAAAATGCAATGTTTCAAATAGCCTGGTGCCCTTGTAATAATCATAAATTCAATGCATTTTGTTTTCCAAAGCTCTTTGGAAATATCATCTTCTCAGGACATCCCTCAAAGATATTTGAATAGCTTTTTTGTTAGTTTTACAACAAGAGAGAAATGCTGAGGGATGTGCTCATGTTTATAAAAGTTTATTCTTCCTGAAACAACCACCACACTCACATTCATGAGTCAAAACTTCATTGCCAGGCTTTATTTTGCTGAAAACATTGGAACTGGTTATGCAAGAAAATCAGCTGCTCATACATGTCAAAAATTCAGTCTCACACCCTTTGAAACTCTTGCAACTCCTAAAACAAAGGCTGGATCATCAGATGGTACAAATTTGCACAAATCCATTAAAGGTCATTAAGAGCGATTGGTTGCTCACCTGCAGAGACCTAACAGTAGACAAAATTTTTGGATGGGGCTTCTATTTCCTCTTTCCTACAGAACAGGCCTCATCCTCTCATCTCATTCCTCTCTTTAATAACACATGATATAAGCCTTTCCCGATTTATCTCTCACTCACAATTTTGCTGACTTTTTTTTTTTCCTTATTCTTCAATTTTGCTTTTTTTACAGCACGTAACAGAATAGCATCGAAGTCTTTTAGGATCATTAATCTGTCAATCTGTCAACCACTGTTCAACAGATCTGACTGGTTACAGGCAATGATTTTAAAGCAATGCAGTGCTAAATTAGACCTTTGCAATAGAAATTCAAGTTCCCAATAAAGCATTACACTTGCATTCTGCCCTCAGAGAACTGAGGTACCTAACTAACGTAAGCTGTGAGATCCACAAGCTTTTCATAAATAGCACCCAGCTGCTTTATTTAAAATTGAATAATCTGAAATCTATTAAAAATCTTCATGCAGACACACATTCTTACTATTGTACACGAAATTTATATTGGATATCTAGACATAATTAGTCGGTATTGAACAAATTGAATATGATCATCAGATATTTGCCTGATTGGAATCTTTCAAAGGGCTTAGTGTTTCTACAGCTGTCCAACTCACAAAAGGGATTTAGGGGACAAAAATCTATCATTCTTGAAACAAAGAACAGCAAAAAAGTGCTTATACATACAAGCTTGTTACCAACCATCATGATATATTTCAGAGAGGCCAATGACCAAACTAGTGGACAGGTGTAAGGTAACCTGAAACAACAAAACATGTGCTAATGCTCCCAAAATCACCATCACATAGGACAGGAAAGATTTGCTTAAGAGTTCCTGTAGGAATTATTTCTATCAATGAACAGGGATTCAAGTTAACACTAGTGTCACTGTTCTCTCCGGGAAGCCAAGGAAACCTCTTTCTTTTTGGATGCCTAGAAGACATTGGACAACAGCCTTTGAGTGTCCTGTTTCTCAGTTTCACTAAATAGTTTTCAGTTCCCTGAATCCTTCATATGAAGCCGTAACACACGAAATGCTGTTTCTTGCTGCTTGGCTTGACCTGAGTATAACTAGGTCTTCCAGCCTTTATGAATCGACATACATAAGACATTTACAGAGATCGAACAAGACACCATCATGCTGCCTGTTGGCAGTGCTCCAGTAAGATCACAGTTCATTTCCAAGCTGAATAAATCCAATTAAATTGTATCTCTAGATATAGCACAAATAGGGATGTGTCAGAAACTAAGCATAAGCAAACAGGTTCGCAACAAAATCAGTGATAATTGGAATTTTAGATGATGAGGCCAGCTTGCAATGCCAGGGTAGTAACCATTTCTATGGAGATTAAGAACTTACTGAAAATTCATTAGAGCTTTTCATAGGGTAAGTAATGAAAGGCCTGAGCAGATGGAGACCCCTTGCCTTTGGGGCAAAATCTGTATTGTCTAAATGCATGCACTTCCCAGACTGCTGTATACCCTAAGAGATTTCCCAGTTATTACTCTGTTATTGTATATTAGAAAAATTAATGCATTCTTAAATATTCTTAGGTAGCAAAGGAGAGGACAACAAGGAGATAGGATACTGCATAAAGAGTAAATTCTAGTCACACTTCAAAGTTTCTACCTCTGGAAATACTGTTTTGCTCCAACACCTGTCCAAAAGGTCTGTGACTCTGGCATGACGAAGCAAGCTGATCTCAGGGAATCAATTCCTGGTCCTGCGCTGACACTGACAGTGATACAATTCTTCACACTAAAAATATGAATAATATCACCAGTAATATCACAGTTCCATGGTCTCAGATTATCCAGGGTGGCACATCAATGCTTCCTGGGTTTACAATGGAATTTAATATCCATGGTCGTCTTCATTCTTTTTTTCATTTAAAAGATTGTTCATAAATATTTAAGATAAATAAATGAATGAATTCGGTAGTGGGGTTGTTAAGCCAAAAGTACACACACACATAGATAGAATCATAGAGTCATAGAATCATCCAGGCCAGAAGGGACCTCCCAAAGGTCATCTAGTCCCACCTCCCTGCAGTCGCAGGGACACCCCCAACTAGACCAGGTTGCCCAGGACCTAGCGAGTCTCACCTGAAATATCTCCAGGGAAGGAGCCGTACTATGTCTTGTATTATCCTAACCCAGAAGACAAAAAAAAAAACAACGATAAGTCATTTTTAAAATTATGGACAATCTTTTAGATGTAAGTATTTGGGTCACTGTAGAATATGCAGGTAGCATGAGACTCCCACACCACAGTTGTGTTTCCCTCTGAACTGTTAATTCTGCATGGCTGTTTTCAAGGTTGGATTTATAAATATATATATATGTATTTAAATTCTGTTAATTATATGACAGAACAGGTGTGTAAGAATGGAATTAACATTAATTCTTGCCCTGTCATTAATTTAAAGTAACACCACATCTGGAGCATCTTACTGGAGGGATGAGGTCATGGAACACCTGCAATGACTTTCCTGATAAAACTACATGTGGCTGATTGCCAGAAATATTAGGATATCAGAGAATAATCCTCTGGTCTTTTAAAATTATTTCTCCATAGACATAAACTTCTAAGATCCCTTCATCTTGTTGCATCATCAAAATACATATTTTATAGCTACAGGGCTGAGAGAAACTACGGAGGTCCTTTGACCTCAACATGGCAGTACCACTTTAAATCAGAAAGGAATTGACCCACTTAAAGCAGGTTTTTAGGTTCTGCAATCACTTTGTTTCTTTTATAAACAGCAGTGACTGGATATTTTGTCACTATTTTAGATGCTGAGTACCCAGTAGCTATTGGTTTACATAAAAGCCACCTGGAAAAGAATTATCTGGCAGATTGGGGTTTTTGAGTCTTTCAGTGTACTTTATGCATGAGGTAGTGCATAAATTCACAAGAAACCTGCAAGAGCAAGAAATAGATTTCTTTAGGTGTATTATGTTGAGCAGCCAACATTTAGAAAAGTTTTCTAGCTTTGAAATGATTTGGAAGTACTTGATCTTAAGTAACATCACCTGCACCTGAGGATTTGACAATAGCTGGCATTCAAGGGGGTACAGATTCAAAGTTTATATTCATATTTATATTCATTACAATTACAAATGCCCTTGCCTACAAGCTCCATGTGTTACTTTACCCTTCCTAAGCTCTCAAACCTGGATGGTAACACAAAGGGAGACAGCACCCTACACCACAGGCTAATACCCTCCAAATACAACCATACTCCAGAATAAAAATATACGAAAATAAAATAAAAAATAAAATAAATTTTTAAAAGTTGTAAAAAAAAAAAAAATATCTTGTATTTTCAGCAGCTCAGGGTTAAATCTAAAATTCCAGGATGCACCACTTTCTGGGATGAACAGGACTAACTGTATAAAGGTGTAGTTAATTGAGATTCTTTCCTCAAGCTATGCCAGAACAATAAGGTTTTTAATTGTGCATTAATTCTCAATAAATAAGACATGCAAAGGGCTTGCTGGCTCTCTGGGTGTTGTCATATATTGCAGGCTAATGTGGTTCTTTCTGGAAGAAGCAGGACTTTAGACACATTTCAGTAGACAAAAAATTACACAAAGAAACTACCTCATCACAGATTAAATCTTGTTTTTGAAAAAAACTACGCAACACTACAGGATTAACATAAAGCCTTATATGCAATTCTGATACACCACTCAAATAACAGACTGAAGCACATACTGAAGACCTTTTTTGCTGTGGCAGAAGGCTTCTGTCCTGTGCACCAACTAAAACATTTCGTCCTGGCCCTGTGAGAGTTGGAGGCAGATCTGTTACCAAAATGGAAGGTCAGAATGTGAACTATGGGTGTATTTTTCATGAATTATTGAGTGAGGTTTTTTTTCCAGTAATAGGATAAACACTTTCAGAAAAAAGAACTCAATGTGGTATTTTCTCTCTGTGTGCTAGAAGCAGCAGGGAAAGAGGGGCACCATTTCATTTTTTTATTTTAAGGAATTAGCCTTTTATACAAAAATGGAGAACCATTATCACTCTAATCACTAACCATGCTAATGTAAGGGTGGACAAGAAGCATATCCCTTTGCCATTTTGGATTATAAATCAATGATTTTTAATACACTATTTAATTTGTGTACACTAATGTACATGTTCAGAGCTCAACAACAACTGTTTTTTCTCCTATATCTGTTATGGAGCACATCTCATATTCCAGCTTTATTGTATCCTTTATTGTACGTCTTAGCCCATAGTAGAATATTCATACTGGATATGAAATGAATAAACACTTCAATTTTTAAGCATAAATGCTCCTTCATAAAAGCATTTAAGTGTACAAAAACTTTTAAGTATAAGTATTCCTTCATATATTGACGAGCTCTAAATATTGACAGACAAATCAAGCTGGATAGATTGAATGCTGGATCCATTGACCTTCAAATCTGTCATGTTTTGCAACCTACAGTCAATTTCCTTACAGCAACACACTTTTCTTTATTCTCTGTCAAGCAAATACCTGACATGCTGCATGTGCTATCGTCAAACAAAAGAATGGTTCTTTCTCTGGAGTATGACATGCAGGTGGGAGGGGAGGAGAGAAGCAAAGGTTATTTTAATTTAGTTCTCAGTTCTCTCTCAGAAAAGATGTTTGGCTCACCAAAAATTTATCACCACACAGCTCAGCTATTCCTAGCACGCTGCCTTCAAAATTTTTAGTATTTATGGATGCGGCCATGGAGTAACTCAAATGACTACAACAATTCCATGACAGAGATTCAGAAGGAATATCACACGTTCTTTACATTTTCTAGTAGTCCTTTGTTAAGCTGATGAAATGTTTAAAGTTAAATGCACCGTGATCCCTGTTGCTGCACATCTGTGTTTTGAAGATAGTAAATTAACTGTCTATGTAAACCAGAAGACTCTGAGGTCCATCACAACCTTTACGATTCTTGCTGTCACTGACTGCAGCAAGAACATAGACATTGAAGAAGGAAAAGGGAGATAAGCATGATGAACAGGAAAATGTTAATAGCTGAAACAGAACTGGTCTGCTACATCCCATTCAACAATGCCCTAAAACAAAGTACTGTTGGATTACATTTTCTCAGTCAGGTTATTTATCTGAAATACTAGAGCCATTTAGACAGGATTAAATAGGATAAGGGTGTTCCCCATCGATAATAAACACTAAATCCAATGACTGAATGAAAGAAAGAGGGTGATCTTGTGTGTCTGTGTGTACAGGCCTGAGTACCCCTGCGTAAGATGGTCTCTAAGGGTTCAGGTGACTCAACCGCATTTCTGGTAGAGCCTTTTATTCTGCATGCAGAGTCAAACGCATCAAATATTTACCACTGCGGAGGGAAGCGATGCTGCAAGTTTGGAGTGCTGGTAATGATCATGTCCAAGCAACTCCCTAATAAAGTACAGATGTGGTTTCAGAATGGAATAGAAGTCCAGGACACACACATGCACGCGCACACACACACACATGAAATATGCTGTGGGTTATTTACATTATGCCTATTATTGATTATGACCAGATGGGAGGGGAAAGCAATAGCTGACAGATTAACCATATGGATCTGCTTTAACATACCCCGAGTGATAGGTTTGTAGTTCTTCCTCCTCCCTTTTTGGCTCAAAAGCCTATGATTTGCTAAGGGGAGAAAAATGTAAACTTGCTGTAAGGAGCATATTTCCATCATAAGCCTCTCAGTGCTACACTTGGGGATTGAACTATCTTTCTTTACAGGAATTGCAGTTCCAGCACCACTTCATAAAGCCACGGCCAGTACCATGAGCAGGAGATTTTGTTACCGACCAGTGAACAAAAAGTGTTTTAATAGTGATGAGCCTTGCAGACAATAGATCCGAACTGAAGGAGCTTTGTTTAAGACTCTGCTTTTCAAAAGCTGTTTCAGTCAGCCTCACACAACACACCAACAAAAAACAAAAAATAAATCCAGAGATGGAAGTTGTCAAGGCATCATTCTGTTCTGAAAACCGGGTGCCCTCAGCGCTGCTTTGAGCTTCAAAGCCTTGGCTCCAGAGGCTTTCTAAATAGCTGCTCTTCCTACAGGAGTCGGATATAGCAAGAGCTACAAACTCTCTTAAAGTAACAAAGGAAAACACAGTCTCCCCACCCAGCTGTGACCTTCTGAGACTTGTACATTATGCATTAGAAGGCTGGAGTGTACATGGATACTTCAGAAAAGCTTAAAGAGAAAAAAAAAAAANTTTCTGCTAAAAGCGGATTTGAAATAATGCATTTTCTGTACAGTTTAACCTTTAATTTCTATTGTTTTGATGTGCAGCCACTTCCATCCCACTTCCAAGGGCAGAGGACAAACAAGCCACTATTGCTCATGCGTTTTATTTATGTGTAGGCACCATTATATTTATCTAACCTTTCCACTTTTCAAATCCATCGCTTATGTCTGCTGCCAAACAAGCTGCTGTAGATTTTTCAGTGCTCTCTGAATCTGTATTGTAGCTCTAAAACAAGCATCATGAGCATCGAAGAAACAACATATAGGGCTGAGATAGAATGAAAAGAGATGATGCAAACTAAGTAATCAGCACTAGAAAGAAATGTGCACCATGTTCAAACACATTATTCACAATTTCTAAGTGTTACAGGCCGGTACTAAAAGACACGAATCCCTCCTTCCAGTTCTTGAATCACAAAGAATGATAATAGCCAGAGTCTGTGGCTGGTCAGAGTTTTGTCCCTCAATTTTCTGGCTCTTTCTCTGCAATCTTGGACAACTGGGGAGTTTTATTCCATTTTCTTACCCCTAAAATGGGAAGAAACACTATTTCAGGCACAGCACTGCCAGCGGAATTAGCAAAGCATTTTCAAAAGCATAGTTAAAAGCCATGCTCCATCAACTCCAGCTCTGCCTGGCCATAATTCTAAAATGACAAAGAAGCTGAGAAGGTTGCACCCAATCTAGTAAACTATTCTCAGTTGAAAATTTAATAGCCTGCTGGAACAAATGGCAAAAGCCCTGCTGACTTAATACAGTTAGGATTTCACCCCACTAAAAAAATAAATAAATTGCTAACGGAACTCATGCACTTCAAACATTTGCACACTACAGCCATGTATTTTCAGTTTCAGAAAGGTAATTTTGTAATTCATGCATGACTGCTGCTCTACAAAAGAAAATTAAATAAAATTCCAATGTTGGGTAAAATCTGTACAAAGTAGTGTTTGATCTCAAAATCATGCATTTTGTAAACAAAATGATATTTCTTGACTTAGCTCCTTCCTTATCAGTAAAAAGTAATACCACTTCTGACATCAAGGATGCCACTTACATGACCATATGCCAGTATATCATGCAAAATTTGTGGACACCCCCTTAAGTACCTAAAATTAAGTCATTTTAGCTGGATTGTACTGGTTAAATGCCAAGGTGTGCACCTGATTTTCAAAAATCATTCTTATGCTGCCTAAAGTTCTTGCTTGGTGCTCTGACATACCTGTGACAACAGATTAAAATTAGAAGACCCAGGTGTCCTTCCACATCTTCCTGACAGATGCTGTTAGGCAGCAAAATAAACCTTAACTGAAACTGTGGGCAAGAACCCCTTCAACTGCCCAGTTTTAATCTGTTGCCACAAATCTGCTGGATAGCATAGAAGCAGTTATATTGTCCAAAAATGCTTTTGTCAGTGTAGCTCATCTCACACACCGAACCACTATGAATTGTGCTAGCCCTGGCACTTTTTTGCTAGTGTAACTGTGATTCCATTAGTAGGGTTTCATCGGGAAAGTTATCCAGTAAAACTATCTGTAAAACCAGGTCTTACATTAGGAATTAAACTGCAAACAAGTCTGACATTCAAAGTACCCTTACTAGCCAGCTGAGTTATCTTGCTGAAATGAACGGATCATTCACACCTCTCACAACTACTGCTGCAAACTCTTTGCTCTATCCCCCATGATTCAAGTTCCTGAGGTTTTCTTTGTGAGTGGAACCCATAAAAGTAGCTTTATTTTTCAAAAATCAGATCACCAAGCTATTACCACAAAATGCTGCCTGATAAGGTCTGTTACTGCCTCCAGACCTACTCCAGGCATTCACCAGCAATAGCCTGGAAAAGTCCCTAGTTTACCTGGAAAGTTCCAAAGCACCTACTCAGAACAAGAAAATGCAGAGATTATACTAAGAGAGAGAATCATCTCGTGGTTAATATTCAGGTTCTCCCGAACATGACTTTGGGCAAATATTTTTACTTTCTTTGCTGCAGCTTTCCCACTGAAAGGTGATAGTCCTCTTCCTCTTACAGTCTTGCTGTGATGGAACCTTGCAGCTCACTGCATGACCAGGGAGAGTCTAAAGCTTTCAAGTGCTTTGAGGAAAAAAACAAAACAAAACNTCATAGCAGAGGTGCTCCATCCCTCTGAGCATCTTTGTGGCCCTCCGCTGGACCTGTTCCTACAGTTCCATGTCCTTTCTCTGCTGAGGACTCCAGAGCTGGACACGGTACTTTCTGGATGCTCCTATACTGGTTTTAGTCTTTTTGGTTAAAAGATACAAAGTACTGCCAGGACAGTCACAGAGCCTCTTCACTGAGGCTATGGCTGCATGATCAAAGAAACCATGATGCAGGTATGCATTTGGACCAGAACCTTTGTTCTTGTCCGTGTGCATAGTACCACGCGATACCATGTACCATGGCAGCTCCTGAGAAAAGAGCAGACTGTGTATTTGAAGGTCTGACAAAGAAGCAAGCTGGATGACAAAAGAAAGACATTTGATTATGCAAGAAACATAGCCCTGACTCATCCAAGAGTGCTTTAGGACAGGCTCCAAGCTTTTCAGCAAAGTCATGGGATGGCTTTGCTGCTTTTCAAAAATCAGGACAGTTCTATTTGTTTTGGGTTAACTGTTTCACATGTCCCTTGCATACATGTGATCTCACGTAGCCATCTAATGGGGATGGGAAGGGGGGGGGCAAAAATATCACATAAAGTAAAAAAGCCACGAGTTTGGGAGTTTGAGGGGGCGTTTTTTAAAACAACGGGCTTCCTGGGTAATCAAAACCCTGTCTTTTTCAGACTTCCATATTAATGCGGTAGACTGTGGATTACAGTGGAGAGGTCTCTGGCAACTCTGAAAAGGCCTTAAAAAAATCAGAGGTTAGCAAATAAATGTAGGCAGTGGGAATGGGATCTTGATTTCCCCACAAATAGTGGGGAAAAATAAAAAAGCACAGGAAGGTGCCTGACCTTCCTCTTCCATGGACGTTAACCCAGCAGAGAATTACAGTCCTGTCTCATTTGCTTCATGCAAACAAAGAGTAATGCCCATGAACAGAGGTACATTGGCCCGAATTCTTCTCTCCTTGCTTTCATCAGCTGCAGTGCTCTCATCTGGGGTCAGGCTAATGATGCCTAATTGATGGATATTCGCACTCTGGGGCATCTCAGCCCGGTAAGTAACAGCATTCCCAGCAGCTGGGAAGAAAGAGATTCTCATTAATAAACAAGACCAGAATTAGAAGGCAAGGATTTTAATAAAAGCTACATATTGCTAATGCATATTTCTGACAGCCCATTCGCCTGCACCAAATACAGCTGTCTTAAATACAAGTTCAAAAATGTACATGTATTTAAGACAGCTGGATGTCTGTGACATCAAGTGTTTCTGAGGCTGCAGTTTTACAATTTGAAGGCTACCATGCTAACTTGGTCCCATTTATTTGAAAAGTGTTTCCTAGAACAAAAAAAAAAAAAAAAAAAAAAAAAAAAAAGAAAATCACTATTATCATTGCTGCATTTTGTTTTACAGGACAGTGGAAACATTCTTGAAGGTTACAGAAAAAGGCAACAGGAGCATTTTGTCAGGGAGCTATCACATAAACCCCATTTTTGAGAGTTATGAGAGTAGAAACATCTAGAAACAGTAGAAACATCTGTAAGAAGACCAGGAATAAGGCAGAATAAGGTAGAAATGCAAAAAACAGGTCAGGCTTGCTACACGGTCTGAATTAAAAATGAATACTGTTAAGCTCTAGATTAGCTCTTTGTTGGGTTTCACCCACACATAGCCAGACAACACTTGGCAGTTTCACTTTGAGTTGGCTTGTAGTCAAATTTAGAGGCAAATATAGCGACATTCTCAGACCTGATTCAAGAGCACATTACTCAGGCCCTGCTCAGAAGAATTAAGCTAAAATATTGCAAGTGCACAGGTATCAAATCAAAGAAAATACAAAGTATTGAGCCTTTTTGTTTCTTTTCTCTCAAACCTACTCTACTGGGTTTGTACAGTGCACAGGTCAGACTGATTTAAGACTGTTACTGAGATGGATCTTAATGTAAAGCTACTATATTTGTGATTATCTTTCTGGGCACAGTTCTGCACTCCCTCCTGCCTATTGCACCCCAACTTTCCACTTCAGAGCTTTCCAAACAGTATGTCTGGCTCTTGCAGAGTTGGTCAGCAAGAAGTAGTTTGGACGTGGAGATTGAATTTCAAAGACATGGGAGAAAAATGCTGTGATGCATTTAAGTATTTCTATCACGGGGCTAACCCAAAAGATGCACCCACTTGGGTAACTCTGATAAGCAGGCCGGCTTTCATCTCTTTATCTTCTTTCTCTGTTCACCCTTTCTTCTCACAGGGCAGAGACACTAACTATGCCCCTAGGTGAGTGGGCGGTGGAGGTATGGAAAATGTGTGAGCTTCAGCTTGCTAATGGCTTGAGCTGCTCAACTTTGTGTCAGATTTTGGTAGGTGCTGAAAGTCACGACGATAGTAATTGGCCCATGTTACATCAAAATTGTTTCCATCTAAGCTTCAGAGCATATATATTAAACTAACTTGGTTTCTAAAATTGTATTATTTTTTCAAGTAGTACTTGGAACAAAAGGGGAAACAAGCAAAGCTGTTCTTTCTCCCAACCCAATGATACAAACAGTTTACTAAGTTATGCTGAGAGTATAAATCATATTTTTGTTTTGTCTAATTCCTTTTCATAGATTCATGGAAAGCTGGGGGTTGAACACTCATAAAGATTTCTTTGCTTATCAAATGACAAAGTCTTCCATCAATAACCTCCTGTGAATGTCTTTTGTTGGTAAAAATGACACTAACAGTAGGGCAAATAAATGAGAAACAGATTGCTTCAATTTTTAGTGAAAATAAGAGACTGGATTAATGCAATGATGACATTGAAAACAACTGTAAGTTGTTAAAAATCTCTGTTTAGTTACACGGTAAGTATTTAAAAAGAGAATAAATTCATCATGCAGTATCTCAAAGGTGCATTTTGTTCTTCAAAGTCCTTTATAAATCTTCTAATTCATATCCTATTCTGAGGTCCTTCATTTCCCCTTCCAAACGACTCGAATTAGGAAACCTATTTAGAAGCAAACTAGACAGACTTTAAAAAACTAACTTGTTCATGGGTAAAGAGGAAGTGAACATAAAAGCTAGCAATGGATGTCCGAAGCTCCAGCCTCTGAACCTGCTCAGGTTTAGATCAGGCTAATACATCTTCTTTGCTTGCTCAGCCATGTTTTCAGTAATAACATTTCTTACAATAGTGAGTTTCCAACCACCACTCAGTCCAATTTTTAAGAAACCCTGTATTCAGCCTGTACCATGACCACTGCCATCATAATTCATGATGAAGTGCTCCAACAGTACCTAGATACCCACAGTCCACGCCGGTGTCCCATGTGCTAAGGATCAGCCAAAGACAATTTCTCAGTAGCGCAATTTGTTCCTAATTAATAGACCTGCTGGGGACAGGCAAAGTCACAAAGGATGAGCTAGTCTTGTGAATTCAGCCATTCCATTAAGAACTTGTAACTTGCCCACATTTTAAAGAAACACAGGAATAAACCAGCACGGGTTGTTAAACCATCCTACTGTTGAGCCCAGAGGCAGTTTTGAGCAACTGAGCCTGTGAGTACTTATTCAGAAAATGTTTACACCCCAGTCCCTGCTGTCCAGAAAAACATTTTAGAGGCAGCTTCAAAGTACTCAGATCAGAGGCTGCAAGCGGGGAAGTAGCCACACCATAAATCTCAAAGGATACTAAATAGCTCAAACATTTACTCACATGCTCAGGTGTGATTCATAACCCATGTTGAGCATTATGAATACACCGAGGGCAGTATTTGAGTTAGCTGCTTTAAACATATCTTGGAAAGGCCTTTATTAACCACAGTGATTATAATATTGGCACATCCTTAGGCAGCAAGTTTTTTCAAGAAATAAAATACATGTTTGACCACATGCTGAGTGACTGCACTGGCAAGGGCAATGGCATTCCAACCTTTAGCTGGGATTTTACTCACAACACGAAGTAGGAAGTAAGAATTACTAAAAATAGGATATCAAATACTGTGTCAAATATATTATTTTGGCAGTTCTTTAGTTTCTACCAAGTTTTACTCTCAGTTGTTCCATCATCAGAGCAAGCAGTTCTCGGAAAATGTAAAAGCATACATTTCAAACAAACCCTTCACAGATTAAACTGCAAGATCTCACAGAAATCTCTCTATATGTTCTACTTTATTTGATATTTTTGTTCTTATCACTTTTGCCCTTTAATTATTATTTTCTTTTCAAAATTTACCCTTGCTTTCAAAGTAACCTTCTGTTCCCACACATTCTCTGCACATCATTCACCATCTACCTTCCTATAATGATAAAGAGGGGATTTATGTCTAATTTGCTGAAATCACTGTATTCGTTTATTTCTGGTACAGAGTACAAAAAATAAATATATTTTAGGGGAAAAAAAAAAAAGGAAAGGTTTTTTTTCTGTTTTTATTAAAAGAATGCATTTTTATTTTATTTTGTTTTTTTCTTCCTCAGTTCACATATAACTTTGTTGTCACAGACCCTGAGACTGTGGCAACACATTTAAAAAAAAAAAACAACTTCTAAATAAGTTAAAGCCATGCCACACGGCAAACTGAAATGAGGCATTGAATCACATCTCCCATAAGAATAAATCTGCAAAACTCTTTCAAGTGAATTTTCTTACACTGATCTACTGAGAAAGTGGTGGTGGGGAAGGGTAAATGTCCTTTTCCATCATTCTTCCCCTCTCCCACTGCACTCCTATCCTCTTACCACCTCTTTTTGAGTTGTAAGACTTAAAGTCAGAAATATTTTCAGGAAGTTTTCATAATGCTGATGACACTTCAAACGGGCTAGAGAGGGCAGAGAGAGAGAGAGATTAACTAAGTAGCTATATTTGTATGCTTTAGCTTAAAAAGCAATTAACTGCTGTAACAAGAGACCAAACAGATTGGTGCCTAGCAAGAGTTTATATGACTAATGCTGTGTGACTGTATCAAGAGGAGCAGTTTGCCCACTAGAGAAGGTAACACATTACTATATGAGAAGTAACTCACTTTGAACTCACATTTTCAAGCTTGCAGCTGCTCTCAACATTTTTTTTTTTTTGAGCTTTATGCTTCCTTTTTTCCATAATTATTTTTGACAACTCCACCCCTCCTACTTAACCCAGTGAAAAGCAACACAGGGAAGAAGGATTGTACTTACACCACAAAAATGGGTAGTCGTGTATTTTCTTGTCTGCCTAACCCTTCTTTCCCTTCCTACTCCCCAGAAAGCTCCAGACTCAAAATATAACAGAGAACAAAAGCAGAATATGCACTTTTCTAGAAATAAACAACAAAACTATCAATTCCAGTGATAGCAGTGTCTGGCTTGATCATGAAGCATTTCTCACCTCCTACTCTCCCATCCCACAGTTTCTCCCCAGTGTAAAATGACCATCCCAGACAGATCCAGTTGAGGGTTCCTCTTTAGCAGTTACTTTGGACTGTAGGACTGGTTAAAAGCAGTGTTAATTTGCAAGTGGTCCAAGACAGACCACATCCATGCCTAGTTCACAATAGTATTCGTTTCAGTGTGATTCCTTCTAGTTGCGGTGGTATCTGATATTGTGGTGACACTGATAAATCACTAGAGGCCTTGAGAGTTTCTCCTTGGAGGTTTCCTGAAGTCTAGACCTTCAGTCCTTGTGGAGGAGGCAGATAGATGGTGAGTGAACCCCTTCAAGGTTTCAGGCTACACAGTTTAGAGGCAATGCAAATAAGTTAAACGTCTCCTCCTCCACAGAGGACCCTCTTACCTGCCTCTGAAATCACATATTTTATCAGTTTTACATTACTTTTCTGGGAGATATCCTTGGAAGACAGATCCATGACTTCCTACGTAGCTGAAGATGGAGGAAATCACACAACCCCTCTTCCTCTGCTTCCCTCTCAGTAATACTAACAAATATTTTGAAGTCTCCAATTCCAGAAGATGAAAGACACTTGAGGCAAAGCTTTAGCTGCTGATTATTAGGTTTCCCTCTCTCACAGCTCATAGGTTTCTCACCTGCTTAACTGCAATTTTTAAGAAAAAAGTAGTACAGGAAAACTGCTGCAGAAATCTGACGCATATTAAGGGAATGCAGGAATTGATAAACAACACAAAGAGTAAAGATCGATTGCTTTGAGAACAACCGATGAGATCATTCACTTCTGAAACAGCAGGCTTGATAGCAAGGATCAGGTGTCCCTGAACTAGCTCCTGAAGAGTAACCATACCATGTAATTAATATCGGCCCTCAGAGAGGTTAATATTTCTCTTCAAGTCGCCTTTCCTTCTGCTCTCAGGGAATTTTTCTGGAGGCTCAAAGCACAGCAGAGCTGAACAACAGGGAGTGCAGTGCTGTTACTATAGAGGCTGCATTGTCTGCAGAAGCACACTGCTAGCTGGTGGTGGAAGAGGCAACAAAGAGACTGCTGGAGGGTCACTTGGCAATTAAAAAAAATAAATAAGTAAAATTAAATTAAAATGCCAGAGCTGTAGCACTGGATATGCTAGCTATTACGACTTGGCTCAGGAAACAGAGAACTTTCCAGGGCCATTTCCAGCCTTTGCAGGAGACTGTGCTCTCTGGAACACAGAACAGACTGGGCTGAGTGGGCTTGCTGTACCCTTTCAAACTACACACGGTAACCATGCCAGTTTCATCCTCTGCTTTTCTGAAGGGAAGGGTAAAAAGAAGCATCCCCAACAGTTCTTCCAAAATATAGAAAATGCTAACTAAAAGCAGCAAAAATAATTAAAACCTAAGGCCAGCTTAAAAACATGTTGGAAACCATACAGCTGCAGTCTTCAAAGGCTGGCTTTTTTCTGGAGAGGTGTGGAGAAGAGAGCTTTGATTTAAACACCACCACCACCACAATGGATCATTTGATCTTTTGGTTCCTCCTGTTTTATTTTAATTAATGTTTCTAAGTACTGATTTAAAGTCAATCCAGCTTTATTAAAGGTTCATTGTGGGATTAAGGGAGATTTGAAACCAAGCCAAATACAGTCAGTAGAGACAAGTTCAAAATGGCTACTCAGTGAATAAAAAACATAGCGCGCTGGTAGTGTTTTGAACAACCAACCAATAAAACTAAGAGGCATTTCTAAACATTGTGGTGGTGTGTTTTGTTTTTTTTTTTTTCCCCTGGCAATGAAAATCTTTTAAACTCCTAGGCCCTTGTGCCACTTGTGAAACATTCTTTTACTAGAATTCCAAGTATGCAGTCATTATGCATGCTGAATGCAACATATACCAGCAACCTTGTACAATTTGATCCTACTCTACCAGGTTTGCAGGCTCAGAAACAGCAAAGTTTCCTAGCTGAAGGGGGTGTCGAGGCTCTAACGTACTGAAGATTGGAAGTTCCTCTTACAAGTAGCACATACAGGACACAGAAGGAGCAAGGCTGGTGAAGTCAATGAGATTATTTTAGATTTTGCAGAAGCAGTAGCCTTTCTAGCTCTTCCAGATAGGTTGCATCCAGCTGACAGCCTGTCTGGGTGGTATTAGAACTGTGTCTAGGAATTTATTAGTATTTCATAAGGATTAGGCACCAATCTGTTAATTTCACACTCCACTAGAAGAACAGAAAATCTGACATCTTTTATGAAAAAAAACCCTGTTTCACTTGCCTTATTCTCACCTCAGATGAGACAGCATGTCACAAGTATCAAAAACATCCCGCTCGTCCCTTCCAGAGAGAATTTTACCTAAGTCATACATGCTGATCCCCTCAGACTATATCTACACTACTGTGTCTGTTCAGTGTTTCTGGCTTCTGCAGGTTTCAGAGAAGATGACAAAGATGCACAGCGATTCTTCACAAGACGTGTAACAATTTGGAAAACACCATTCCCCATTCCTTCTTGCAGAAACCTTTCCACAGCTAATGCAATGGGTAGGTGGGAAAAGAGGAGTGAAAAATCTGGATCCAGCCATAAGAGAGCCATGGTATTATCATAGAATCATCTAGGTTGGAAGAGACCCTTGGCATCATCGAGTCCAACCATCTACCCTACTCTACAAAGTTCTCCCCTACACCATATCCTCCAACACCACATCTAAATGACTCTGAAACACATCCAGGGATGGGGACTCAACCCCCTCTCTGGGCAGCCTATTCCAGTGCCCGAATACTCTTTCTGTGAAAAATTCTTTCCTACTGTTCAATCTAAACTTACCCTGTTTAAGCTTGAAGCCATTCCCTCTTGTTCTATCACTAATGGCCTGCAAGAAGAGACCAGCACCAACCTCTCTACAATGTCCTTTCAAGTAGTTGTAGAAAAGTAGCAGGAAAGAGTGTGTATCAGAACAGTGTAGGCACTGGTGCTGCTATACAGCAGGTCTGGAATCAACTGGTACAGCTCATTGTTTCTCTGCTTCATTCAGCACAAATAGTCCCCTTTAGTTCAGAGGGACAACAATTCACAGCTGTGGACATACTACCCTAATTCACAGTCTCCCCTGTGAGTGTGTCTACAGAGGGTATCAGGGGGCCTCCATCGCATTACAGTTGCCACTAGAGCAAGGCAGTACTTACAGAAATGCATTTGGATTCCGAGTCCTGCAGACGTGCTTTGGTTACTTTTGTCCACTTAATGAGAAAATAATGTAAGGCCCAGCTGGTGTAAGTCAGCACGGAAGCAATGAGCCTAAGGAAGCAGTGCCAATTTACCTCGGTGAGGATCTGGCCCAAGGGATTCATAATGGATGGAGATGTCTACTCAAGTCGAGGTTAGAACAGCTCAAAATGTCTGCATTTATCCCCTGCTTTCATAGTTCAGACGGCTTCTGCCAAATGGTATGAGCAGCTGGACATCTCTTTTAGATCCATATTTAATTCCCTAAAGCTGCATTGAAATGAAGAATCCTGCCCACAAAACAGATCAATATCTTTTACACTGTTTTAACTTCCAATTGTAATGAACAAGCAATATGCTATTATAGCTTAAAAATAAATCAAATAATCAAAGTTACAGAGCATCTAGGTAGAGGAAACCAAGAAAATAAGCTTTTTAAAACATTTTCTTAGCTTATCGCCTTTGATGTAAGCAAATTTATCCCCAATTATAACACTTTTTTTTTATTCAATACAAAAAGTAGTAGAAAAAAAATAATTACAGTTTGAGAACTGAAAGAATTGTGCAAATTAAATTAAAAACTTGTGAGTTGTCATTCATGATACTGCCATCAATAGGCAGAGATACTGTGACTAAGTCAGACTATTTGGATCTGGATCCTATTATTATTAACATTAGTCTCTCCACTCTAGTTTTCTTTCACCACAAAACCTCACAAATTCCAAATCGTTGAATAACCCTAGATATGGATGGAAGATATCTGCCATTTAAATTCTCATTGAATTTTGCTTCTTCTCCTTCTTAATCTAAGCGGATGAAAGTTCTCTTCAGCGTTGTTTGGTGCTAAAAATTTAATCAAATATAGCTGAGATTCACATGACCATAAGGAATGGAATATAGGGAGGAATAAAAATGTCAGACAGTTTTATTGATTTTGTTGGGACTATTTAAACTGTATGAGAGAATATTACATTATTGAATGGGACAGAACCCACATAAATGTAGGATCTTGGGTTATTCTTATAATTTTGAGTCTTAAGAATCTGTTTTGAGGTCTCTCAAGTTGAATTTTCACACTCTTGTTAAAAAAGGCATTGTAAAAGCACACCTCGCTGGATTTTGTCTACACCCTTGAACAAAAGCAACTTGAAAACCTCAGGTTTCACAAGACTAGATGAAAGAAGCCTGGTTTAGAATATAGATATTAATACAAATTTGCTAGCACTGAATACAAAATTCCATTAAATGGAAATAGTGTCTTTACTTATGTGTCACATTTTAAAATAACGTATCTCCACCTCCTTTTAATAACCTTTGAAAGTCTAAAGCAGAGTAAGAAATTTGGCCCCTAAACCACAGTGGTACAAGCCTGAGTCTATAAAACATATTCTGGCTTATTTTATACATGGATCAAACCCTAAAACTTCAAATAACCCAATGACCTACAGATAAGATAAAAATCTCACTTTCTCTCTTTGGCCCTTTTAAAACTTGAAAGTGGCATCTCTCCTCTTAAAACAAAAGAGAAGTAGTTCATCTCCAGCAATAAACATTGGAAAACACTTTCAGAGAAAAGAGACTCAGTTTCTCAATCTGAAGCAATGACTCGGATAGTTCCTGCGAGTAAAAAGTTGTCATTTTGAAACCCCACCAGTAAATAGACTGCAGATGTTTTCTGCTAAGAAATAACTCTTCCCAAAAAACATATTATATTGAGTACACCTACCTTACATAGAGCATACATTAGATCAAAATATGTCTGGTCGTGTCTTTCAGAACTCGTATTTGTCTGTTATACAAAGGATTCCCAGGACTGCCAGTGTTGGTGTGGTTTTAAAAGGTAATACTGCCTAACCATCAGAGAATGAGAAGCTGGATTACCTGCTTAACAAAGCTTCAAGGACAACATGCACGCTCCGTTCCAAATTAAACTTCAAAAGAATCCCATAATCAGCCAAACTGAGGATAAGAGGTATCCAAGCACAGCACAACAATAGGTTACTTTGCAGGGACGGAGACAAAGGTAGAATGGGAAATAATAGTCAACCCTCCTGGGCAAAAGAATGCACAGAAAATAAGTGAAAGTTATGGAATCCAAGTTGTTAGAACAAGGTAAAGATCAGTCGGGTGGTTTTTTTAATGAATTGTATAACTAAAGATGTCATAGACTTCCTGCCCCAGACTGACCAATCAGCTGTCCCTCTAAAGGTTTCCTTCACAATTTAGAAAGTCTTTGCATGAGAAATGGCAGGACCTACTTATCAAAGCCAAAACAATACATATAGATAAATTTACAGTCAGATTTCCATAGAAAAGCCTTTTTACTGAGAACACAAGAGTTTTTACTTTATGTATTCAGCTTGGAGATGTAATTAACCATAGCCCAAATCCTAGTCCTGTGTCAGTAGGACTGCTTCAGGACTACTGTATTTGTAGGACTACCACTACTTACCTCAGACCCCAGTGCTACTTCCAGTAGCACTAACTTCACAGCATGGAAGTTCCACTGGTATATTAATACTGAATTAATAGGCTGTGTTTTCTAAGCAATATGAGCATAATTTTGAAAGTTTAGTCTGTCTGATTTTGAGGGAAGGCACAAAGATGATAACATCAGAAGACAGGAACTGCAATATATACTGTAATAGGGAGAAGAGGGCAGGGAGTTGGCAAATAGTGTGGTAAAACAGCAAAAGAAGGGCTACTGGATGAGAAGGAGATAATTCTTCAGATTATCTCTGGTCTAGTCCTGTTGATTGAACGCACACTGGTGCTTCTGCCAGTTTAATGTCCTCTAGAAGCAACCTAGTTTGTACACTCCAAACATACCTGCGTTGGAAAGAAACCATGATAAGAAAAGATGCATGGGAGAGTGACTTGAACAGTGCTTCCTGATCCAAACTAAAACATTAGCATGGATGCTCCCCACATCTTCCTGAATGAAAAGCAGAGACAGAGCAGGGAAAGAGCCTAAGGGCTCAGGCTAGCAAAGGAGGAAGCTGGGAGAAATGAGGCAGAGCTTGGCAAGAGCAGAGCAAAGTCTTCCGCTGAGTTCTTAGTGACCAGTGCTGCAAGCCAGTAACTGCAAATTGTGTAGCTCTCCCATTTCTAGTAACTGTTCAAGCCAACAAGAAACGACCTGTTTCTGTTATCACAAGTGGGAAAAGATCTGTGCTGTCTCTCTAGAGGATCCAGCATCGCCAGGTAAGGATGATTCCCCAAGACTGAATTTTGGAAATAAAAAATAATAATGAAATAAAAGGTCTAGAAAGCACCATCAAGCAACTGCATCCGATAACTATTTTCTATGCTGATTGAGGCCATCAAAATCTCATCTGGAGGAGTGCTGAGTATCGCCTGTGTGCATCTGAGGTCAGTGGGAGTGTGGCTAAATACATCAGTCCTTCAAATCCAAACATCTCCGTCAAACCAGATAAAATAAAACCAAGAGTCTGGAAATCGCCCCTTCAAAAGGAGGATGCGTGGGTGCGGGTCAGGTGTCTTTGATGCAGGCCAGATACAGCATAGGAATGTGCAATATCCTGCTTCCCTCAACACCAGAAAAATCAAATGATTAGAGATTGCCTCCCTGCTCACCGCTCCAGATCTTCCAGCCAACGATCTCTCCACTGAAGGGATAACTCTCAGGGGACTGCTATGCCTGACCATCTGCATGTCTGCTTTTTGTTTTTTTGTTGGTTTTTTTTTTAATTTCCCCTTGCTTTTTGCTGTTGCTGCTGTTGATTGCTTTCTCTGACTCTGCATTGCATAACTTGAATAACCCTGCACCTTAGCCCACACCGTACAAAGTCCTGAAAGATCTTGGGAATGTCTTTAGGAGACCAATGCCATGCCATAAAGCAGTTTATGATTTTGTGGTCAGGGCGCTTGTGGACACCCAGGTTTTATGCTGGTAGGCTTGAGGATGCAGAGGGCATTTAGCGAGCAATTGCACAGCCCCTTAGCAAGTCATGGTCTTATAAAGTCCATTCTGCAAGGATCTAAGGAATCAGCACAGTTCCCTCAAAACCCCCAGGGAACTACTTCTACAATCGACAGGGAGCTTTCTGATTAACTCTTAATGGCATTCAAAGCAGTCACCCGGATTTCCTGGATGTATGTACACACATACACACACACATAATCTTGAATTTTCTGTCACTTAATAGTCTACCTGTAAAATGAAGTCACACACCTTAACTTCCCAAAGGTCGTGAGACAGTAACTCGAATAATACTTGTGAATTATTCAGCAATGTTATTATCAGCAGGAGACCCCACACAGAAATTAATAATTATTTACCCAGAACAGGCTTGGCTCTGACTCTACAGCAAACAAAGAACGCAGAACACTGAAGGCCAGTGATAAACGGGGGAGTGGGGGGAAGAAAAAAAAAATAAGAGAGAAAAAAAAAAAAACAGTGGTCATTTCCTTACCATCTAATGCACTGAGGCAGAAATCAGGAGGCGAAATAATAGTTGACTATTAATTCAGATTTATGGTATACTGCATATGTGCAGGGATCAAGTCTGGACTGAACATAGACCTTGTTCTTCAATTTTCTTATTTGCAACTTAGTTGTATTTTGCAAATATGACTCTATATGCAATACAAATAATACTTAACAAGATAAGATAACACTTTGCAAATTGCAAGATAATACAATTGCAAATATACCTCCCACCTGGTCTGGGGGGTGGTGGCCCTGCCCATGGCAGGGGGGTTGGAACTAAGTGATCTTTAAGGTCCCTTCCTACCCAAACCATTCTATGATTCTATGAAATTCACTGAATTACTAATGGAATTTCACAATCCAACTTGTCAGCTAGTAGTACAAAACTCGCAGACGCCCTTTTGCAAGAAAGTCCTGCAAGTACCATTTTCATGTGAGTCTGTATTTGCACAATTAGGGTTGAATGCAACCAGCCATTCAAAAATCTCAAGTATGATACAAGAGCTCAACGACGATTAGAAACAGCAAGAAAATATCACTGTCTGAGGGGAAAGTAGAGGAGAAGGCTGTGTGGAAGGGATAAAAAGCAAGCAAGCAATCCAGCAAGTCAATTATTTTCCGTTCCTCTTTACCAGTTGTGTGCTAGCCCTAATGAAAGCAGCAGCTGAGTAGCCCTGCCAGCCCTCCAGGTTGAAGATGGGTAGGATGACAAGGAATGTGAGGAACCAAACAACCACTGCTGCCCTTACATCTGCTTTAAAAAGTGACATCACCCTCCCTCCAGAGCTAACTAACCAGGCAAATTTTGCCAGCGGTTAACAAGACACACTTGCTACTGATGAACTCAAGGTGGCAGGAAGATTCACACCAAAATCTATCCAGTCTAACAGCATGATTGCTATTATTTTTATCCCTTAAACTTTTGTTGTCCACCCCTCTCAATAGAGTTTGATTTTTTTTTGTAAGTTAAGTCCAGGCCATTAAAAAAAAGTAGAAAATAACCAACTTTGAGCACAGACTCCTTATATTCCAAAAATATTAAAAGATTAAACACCTTTGGCTGCTATAAAAGATATCAAACCCTAAAAATGAAGACAAAAAGCTGGAAATCAATGCCTGCAATTGGGCATCCCCAGCTCAGTACGCCTGTCACTAGTAGCATGTTATGCCATAACAAAGAAATCAGCAAACTGAAAATTCCTCCTGCTGTGCCCAAATGAAGCCAGAAATGCCTGTCATGGCTGCTTGTACCAACATCAATATCCATGTGATGCTTCACAAGCTGGGCATCTTTGGTAGCCCTGGACTACAGAGCCCAGGCAGCATATTCTGATGATTCAGCAGCACTCAGCTGGTTTCACTACCATTCTGATGTGGATACTGTTAAAAGAGATTTTTTGTAACCACTGGAGGATCTGAGGTAGCCAGAGGGAGGAATAATAATTTCTTTGAAGCTGCAGATTGAATGCCACTCACTGATTTAGTGCAAAAGACTGTAAGGAAGAAAATGACCATTTTTTATTATCCTTTTTCCCCCCCATCAGTCATTCATGGTTTACCCAGTGTATTTTAGAGGCAGAATGCTGCTTTTCTGAACAACAATTCTACAACATCCTAATCTGTACTTTCGTGTGAATAAGCATTATTGATATAGATGCAAAATATCGCTGTTCTTATGATGCAATCGGGCATCAGGCACGATAAGCTTGTTATTAAGCAAAAGTTACTGCTTTCCAGCGTGGTTGCTGAAAGTGAAATCATTCAACTCTCATTTTATCTGACTCCATAAAATGCAAGAGCAAGCTTTGTGTTTCACATAGAATGCCTAAAAGGTTAAACACAAAATTTAGACTATTGAGCAGAAATTTATATCGCAACATCAGCCAAAGTGTGATTCAGGGTCAGACCACAGCCTGGACGAGAAATTTCGAAGACATTTTCCTTGACCTAATTGGAAAGTAGACAGTTTACACCAATTGACAGCATTTGTAACCAAATAAATCTCAAAGAGAAGCAAAGCAATGGCTGGTTGTAGAAACAAATGGAGAAACCAACACTTTTTATAAGCTCCTTAGAGGATGTGCCTTAAGTAAAGGACAGCAGAAGAATGATGGAGCAAGCCAACAAAATAACCAGTAAGAAATGCCTAGGATTAAGCTGATATTTGCTCCAAAAGGATAAATAAAATATGCAGTTTATAATCTCTCTTTTATTAGCCTTTGCATTTGTGGACTGAGAAGTGGCAAACAGGATGTCAGATATTTAAAGAAGTTTCACAAGGCAACTACAGGCTTCCAACTCTGCTCATATCTGTGCTGGGGAAGTTAATTGAAGCTACAATAAGAATTGAATTAGAGGACATGTGGATGAAGTTCATATACTTGGGGGGAAAAATACCAGAAGTTTTCACGCGTTCCTGCCTGGTAACATGTGGGAGTTCTTCACAGGATCAGCACGTATATTCAGCTGATATAAATTAACTGGCTTTCCAAAGGTTGTTGGTGTTGGGTTTTTGTTGGTTTTTTTGGTTTTGGGTTTGTTTTTTCTTTTTCTTTTTTTTTTTTTTTCCCCCAAAAAGTACCCTCCAGTGCCTTTTCAGAAAATTAATTGTTCATGGCACCACATGGTGAGTACTTGGCTAAAGTTAGAAAGTTAGAAAACTGAAAGCAGGGTGAAAATAAAACAGAACAAGATCAAGAAAAATCTGATTTGGGTCCGTGTTATGCTCAGTACAGTGACGATGAACTTGAAGATGAGCAGGGAGTTGAGAATGTCTGCCAATGACACAAACTGATACTGGGCAGGAACACAAGAGAACAGTGGTGAAAAATTGCAGAGGTGCTTTACACACCATACAATGAAGAGGCAGATAAAGTTCAGTAGAGATTAACATAAAGAAATATGGAAGAACAATCCTACCTTCATGCACAAAATCACAAGTACTGAACTGATCACTAGGACACAGGAGAAAGACGCTGCAGCTGCAAAAGATGAAGTGTTAATGATTCTTAGGAGTGAAACTGAGAAAATATCCTCATGGTACTAAAAGGAATCAGGTTTCCCTACGTATTAAGCTATGTAGTTCTGTCTACCCGTTTCAAAAAAGGTGCAGCAGAGCTGGAATAAAGGCAGGAAAAGGACAATTAGAAGTGTGAAACAGCTTCAGTAGAGATGATGACTAAGTGGAGTAAGACTCTTATCTGGCTTAAGGGGAATCCTGGGGAATTAAGATAAGGGTCTCTGAAACCAAAGGCAGCACAGAGAAGGCACATAGAGATCAACCATCCAACTTCTCTTAATTTAAGAACTAAATGTTATTGAAAAGCTTTGAAGGAGCAGACTTTTAAACGTAGGTTAACTTAGGTGTTGTTAACTAGTGGAACTCCTTGTCAAATAAATTTGTGGACCCAAAGTTTACTTCATTTGAAGAGAATATGGGTCAAGTTAACGCAAGGGAAATTGATGAAGAACTACCATCTGTCCAGAAACTGCACCTAGCTCATGTCTTTTCAAGCATATTCAAGGGAAAAGAATCTTCCCCACCTCTCAGGCAACCTGGAAATTGTTAACACACAGATTTGTCTGAGAGGTCTTTCCAGGGATGAGCACTAGTCAAAAAAAAAAAAAATGTCTTTGGTGAGTAGCAGGAGAGTAGAGAGATTTTTATATACAATGCTCTAGGACAGGGGCAAGGTAATTAGAAATCAGGATTTACGATAACAGAAATTGAATAAATAAATGAACTCTGGGGATACTAAAATTGTGTATGAGATCAGAGGGGAGATCAGACAAGTCTAGAATAGAACAGAATTCTATGATTCTCTAAAGTCCCTGGAGAGGTATCACTATATTCTTTTCCTGTCTTTATATTCTTTGCAGTAGACATCTATTACTACCAATAACAATCTCAGAAGCAACTCAGAAGCAACTTTGGTCTGACCTGTTACCAGTACTTTGTTTGATCTTGCCTCTGCTTTTACGGCATCATGCAAGCAGGCAGTGTCAGGGCTTAAAGCGCATCCCCTTGCTCCTGGGAATTCGGCTGCCTGGGCTCAGGGCCAGCTTAGAGGGAGCACAGCTGCTGACTTTGAAATCTGCTGTGAAGAAAACTAGAAGAAGCCTCAGCAGATGCTGCCTCTCCTTCCCCTGGGAGCTGCTTTTAGCTGTGACTGTCCTGCTTGACCTCTGCCTGAGCTTTGTTGTATTCGTGTTATAGCTATGCCTGCACCTGGCATCACCTACCCCATCAGGGTACTCCTGACCCATAGAGCGTACCCCAGGACGCATCCAGTCACTGTGACTTCATCTGGTGGTCCCCAACCCCCAACTGTCCCTTGCCCTTGGTCCCAGCCCTGCTCTGCTTCACTTCTTGGGGTGTAGTGGGACTGCACCCAGCCAGGAATGTCACAGCCCTGCCAGCCTTGTGGGCACCTACCATACCCTGCCCACACCTCATGGTTCATACTGTACCCTGACAGCTGCTATTATTCATCCACTCTGGATTGGGAGAACACATCAATAAAACATGAGGAATCTGAACAAACCAGGATGCCAACAGCAGCATCTTTTGGTTTTAAAAGAAAAAGTATCTCTTTGCACACTGTCATAACTCAGAAGGATTTCATTTATATAGAGACTTCTACTGGTGAAATTCTATTTATTGCATAATATAACATTTCCTTTTGGAATTGGCAGCTAAAATATATAAAGCTCTCTAGCACAGGAGTCTTCTGTCCAAAGTTAGTATACAGGAAAAGTGGAAAAGAAGGGTAAATAAGGACTGTTCTCTTCTTCTCTGTGCTTTTAGAACAATGTTCCCCATTCCTGTCTCTGTAAGAAGCACTGTGAAAAATAACTCAGACTGTTATAGTAGGATAACAAAATTTCAAAGGTCTGGCCCTGAACACAAGTGTGAAAGTACATTGAAAGCTGTTTGGTTCATTGCAGTAGATATTCCCCTAAATAATGCATTGCATTAAAATTTAAAGTACTGCAGGTTTCAAATTGTTTGATCCTTCATTCTGTTCTGTATACCCGTGGAGTTCATGCATTTGTTTCTTTCCACAGTCATGAAGATTAGAATTTTCCATTTTAGTTTTAATGTGGGAATCTGAACTCATTTAGTCAGCTGATTCCAGGAACTGAGACTTTAAAAGTAGAACATTAAACATTGGGGGCGAAAAAAAAAAAAAAAGCAATAAAACTCTAAGAGTCTAACAGTTACCACCGGAAGGACTTTTCTTTTTAGCTCTTGAAGTTTTTTTACAGTTGATCAATACAGTTCGATGATGGAAACAGCTGAAGACTTCTGTTGCTGCCTCTCAAAACCTCTTAAAGATGGAATTCCCATAAAGTAAGTCAAAGTAGCAAAAGAGTAACAGTTTTTATGCAGAATATCAGTTACGTGTGCATGTACATCACTCCTGATCAGACGCTTTACCTTTCTTACTTTCCCCACACGTTTTGCTTATTTACTTGTCTTTTACCTTGAGTAAATGCATGAATATTGCTTTTTTCAGAATGTAGTGATACTTCTAATGTTAGAGAGTAAGAGGGTCACTACTCTTCTGCTGAAGGTGATGTAAGCTGATGATGCTGATGACCTATTGATTTCACTGCCTGAAAAAGTTAGGTTCTTTTTCTACCTTGGTAAAATAGGTTGGCAGCATTGTGTCAACAAGTCTAGAATTTGAGCAGATTTTTCCTTTACAGCCAATTTAAAATATTAATTCTGTGAAGTCAGGTCTACATATGCTATAAAAACTATAAGTTAGAGTTAAAACCAGGACATTAATACTTTCCGCTTCACTTTTGTATTGAAGAAATAAAAGGAAGGACTATTTGGAAGAAAATTGGAGAAAAAGACAGCAGTTCAGGATAGGCTTGATTTTAATAACTGGTAGTTTCTATTAGAAAAAAAAATCACTCAAATTCTATCAGAATAAGATTTCAAGTAAATCTTTCTAAAATAAATGTATGTATCTAATTATGACAGACTCCACAAAAAGAAAGACTAAGCTTTGTATCAGTAGGCCTTGCTCTCCTTCGGGCATCATCGCAGACCAGAACTGAGACATATCTGGGCTCAGTAAATGCTGCTGCTGAGAACCCAGTTGAGGAACACAGCTTTCTTTCCAGATACATTTAGATGCGAGCTAACCTGCATCCACAAATTCTGGGGGAAGGTGGGTCTTACATTACTAGGTGATATTTTGGCTCCTTTTCTCATCCTGCCTCCTGAGTTGAAAGGAGAAAATGGGCTCAGCATCTTGTATACGTAACTGTGAAAGGTATATAACAACTTAGCTTACCTTGTCATCTCCCTGCAAGGAGGGATTCAGATACCTGACTTCCCATTTACAAAGCCAAAAGCTAAACATTATGCCCTCCAACAGCCTGGCTCTCTGCTAAACCACTTATTAACAAGACCAAAGGTTTCTTTCCAAAGAAGCCCTGGAGCAGTTTGGCTAATTTACATAGGGGCTGATTTCTTCACTTTTAGCAGAAATACTACAGTAATCAATCCACCGAGGGAGAAAAAATTAAATATTCCCCTAAGTCCTCAACTTCTAAAGGATTCCAACAATTTCTGACTTTAATTACTGACAAGTTTAGATATGCTGGGAGATTCCAGGGCTGGTTTTATGCACTTTCCCTTGAACTTCTCTTGTCAGACTTTCTCACAGTTCTTCATAAATGAAGGCCCTGATTGTTTAGATTAAATTGGAACATTGTGTTTATGTCCATACAGCGTAACACTAAACATAAGCAAAAGTCACATGAAATCTCTTGGTATGAGAAAAGGCAGATCTCCAATGTAACTCCATTGTATCCCAGAGCACATAATTTCTCTTGAAATTCAGCAACAGTATTGCTATTTAACTCCAAACAAAATACTGCAATGCAAAAGAACATACAGATTTATTCTCAATGCAGCAAGTGAGCCCTAATTCTTTCCACTGAGTATACAGACAACTCAGTAGGGTACAGATCCAATGCTAGCCCAAAAATCAAGGCTCAGCTGAGCCCAGCAAAGAACACTGAAAAGTTGGCTGTATCAGCTCACACATTTTCCACTCCTTCAATTGGGGAATGTTTGTGTGTACACAGGACCTTTGAATTTGAAATCAGTGTTCCCAGATCTACAGAGTTGACAGGCAGGCTGTTTCCCTTTTAGTCACAACCTTTCGCAGCAGCTCCTGGTTTTTGAGTGCTGTAGCCTGAAGTCAAATAGATTGTTCAAAGAAAACGTAGCAGCACATTCACGCTCAGCTACAAAGGTCACATGCTTGGGATGCAGAGATCCAAGGAAAAAGGCTGAGCAAGATGTTGGTGGTTAGAAGCAAAGTTTTTGACAATATTTTGCCTTTAAATTCATGTCAGAAGAGTCTCAAGTAGAGACACTTGCCTCTTTTTCGTTATTAAAAATGTTTCGTAATGAAACACCTGACATTTCTTAAATTGGAAAAGCAAGACTAATAAAGAATTATTTCACACACAAAACTGAACATTGCTTTCAACTCCTCCCAATGTCTTTATAGAGCAGTCATCTTTTTTCTTTTCCATATACTGAAGTAAAAATGCTGAGCAGAGGAAGATCACAGCCAAAACAGTCAATTGCAGCAATCCAAGAATGATTTCCTGACCCCTTCTCCATCAGTCCTTCCATTCCTACTACAATTGTGATCAGTGCGCCACCAGTAATGTCATTTGTGATCAAAGATACTTGTTAACTTGCCCTGACTGGTTAATAAATTGTCAGTATTCACATTATTGCCTGGGAGATACTGAGTATACTAGTATTGATGTAGCTTAAATACAGGAGGATTTAAAGGTTTTACTATTTGCTAATGCCTGTAGTCACTTTTTCATGGTAACAGACAAGAAGTCTAAATGGATGTCTTTCAATGTCATTTAACAGGGTTTGAACCAAGCCTTAATTAAACAGACACTTTCGACTTTGAAGAACCAATGAAGCATGCAGACACACTCCCCAAAAGAATACGAAACAGTATTTTGGGTTATTTTTATAAGACGCTTGGCATGCCTACAATGGGGTTATTACAAGGAAATGAACAACATCTAAACACAAAAGAATATTGCAAGAGTAAAACTTGCAATAGTAAAGAGTAAAACTTGGATTCTTTCCAGTACCTGCATTCCCGTGAGTTCATGATAACTCATAAGTCATTGCTGTGCCTGCAAAAACCTGCATTTTCAGCCTAAGACAATGCCTCTTCGCCTTGATCCATAAATAAGTCCCATGAAACTATTTGGGAGCACATTCATGTGTGCATAAGCATGTTTTGGATTTAATGAGCAGTGAATAATTGAGTGACAATGATGACACTTCAACACAGTTTATAAACTGATATTTTGGAATGTACATGCACTGTAGAGGCAGCTCTGTATTATTATTATTTAAAACAAAAGTAAACAGCTATCATATGTACTTCCCCATATAAAAATTCCTCATTTGACAGCCTTACTTAATGGTGTGTAAAAACATCATAGTTAGAAAATAACATGCAGCAGAAAACTGCTCTGCAGAGGCAGCTACTTTCAGGAGCTAACTTTAGATGCAGAAGGAAAATCTATCAGCTAGAACTTACCTTGCAGGAGAATTCATTCTCTGTTGCTTGGAAATGAAGGGTTTTTTTCAGGTTCCAGATTTTTTGTGAAGTTGAACTGCCTTCAGCACGAAGACCTGAGAGAGAAGAGTGGAATCAAATTTCATGTAAAACCCCTATTTCACCAGTCACTGCTCACTACCTGGGTTCTCAGACACATCCTAAGATAATACGTTTAATTCTTTATCACCATTAAAATTCAAACAGTATATGGCACAACCTCTATTCATTGTGCTGTGCTGATGAGGGAAAAAAGGTGGCAGGTTCTCCCCACAGACCCTCATCAGACAGGTTCCTTGGCTAGTTTTGAGGCTACCTGGTGCTCTTTTAAAAAAGGGGCATTAAACAGGCATTATCATTGTGATGATGGAACCAGACCATAAGACGAAATACTTTATTTGTATAGAGAAGATATAAAATTAAGGGAAGTGGAGTTGATACTGGTCATTGAGGTGGAAGGAGACGGATACTAAAGGAGAAAAAAAGCCAACTGTCAAAGTTAAGAACTGGAGAATGCAAGGGGAAAATAAGATAAAAACAAAAAATGAACAGTCAAATGAAGGAGTTAACAAAAAGATTGGAAATATGGAACTGGGGAAGTATTTCCTACTGGAGATAGATGAGCAGGATTTTATTCTAATTCAGAGAAACATGAGAATGTTCTCTTTCACTTTTTTCAACCCAGCAACAAAAGGAACCAGTAGAAATTTGCATTGTACTCAGGTAAACAGAGAAAACCCAAATGAAAAATAAGGGAATCAATGAATACGTTATAGAGGGAATCCAAATTACCATGGCTAGGTGGTTCAGCCTGCAGTGGAAAGAACAAGTGAGGTAGAATTGTTGCCTTAAGCAAAAGAATTTGGAAATCAGCATGATCCCAGTTTTGAAATTCCAATTAGGACACTTGATCCTAGCATCATAACCTACACTCAGCAAAAATTTGCTTTTAAAGACTTATTCTCATAGACTGCATAGAGAGAGAACTGGATAAAGACTGAGCAGAATCCCACCTAAAAAAAAAAAAATGGTGCAGCAGCATTTTATTCTAATAAATCTATACCCAGGAGTACAGCAATACAAAAAATAATAAAGCTGTTGGATGAAAATGAGGTGGAACTCATCAGTGGACATGTATTACAGCAGACCTGTTAAAGAAATGCAAATGGGCATTTGCAAAGACTACAAAAAGAGAGATGTTTGTACACACATCAACAGAAGGCTTCCTTGTACAAAACAAAAGCAAGAAACAGAGACAGGAAGGAAATCACAGGGAATAGCTTGAGTTATAGCCAAAATGCAGTTTCAGATCTGTGTAAATGTCAAGGTAGGGGACAGAAAGGGGGGAGAGCTCACACACAGCCTTGAAAATCAATTGTCCAATCAAAAGAAATAATGTGAGCAAAGGGAAAAAAAGAGAGAGGAAAAGGCAAGTGCTTTGGGCAAGAATGTTACTCCCTAAAGATACACTTTCCACCCGTAAAAAATAAACCCCAGAGTCCTAGTGGTGCCAGTAGGCATGAACAACAAACTGCAAACATTAGCTGAAAGAGGAAAAGTGTAATATGATAAGCAAAACACAAGGCACAGGAAGAAGAAAAGTGTCAGGTGGAGAACACACTCCCAGATGATAATTCAGCAATCTCTACATCTTTCACTTCCCAGATGAAAATGGATGACCAAAATGTTAGAAGAGAAGAAGAGGAGAAGACACTAGCAAATACTCTTTATACCGTTTTCACTTAAGGTAATGAAGACTGAGGGAACTTAAGTAACTGTCAAAGGCTACAATTAATGCAAGCAGAATTATTCTTTTTAAAGGAACATAAATAATATTAGAAAGAAGCAAATTGTGTGAAGCTTCTCAAGTGTCAGAGTGCAGGAAATTAATGAATTTCCTGGCTTCCTTTTTATCAATGCTAACATAGTACTATTTCAAAACTTCACTGACTAATTCTTCCAGTCCTGCAACTCTTTTGCATACAGAATTCATCAAACATCAGAAAAATTAAAAAAAAATAAAAAAAAAACAACAACAAAAAAAGCCTCTAAAATTATAACACCATCTCTCCTAATAAACGAGCTTTGTTTCCTGACCATGGTGGCTATGGTGCTGCCCTTAATAATAAACAAGACACATAGAAACAGCCATTTCTACAAGATCATGCTATGCCTGTGGCACAGAAATATCCAGTATAACTCTCACGGGGTGCTTGCCTGAGTGTGCTACGCCCTGTGTATCTTTCTGATTCTGTATCCTTCTCCAATATACAGCTGCTGGCATGGTGGAACAAAATTTAAATATGGAAAAGAAATTAAATTGGAAATACTAGAAATAAAAATTTAACTGGAGGCAGAAGACCTCCTGTAACAGATCTGCCTTTCTTTCAACATTCATCTTTCAGCCCTGATCAGAAGGCAAAGCACACTGAAAAATCCTTCTCAGCCTCATTCATAGTATAATCAGCACATATCTTCATGAAGGCTATGAGGCAAATTTATGTTGCTCATCAGTAACCACGGTTGATATCAGAACCAGACTATACAACTCTTTTGAAGTCTAATTAATTCAAGGCAAGAATTTTTGACAATGAACTCTTTATTAACAGGGAATGTGAGGCCATTGACTCAGTATGGCTAAGGTTTCATCGTTCTTACATAGGAATATGTATACTATAACATTTTTCCCCCTAATTCTCATTTCACTAGGTGATTGAAATGGTTTCCTTGCAGTGATCCACTACTGTAGGTTTCCAAAAAGTGAAGAAAGGTTAAGAAAAAGAGGGTGACAGTTTTCATACTACCTTCAGAACTGATAAAGGAGGTTTCCAACCTGAGGTGGACCTTTGGACTATGCACTCATCAACCTAAATTAGGAGGTCTTCTGACAGCTGGGAAAGTCTGTCAAGAAGCTAAAACCTGTCCTTTTCAAAGCATTTGGGACTTAAGTGTAACAAAATTTAAGTTTTCTTGAATAGAAATTTACATATATGCTCTTTTCTTTACAAGTGTAGACATATAAATTGCCCAAAACCTAAGAACCCAGTAGATGATTAAATCAAGTCTTGAGGCTTCCAAGAAAAAACTAGCGGTAAGAATAATCCTAAGTGTTTTCCTATATTTCTCCCTGAAATTACAATAGTTAGAATTTTTGAGATTTTTAACCTAAAAATCCCTTAAGTCTTTGAATGACACTTTGATTATATGCCCATTTTTGGAAAGTCAGATTGAGACCTGTGAAGGAAACTGTACAGACTGTTACCTTCACTCCTGAAAGAATAAGAGGGAGTTTAAAAGGAACTGCTCAGAATATCCTACCGTGAAGCTCAGATGGCACATGGGCATGTTCACAAACTTAGTCACTTACACAGATTTCCTCAGTGAAGAAATCAGACTGAGCCTCACCACAGGTTTCCTAGCATGCTGCATTTCTACGTTTTGAGAAGGTTGACTGGAACCCCTGGAACAGCTGCATTGCAGACATAAGCCATGGACAGAATATGTCCAGGTCTGGCCATGTTTTAGAGTAAAAGATAAAAGGATGCAATCCCTTCCTAGAAAAAGGAGTACAAACTCTGCAAAGAATAATTGACCTTAGAAGCCTACAAGTGAGTTATGGAACCACTCACTGCCGAGTTTAATTACAGGTGGAATGAACTGTATGTGATGAAAAAGAGGAGTTTAATTTTCTGCTGCCTTCACCTTCATACAGGCACCAACAGATGGTATCAGAATATAATTTGTTGGCTTTCTACACTTGTTTTTTTGCCAGAAGAGGTAATATATAATTATTCAAAGTGGAGGAAAAACAGGGGATAGAGCTGGGGAGAATCAAGATTTTCCACTCTGATGAAAAAAAATCTCCCAAATCCTCTGCAAGCACATATAAAAATTAAGATACACTCTGGAAAGTCCTTTTCCCAGAAAGGGCACACAGTAGTTTCTGCTACCAGCATCAGTGAAAGGTTGAATGATATCTCCTCATGAAACTGTTTCTTACACACCACGTCCCTTGCCCTACTCCTCTTCAGCAAGAGGATGAATGGATTAAGCTTTCTTTAACACCTCTGATGAAGCATGCTCCTCCTTTACCCGCAGGTGCCTTATTCTGGTTTATTTTGCTTGACCTTGCTGTCCCAATAAGGGTTTGTCCAATGCCTAATAACTGTAGGACTGGGAATTTCAGTTGATGACTGAAAAAGGATGGATTGTCTTTCCTAAATGCTACATATTAACAAAAATATTGTCAATGATTCAGCATAGTTTGATATTATGCAGAACTGAATATTAAAATTAACATTCAGGGTACAGTTTTGTCTTTAGCAGCAATTGAGCACCCCCAGAAAAAGGCAACCTACTATGGGAAAGTAAGGATCACAGGACTTCAGTCCCTTTTTCATCTCTGTCTGACATGTTCCAAGTCATATGGCTTTATAAATTCTTACTGATTTCCATCAACATGTCTCTTTGATGTTTAAAGTCTCAGCTGGAGTCACATTTGTAAGCCAACAGCTCCTTTCAAAATATTTATGTCCTTTGACTCAAAGTTCAAAACAGGGCAAGATTCTTTTTGCATAATCGCTTAGAGCATGCACAGTATTTCTGTTCCACCAGTTGGAGGGACAGGCGTGACGTGGATTTTAAGGCACTATACCTCATGTAACTTTTGGCACTGGCATTGAAGAACTATAACCTTCTAGTAAAGGAGAATAATGTGCTCAGTGCTTCTCACCTTAAGCCAGTTTTTACTGTTCTGAAATCAACTTCAACAGTCCATAAGTTTTCCATGAGGAGAATCAATTTATAACAACACTCAAAATACGGAAGTCATGCACACAGTTTACTGTGGCTCCAGTACGTACATAAACTACCTATGGAAAAAAAATCCAATGGAATGCAGTGGTGATGAAGTCAGTAGGATTCATTAGATATTCATCTTAAAGACTTTAATAAATAATGGCATCCTTCCTCCAGATTTTTTTCAGTGATAAATACTTATCTAGCAGCAGAGAAAACGGTGAATTTCAGTTCATAGAGCTCCATGTGGAGTATGGATTTCATGCATATCACCACAGATTTTGTTTTGTAAGACTTTCAGATTTATGGTTCCAGGGCCCTTCTGCTTCCTAGGTATTCTTGGCAAGATGCTGAAGACCCCCTCGGGATGTCAGTTCTTTGGCTAGCTGATCCAGAGAAAGAGGGTGTGAGACAGACAGAGAGGAGGAGCAGTTCTTTCACTTCTCTCCATTTGCATAGCTCATTCTATCTGGGCTGGAGAGCTCGAACCAGCTGCTTCAGAAGAGATGTCAATTGCCATATAGAAAGATAGACCCCAAATGATTCCATAACTCATGTTCCAGATACCCCTGTTCTCAAAGTAAGAGACAAACAGAGGATTATATTAAATATAGATGGCAGTTTCAGCCCTTCTGCAGCTGAGCCTGACTGCTGTCGCTGCCTTCTCTTCCTGATTTGCATCTCCCCATCTGTTCTTGCTTCATTTCCTACCACCCCACACAAATTATTACACTCCACTCTCAGTCCTCCTCCATCTCTTTCCTTGTCCCGTTACAGCTACTGTCCCTGCCTTCTCACTTGTCCCTGCTTTTCTCAGGCTGTCACATTCCTTCCTCCTTACCCAGCTTCAGCCACCACAAGATCCTCCCTTCTTCACTCTGCCTTGCCTCTCCCCACCAGCAGCTGTGGCAGTACCAGAATAGACAGCATGACCACAAAGCTTCCTGAACCTGCCAAATTTACTACAAATCTGCCCCCCTGCACAAACAGAGAAAAAATGTGGCGGTCTATAAGCCGTATATGACGTTACATTTCACTTTCATCTCTCATCAAGCCTACATATAACCTTGGAAACAGTGGTAGAGATAAAAGTTGTCTCATTTAAATGTTTGGGTTTTTTTCCCTTTTGTATTTCAGGTGATTCTTTCAAGCGTAGCACAATAAAAGAAATCTCTGTGCATTCTCTCAGACCCAGGAATTTTGCAGAAAATTCCGGTGGATTTCTGGCTACATTATTTGAGGAACATGGGAAATTACCAAGGGAACTCCCACAGAAATTGTCTTTCAATATTTTCAACTTTGTGTATTTGAGAACAGTGCACCACACAATAAAACTAATGGAATGTAACTGCTTCTGAAAACACACGCCTCCAACACACTCCTCCCTACATTAAATCCATTAAATGGCAAGTAGAAAATGCCTATACGTTTTATGATGAACCAGCAGAGAACATCAAAACCTCTGAGGTGGCAGAGCAGCTCCAGATATACTACAAATACCACTTTACATTGAAACCATCCACAGCTTTTACAAGGGGTTGCCTTGGAGTACTGCCCAGGTGATTAAGGAATTACCATGCCAAATTATGAGACAGGTTTTTTAACCACAGAGAAAACTAAACTAAAACTACAATACTGCGGTTTACTTTAAAGTCTAACATATTTCCTGCACTTTTTTTTTTTTATTTGAAAACGCAAAGTTTAATGTAAAGAATAAGAAACTCTATTCCTGTCATCAGGTTTTCCCTATACCCACGTTTAACCAGGTATAATTTCTCTCTCAAACCTTGTCCCTTACATTTGTGTTCTTTCATCCAACTGCAACAATCCACAGAGAAAATAATTTTTAGGGCCTTGCTTGTGGTTCAAAACCGATGTACCCATGTTCTTAATCTTTCAAAAGGAATGGCGTGACACTCAAACCCACTGTGAAGCCAAGGGGGAATTTCTCCTGTAAGGTGTTGTGGTAGAGGGGCGTTTTGTGAGCATGAACAAGATCTACTTGACTTACATGTCTTGGTGTACTTCTCTAGCAAAGCCAAGTCAATTCTGTGAGGAAAATCACCTGTAAGAAGGAATTGATACAAACTGACCCTGGTTTATTTCACGTAGGCTCACTGCTATCTTGTGAGTGATCAGATGAGAATGTCCAGCAGATTGATGCTCTGTGGAACAGGTTACAAAAATCCAGAGAAGAAATGGTTCTGCTTAAGAAATTTTCCCCTCTGTGGTTTGCAGGACCTAAAGATTATTAGGGAAAGCTAATCAGCTTATGATCCAGGGATCCACTCCATACCAGGATTTTTTCCTGCTTACTAAAAAAGGCTAAAAAAAAA
>VXBW01007177.1:217225-231519 GCA_013400375.1 Thinocorus orbignyianus
GGGGGAAATATTGAAGCGACTCTATATTTAGAAGTAAGCTTTGTTTTACCCAAAGTTACACTGTCAGGTGTCATAAAAACACTGTTTCTCTTGAGGCTTTTTGGCCTCTGGTAAATCAGATCCAGAATGCTGTAATGTAACTACACCCAAATACATTTTGAGCTCATAAGAAAAATTTGCACCTATGAATTACATTGACTTCATCCGGAACAAATTTATTCTAAGTGAAGAGATACAGAATAAAATGCTCTTGAGAGACAGATTTCATTCACTCCTTTGATTCAGCATCTGAAGGTTAGCCATGGCAGGTGCTGATGCTATTTCTTTTCTTTCTTCATGTGCACAACCAGCTGTCATAGTTTCCTTCATTAATAGGGAAAGGTTGTCCTCTTAAGTAATGACTTATTGCTTATTGACGTTACTTTCTTTTTTCTTGCATATTGATTCAGCAGATTTAAGTGAAAATATTCCCTCATACAACTCTTTTCCATATTGCAGCCCCAGGTAAAGTAATGGATCCTACATTTCAGCTGTTTCCTAAACTCAGACTGAAGTTTTCTTTTGATAAATTTGCTATCATCAAGTCCTACTGACTAGGATTTTTATTATGATTGTCTTATTTGTATTTCTGAAGGTGCTGCTCTGTTTGTGACTTTGGCCCACTAAGTTTTGGAGATAAAATTTTCTCAGTCTGAATTTTTCTGAATAGTTTTCCATTTACCATAAATCAGCCACTTTTGAAAGACTAAGGCAAGAAAAGCATGGGTTTTTTTTCAATATTAAAATTGGTCAATTGGTGGGGATTTTTATTTTTTTTTTTCTCAGAGATACATGTTTTGGAGCAGAAACCACAAAGGAGCAAGATAATGACAGTTGTATCAGGAAAAAGTACTTGCAAATATGTATTCGATGGGTTGTGCTAGAAGCCTTCTAGTACTGGGAGAGAAATCCCATTTTGCACATGTACAATAGAGATTAACTAGGGTTTGGCAGTTAAAACTGCCGTTCCACTTATGTTTTCCAGGGATAAAGCAGCAATCTCTCTGTCACAGTAGCTTCCCATCACGTGTGCCAGACCACAAGTAAGGAACAGGAACCCTAGACTGGTCAGAGTTGGAAGGGACCTCCAAGATCCCCCAGTTCCAACCCCCCTGCCCTGGGCAGGGACACCTCCCACCAGAGCAGGCTGCTCCAAGCCCCATCCAGCCTGGCCTTGAACCCCTCCAGGGGTGGCACATCCACATCTACCTGACTCCCACACAAAGGGAGAATAAAAGGTATGATAAGCAAGTAGACGTGGCAAGAAGAGGTGTCAGGAGGAGTAGCAAAAAGGTGGCTAAAAGCATCAAACCTGCAAAGCAGTGAAAAGATGCCCTATGGGTTAGGTGAGAGAGATTTGATGAAGTGTGCGGGGCATGGAGCTGACTGGTCAAAGATACCAGGACACAAAACTGTGAGAGTCAGAACAGAGCCAGGGGGGTAAGGAACAAGTGACAAGACACAGAGTGAAGAGATGGAGAGGATAGAAAGGTAAGAGTAACTTTATCAGAACAGGGTTGCAGAGTTCTTCCCAAATCTAAAATACTCAACTTTGTGAGAGGAAAGGAACAAAACAGGAGTGTGATCCTGTTTTGACTACTTTTGCTTCTGCTTATAGACAATTACAGCATCAAGATTCAACGTGATCTTACACCCAATGAAGATCATAAAGTAAGATAAAAATATAGTCCGGTGCCTGAAAGGTTGGGCATTTAAAGAGAGAATATAGAACTACACAGATACAGAAAGAAAACAATCTGCAACGTGGCTCTAGGAAACAGGAAACAAACCAAGAGGAGCAGACTGCTAGAGCTGTTACGGGGAAAGGTTTCTTATTCTTCAGTAACATCCCACTACGTCAGCAGCAGCCAGGAAGAAATCTTAATGCTCCTAAGCATTTTAGATCATTAAAACATCCTGTTACATGAAAGACCCCTTTCTCCATCAATCAAGAACCTGCAGAACAATGGGCAGAGCTTTGGCAAACTGCACAAAGATGACTGATTTGTGAAATTACCAAACTCTACGGGCTGAACTAATTTGAGACAGAATAATGATGATAAAAATCCAGTCACTCAAACAAGAATTCTTAGAGATTCCATTAACTCTACAGAGAACTAAAGACATGTGCATGGCTGGTAAACAAGCTCACATCTAGATAGAGATTACAAGCAAAGCAGTCACAAAGGTATTTCAGAAGGCAGAGCAAGGAAAACATGAAAATTTACTGAAAATCCGACAAAAGCAGGCATACAAACACAAAGCAGAAGAGATTAACAAAATCCAAAAGTCTGTGACTACTGTGGAAACAAAAATAAAAGATAAAAACGAAATGTCCTTTCATGGGGTCACATGCAAAATTTCTGACAAGGAAAGTCATTATGCAAAGGATAACAGACAAGAAAAAAAATGCCCCCATATTGAGAAAGCAAGCAGTGACTCAGAGATCTTTGCATGTATGTGACATCAGTGCAGTGCAAAACAGCAAGAAAAATAAAAAATAAAAAATAAATGGACTGTGAAGTTCAGACTAGCACCAGATGCAAAGACAAGGCAGCAGAAGACAGTAAGAGACGGAATGCAAATGAACAGTGGACATCAATGCGTGTTAAAGGCACAAAGACCTCTTCACAAGTGTACATGAAGAGAAAGGAAAAGAGTAGATCCACATTTAAAATTCCCTGATGATATAATCAAACCAAATTTTAAATTCCCTGATGATATAATCACAACACTACGAGGCCAAGTAAATCAACAGCACAATATCAAGGAAGAATTAAATAGAGTGAAAAATTCAGGTAGTACGAATATTAGAGAGACATTTAGCAAAAAGAACAGAGTTGTTAACTCCAGCATATTAGTTGGAACTCAGGCAAAAGAAAACAAGTTATAGTTCCTGCATCCAGGTACCCACTAAACACAGAGGTTTTCCATACTAGCAAGTTAAACAGAGTGAGGACACAGGCTTGAGCCCTGGCACACAACAACCCAGCTCTTGAGCTGCCCGAGCGCCTTCGAGGCAACGTGCCATCTCACTGACACAGCTTTTGGGAACAAGGGAAGCCAGAGGGTCAGTGTGCCTCTCTGGCAGTACAGGCAACACCATTTATAAGGAGTGGGAAGGGACCAGGACAGTTTAAAGGGACCAGGACAATTTAAACCTGTGAAGGGACCCTTTAAAGATTCTTTTATTTACCGCTACCAATGAAAGTCCAGAGAAAAAGGAATATTCTTCTCGCTCAGGTGAGAAAAGTTCAAGCTACATTCAAGGAGATGGAACAATTCAGGCAGAAATTAAATGCATGTGACTACAGAGCATTTTTAAGGGCTTGTTACTCCATCTGCAGTGTCGTGTATTTGATCCATGGTACACAAGACAGCCATGTGCTTACCAAATTGCTCAGATAGGCTCACACTACAAAATAAACAGCAATTAAGTCAGAGCATGAGAGCTTCAGCCAGCTAGAAGGATGCCTATCTTTCTATAAGAAGGAAATAAAACACAGAAGGCTGAGAGGCTGCCCTCCCCTAGTGTCAGGGCAAAGGGGTGGAAAGAATCCAGTAATAAATCTCCCAGAGCAAAGGTAAATACATGTTGACTACGCTGGTGTGTTAGGTGGTTGCAGAGCAACTTCACCTGTCTCTCCAAACAGCAGGACTTCACATGAGGCAAATGTGTAGTGGTTTGCCTCCTGCATTCTCATATCATAATATTCACACTAATAAAAACAGAAAATCTCCCGAGAGATCAGAGCTACTCTGAAGAACAGGCAACAGAAGGACCATCCGGAAGCCTACAGGTGAATTAATTTCCTCTAGTTGCAGACAGAAGCTAAGCATGCCCTCTAAACTACTTGCTTTCTCTGCCCTGAAAGTTAATAGACAGCTATCGCTGGAGGAGGTAACTGTCCTGGAGGCACCTATTTATTCCTACTCATTTCAGCTGGAGCTTTATAGGTAGCTCAGAGGACAGGCCTAGCCAAAGACAGGAAAATAAGTTGCAAGCAGTGTGGGAAGTGCCATATGTAGAACAATACAGGAAAGGAATTAAGGAAAAGATGGAAAAAACGTACACATGAACATCAGTCTTCGAAGCAAAAAGGGAAGCACAACTGTCACTGCAAACAATTTCATTATTAAAGGCCACTGGAAATTAAATGAACTGCCCCAGTAGTCCTCTCAGGCAAGATGACAAAACATTTTAGCAGCTATGATACCCTAAAAAAATATCACTTCAGCCAACAGACACCTGCTTACATAACTCAAAATAGAGAAACAACAAAATCCAATTTTTGCTATGTCAGTCAAATCATCAAGCCAAATAAATTGTTTAAAAAATTATTTTACGCTACCAAAAGCAAGGTGACAAAGTAAAGAAAGGTCACAGGATTACAGAATGGCTGAGGTCAGAAGGGACCTGTGGAGGTCATCTGGTCCACCTGCTCAAGCAGGTTGCCCTGGACCATGTGCGGATGGCTTTGGAATATCTCCAAGAATGGAGACTCCACAACCTCCCGGGGCAACCGGTGCCATTGCTCAGTCACCCTCACCGTGAAAAAGTATTTCCTGATGTTCAGACAGAAACATCATGTGTTACCATTCTTGAATTCCAAGGATAGCCATAAAAAAAAGCACAGGACAACACTTCTGTGACAGATACCCTTTAAAAAATAATGTCATTGAGAAAAAGGGGTAGTATTCGACCAAGCATTAATTTCTTTTTATTCAGTCTACTGCACCACAGCAGATCTGTAAGAAATGCTGTAGGCAAGTTGTGGGGTTCATAGAGAGTTCATACCATAGTCATTAGTAAGACTGATTATGAAAGAGATTTTGCACCAAGCAAAAAGAACATGTGTAAAATAGGACAAATGACCAAAAAAGCAATAGATGACAAAATAAATTTAATATATCCCACCAAAATATGAAGCAAGAGCAAAGCCATAGCCTGTCATCAAAAGAAAGGCTTGAAGTTTATCCAGCATATTGCTAAATAAACAAGACTTTGTACCAAGACACAGAAGACATTATTCCAGAAACAAAAAAGAAGTTCTCAGTAGAATTTAATTGTTGTTAATTTATCTGAACCTGAGAGCTCAGCATGCGCACGAGTTGTGTTATTCATGTTTCATTTCATTGAAGTGACACGAGAAAAGTTACAGTCTGCACCTCCTAGTACAGGTCTGTTTGACACAGGCTTATAGATTAATGCTCAGGAATTTAAAAGCATTTACAGAAAGTACTTGGTGGTTGTCATAACACAAAGAGCAGAATAAAACCTGGGTACTACTTCTTCTTGGCTGCCATTTTATATCCATTGAATACGAATGGCAGGGAATGGAGAAAGGAGCTAGGAGAACAAGTGCCTGTAGAAGGGACAGATTAGATTGAAAGGAAAGAAAGAAACAGGCAGGAGAGCCTGTGGTCCTTCAGCACAGTCTCCCAGAACCCGAGGGTATCTGTGAGTTGTGAGTCTCATCTCACATCCTCTATTACAGAGCCACTAAGAAATCAATTGGAAGAGAATGCCTTCCTCCTGCAGCACAGGTGACAACAGAGGATGACACCCTACTACTGGCACCAGCATAACCCAAATGGTAAGGGTCAGGGCGGCACATCTAAGAAGCTTCAGTCATGCTGTTGAACCGTGACTTGCGAACATGGTAAGGCACAATGGATGCCAGGAGATGCCATTTCAGCACACACCTAATAGTGCTCAGCTAAGGGTGTGTCACGGTTTAGCCTCTGCGGCAACACAAGCGCCAAGTGGCAGTCCCTTGGCTCCGCCCCCCAGCGCTGTGGAGAGGATGAGAAAGAAAAGGCAGACTCATGGGTTGAGATAAAAACTGTTTTCCAGAGCAGCAGGTATTGCAGGGAAACAGTAACACGGATGGAGGAGACAAACACCAGCACATACCGACCGCAGCCCGCACTGCCCCGACCGCCACCGACGCCGCTGAGATGCACCCCAGCGCCGCCCACCCATATATATGCCTACGCCATGACGTCACCACGCCAACTTCCGGTTGTGGCTCCTCCCCTCCCCAGCCAGCTCCCTGCTGCCTCTGGGCCTGGCGCACATGGGGTGATATAGCTGTGCTGGATAGAGACAGGGAAGAATCAACCCCGTCCCTGCTGGAAACCAGGACAGGGTGACTTCTTCTACTAGAGTGATCTACCATTTTTCAATCTAAATGGCAATAAAACCCAGGGAACTAAGATGCTTCTGATGACCAAGAGCTAAAACTAGGCTGATCTCTTCCAAGGTCAAGAACACCACCATGCCGTCTATGAAATGACAGACACGAGGTTGAGCTTAAAGTTTAATCTAGTTCAAAGAGAGCTATTTTAATAGAATTATAATACAAAGTACCAGTACTTTTTCATTGAACACCTTCTCAAATCTTTCCAAATTCAGAAGCAAAACCAAGATGAAATAAAAGATGCCCATAGTAGGACAAAAGGTATCTGTAGGAAAATCTAGTCCTCAGTTCAATGGTCAAAGTAGAAGCAACCCACAGAGGTACTGAAGATTTAAAGACTGTAATGAGAAGGAGAAGATAATCTTTATTGGAGACAAAAAAAATGTCAATTAAACTGTTTACAGTCTCAGTATTTTGCTTTTCATTGCTGCATGACAACCCAATATTTGTTCAAATAGCATGGATAAGCCAATTCCACAGCTTCAGAGAAGCACAAGTGAGCAAATTCAAATAACAATACCATAGCAACAACCCTGTGATTACCTCCACAAAAGAAAATTGGATCCCTCTGGATGTGGGCACTCAAGACACTGAAGTAGAAATCCAGAATCCTTATAGAACTGTTTTTAATGAATTTCTTTCACTTTTTTCCTATTATTATCTAATTAGAGATAGGATAAATTAGTTTTCCCACCTTTCTACACTGTGCTTTCCTTTCACACCACCCTTCACAGTAATTGATATTCCATTGCTTTAGCACTGAACTGTTATTGGTTACAGCTTAGTGCAATTATGGCTTAAGCTTGTAACAATCTAATTTACTTTTGGACAAGACCAGAATAGCCAGTTGTAGCCAACATGCCATCTGAGTTGCTATTTGTAAACAGGTGCTCATGACTGATCCAGTACTTCACATACTGAAGTCAATAAAAAGGCAAGATCAATGACAAGACAAAACAAAACCAAACCTGAGATCAACTAAAAAGATATACTTCATGACACAACAGTATCTTAACTTAGGCATCCTTTTTGGAAAAGAAACCATATGATCATCGTGTACAACTATTTAGTTTTGAAATAGATATATTTTGAATGTATGCATGCATATCCTAGTCAGTAAACTTCTTGTTTATGTGTAATTTGCTATTAGAAAGCATTAAATTATGACCAGAAGGGAGAAAAAAAAGATTTTTGGCTGCACAGAATTTTCAGAATCAACAACAAACTCGCTTTGTATACATTATATAGGCTGCCACTCTGAAAGTCCTTAGCTTTATCTTACTGTTGGAATGTGTTGTTTTGTTTTCTCACAGCATGGAGGGGACTCTATATGAAATTCACCAGCTGTTTTTCTTTGAGAAACATATGCTATAATCACATTATCAGTTTACTCATTTCTATACCAATTTTGTATTTCACATCCTTTACACTCTGATGTGAGTTATCAGTGTATGCTGGAAGAAACTATTCCTCCTTGACTTGTCAACCTTGTTATAACATTTCAAGAAAGAAAAAAAGAGGTAAACCTTGCTCTGACTTGGTACATCTGAAGACCAACCTCTCTGCTATATTTAAAAAAAAAAAAAAAAAAACCAAAACAAAAAAAACCCACTTAAGGCTTTGTTCTGCATCAATAAATTCAGTAGAAACATTCCCTTTGACCTCATCAGATACAGAAATAGGCCATAGAAGAAGGGTGAATATGAAGATCTGGTTATGCACATAACTGTCACTTCATCAGCTGAGGCTGTAATCCTGGCATAAAGACAAGGGAAAAGAATAAAACACGGGATATATATGTTGCAGTTGGCAGCCTCTTGCTACAGAAATTACATAGGGGAGCTCTATATTCCACCATAGGGCTTTTGTCCAGAACTTAAGCCATCCAAATGAGCCATCTTTGTCCTACACCATCCTTGTTCTCTGGACCCTAAGAATCAACTGTTTAGTTATAAACAGCCATTTGGAAAAGCAGAACTCCAGGCAGGTAGCTAATAAACAGATTATGAGCCAGGCACTGACTAGCGAAGTACTTTATTTACTTAAATTTAGGTTTTGCTTTGTCTCTCTCTGCAATCTGCAGTCAAAAGAATACAGTAAATCTAATCTCAAGAAGCTTTATAACAAAAGCCTCTCAAGGTTTTCTCAACCCCTTCCTGAAACAGCACTCACTCAATCAACCAAAGCATTCTCTTCACTCACCCTCTGAAGAAAAAACACTACTTCTTTTACTCCAAGTAAGAGGGAAAATGTATGAGCTTTACTATAAGGCTAACAATTAGCATATGAGTTAAAGATGGAAGCTGCTAGCTCAAAGCAATCTGAGGATTGCAATGGGCTTTACTGAATAAGACACCATCCTTTGAGTGATGGTGTGAGATAATTGGAGATTCTGACCCTGCAACTGCACTTAATGACTTTGCACTTCATTACAGCTGCTCCTAATTTAAATCTGAGCAGACTCACACATTCCCTTACTTTCTCCTTATTCTGAGACATCTGCCTCTAGTGAGATATTTTGCCATCTTTAAAATGGGAGTCTTCGTATTCCTACTTTTCGAGTAGGCCTATGTATTCCTATTCCTCTATGTCTGTTTTCAGATATCTAAATATTTCTCTGTTATGTAATAATTGTTTAGCGAAAAGGAATCTAAGAGGTCTAATTAACCCAGAGACCCAAAGCTGTCACATTTGAGAGAGATATCTTAATGTGGTAAATCTTATTCATATGATAGTTAATGGAGTCAAATTAATTTGTTTAGAAGAATGTGGTCTTATATAGAGATTCCTCTCTATTTCTGAAGTAATAGTGTACATACACAACAGATGTAGCCTTCTATACTTTTTCATGATTATTATGATAGTGTTGATTCATGTTTCCATGTGCTTGTCAAGCTGAGGTGTGGGGTCAGATTATTTGAAGGCTTCACTTAATTGATTTTCTGATAAGTAGCTAAACTCTCCGCTGGCTCAAACCAGCACAGCAGCACTGCATTTAATACAGGCATTTAGAGGGTCAGCAGAGTATATTGGTCAAATTCAACTTTCAGTTGCTATAAATTGGGAGAGACTTAATTGATTTCAGCTAATGTATTGTAGAGTTGCACTTGCACATTTGGGAACCAAATTTGGGTCAAGGACACTAAGGACTGCAGTCACCGAATGATTGTGACAAAGCAGTAGCATTTAAATTCAAGGGTTTAGGGACAGGTATTAAGCAAACTACGGCAATACTAAGCTGAGTAACTGACCTACCAAAAAAATAACTAGTTAGCTCATAGTTGGGTTACAGACAGATTGATGCCAGCTCTAATTTTCTAGTACTAGGGTATTTGACTGGTGTATAACATCTTGTGTCATGACTGCAGCACGGGTATATCCCAAGTTACACAACTCTGCAAAGAAAACCCCATTGATAAACCAGTCACCTACTGCTGGTAACATTTTTTTCAAACTAATTCCACATAGTTCCCTACCACAGCTCCATTTCTAGAAGACAGCTTAGCACTTTCCCATGGTGTCGTTTACAAAACAGCATGAAAACAACGACCTCCAGGTGCTGTGAATTTCAAGCTGTTCCTTGTGAGATAAGTACCATCGAGACTCCTTAATTTAGTTTTGGCAATCCCATATTTAACACCGCGTTGTTAAATGTGCTGGAAGAAAAAATCTGAAAGGGCTTTTCTCAATTTTCATGAGTGCTGCTATCGAACTTGCAGGGTGATTGCTTTTCAAATTTCCTTTGAAATACAATGGTTCTTTGGTTTTCTTGAACACAGACTGTCTCTTGGTTGTGTTATAGCCTTGGCTTAGAGCAGGGAGTTGTCTTTCATAGTTGCGCATCAAGTGTGTGCAAAAATCCTAAGATTGATACATTTTGAAGCTGGATTCAGATATTGAAAAGGTACTGTAGAATCACCATAATGAGGAAGGATATTCCTGTGCTTGGAAAGCATCCTTAAATGTCATTTTTTAGATACAGATTCTGTGCTTAATATGCAATGACCCATTCTAAAATCACATTCAGCTTTTGAAATCACAGTCCGCATTAATTTGTGTTTTCTTCTTGAGCTAAAAAGTTACAAATATCAGTGAGCCATGTAGATTTAAACAAAACTTATGACTTTCTGCTCATAATCATAAAGACTTTTTTACCAAAATCACAACATGAAGTCCACTGGGTTTTGTGGAGACTGATAGAGAGTATCAGTGAGCACATGAAAGTTTCTGAAACCATCTGGCTTTTGGTCAATAAAAAGTGAAACCTTCCGAGGGCAGGAATAGGGAGACAAGACAGAAGATGTAGGTGATCCCAACACTGGCCATGCCCTCGCCAAGGAGGAACCAGCCTGTGGCACCTGAGTAAGGCTGTGCCTAGTGACAGACAGGTCCCATCAACAGTCTAGCGATCATCTAATGAAGGCAGAGGGATGATCTGAGTCAGATCAGGAATCACCCCATGAAATCCCAACAATTTGAAAGGGCCAGCTGTGACACAGCTCAGGAAACAGGTGAAATGGGGCGCTGGGCCGTTGTCAGCATGGGTAAAGCCCCAGGGTAGGCTAACAGTGCCCTCAGAGCCCCCCCAGTAGCCAAAATAATTAATGTTTGGATACTTTAACTATTTGGGACTGTGATTTTTGTGACTGATCTAGTGTTATGAAAGCTAAATTCAGACTTTACTCCTCCATTCCAAGTCCAAATGGAATTTTGTGAACACAATTTATACTTTTTTTTTCACGTGTAAAGCCTAATCCCTAAAAGATCCCACTCACAGATACACGAAAGAAGCACTTTAATCCACGGGTGGACCAAGGAAGAATAGATCCAGGTTTAGTCCCTAAATTAAAAACACATCTCGCTCCTTGTAAATACACACCCATCTGTAGCAGTGCCATCTTTTACATCTTAAGCTTAGCTCGTGAAACGAAAATGCCTTGATCACAAAAAGTCTGCTCCTAGTAGATGGAAAACTTTCCTGCACCTCATGTCTCGGAGCCGATGAAACTTTTAAAACACAGTAAAAGCTTTCTTTAGAATAGCTGTCATTGAAAGCTTCCTCATTCCTTCTTTCTATTCTCTGCCCAGTTGAAGTACTATTTCCCAAAAGTGCAGCAATTAGGAGGTTTGGTAAAGTTTCCAAGTCACATTTCTGTGGGATGTAGAAGTCCTGTGTGATGGCTATCTGAAAGACACAGCATGTCACTTGAGCTATGAATGCTGCTTCCTCTCCTGCTTTTCTTTGACCGTTATTCATTTATTCATTAAAGAAATTACTAGTAACTGCTGTGCTTTCAGAATTTGCCACTCCACAGTCCCAGAGACAAAAATTCCCCTTCTCTTTTTGCATGAGGTAGGAAACCACCTGGCATCCCATTCTTGGTGCTTCAGGATTGTTCTGGAAAGTCCAGCTGCAGCTGGGAGGCTGGTTCCACGGCTGCAATCACTGCATCCCGAAACAGTGACTGTACATGGGACTTTATGCAAAGGACAGGGAAGCAGCTGCCCTCATTGTGCCCAAATCATCCTGTGTTTCCAACAGACAGCTGAAAATTCATTTAATTTCAGTACAAAAGTCCACATGCCACTCACCCTTGATCTGGCGAAAGACTGCCACTGATAGTCTGTGGATTCATGTGTATGACCTAAGGAGAAGAACAGATACTGGTTATTTGTTGGTTTTGTTTGTTGTTGTTGTTGTTTTTTTCCTGGGGAAACTACTTGTATCTTTAATTTTACTCAGCCTCTTTAAATAAATACAACTAGAAGAGTTCTGAGTGTCAGGCAGTACAAGTCGCTGTGGAGCCTCAGAAAAGGGACAGCAGAAGAATTATACATCCACCTCCAAGCTTCCCCGGCCCCATACTGTACACACAACTTCCTCAACCGTTTTAACACACAGGACTGTGACTCAGAGTGGTAAAGTCACCATGTAACACACAACCAGCCACCCTTCTCTTGCTACCTCAAGCAGGAGAAGAGGACAAAAGAGAGGGCAGAGAGAAAGATGAGTGAATGAGGTCTTAAGCTAAGTAAGTAAGAAGTAAGATCCAGTGCTCTTCCTAAATGAAATCTGATGCAATTGACATGATTAAAATTCCTCATTTGGCATCCCGGAGGTAAATAGCTCGGCTCATGCTTCAGAGCTAAATCTTTCAACATTAACATTCAAGTTTAGGAACTGGTTTGAGGTAAAAGGCAAGGCAGAAACCCAGCCTGGAAGAATGTCTCGATCCCCGTAGAGGTCTGGCGGGTTGTTTCTTGAGGTTAAACGACACAAGGCAGAACTGCAGCATGGGCTTGTGAAATGGAAAATGAAAGGGAGAAACCGGCTAGCTTCATAGAAAGTTTTTAATCTTAAAATAGAGTTGTTTTAAGTGAGCAGTATCCTTTAGAGAGCAGAGAATGTGTTCACCCGTTTCTGCTCCTAAGAATTCTCTGCCGTCTGCCGCTGGGAGATCTGTATGAACACGATCGCTAGGGGCTGTAATTTAAAACTCAGAACAATGCATTAATAAATCTGTTGAATAACACAATGAGCACAAGGCAGACTTGGGAGCTGCAGTAAATGCTGGAAAGCTGATGTGACCACAAAAAAACTTTGTCTCATGATCTCATGACCAGCCTGGATTGCTTTTACATGAGTCACCTGATAGAACGTGGGCTTGTGGGAGCTGGGCTTTCTGATTACCCTTATTAGGGGTTTATTGTTTCTCAGGTTTCACACTGCTGGACTCTCACTCCAGAAGATGACAAAGCATCTGATGGAAGCATCCCTCAAGGGTGGCTAGTGACTCATTCTGAGTGCTGTGATAAAATAGCAGAAATGTTTTGGTTACTAGATAAGCAGTATGCTAACGAGGTGAGTACACCTACAGGAGTCTCTCATGTGGTATTGAAAGAATTTAGTATATATAATTGTGATTAACATAGAATCATAGAACAGTTNCTCACAGCAGAGGTGCTCCATCCCTCTAATCATCTTGGTGGCCCTCCACTGGACCTGTTTTTATTTTAGAAATAAGAAGACACAATCTATTTCTCACTTACAGGTAACTCTCCTGTAGGTGAAGCGTATACTGGCAGAGGAGTGCCTAGAATCCAGAAAAGAAAAAATTTATTAAATTATGTTTCACATTTCTTATTCCTTCTGGGGCAGGAACAGTCTGAACCAAACCTTTAATCTAAGTGACTGATATGCCAATTTACATCACCTATGGCTTTCATCTTTCAGTCCTACCACAGTGTAAATTTGACCACGTATTTAAAACTTGGAAAATCCCCTGGTTATAATGTCTGCTTTTTCTCACTTCCCATTCTGAAACAGTTGTCTTTTTTGTGGTTCCTTTGAGAAGTGCAGCCCAGCATCTCCTCTTGAACTTTCATTTCTTTGTGTATTTAGATAATTAAAGACCACCGCTTCAAGATTTTTCTTGTTATTGCATTGAAACAACTCAAATCTTAATGAATTAAAAAAATTCAAGTATGTGTTAAAAAAAAAAAGATGCAAGCGTGCATGACTTTTAAGTATCTGCTAAAGTGTCATTCAGCTCATGCCTGAAGTAAAACCCACCTAAGGATTTTGCTGAACAGAGCCCTTTTGGGTTTGATCTAACACACACTGAAGCCAGTGAAAAATTCCCATTGACTTCAGTGGGTTCCCAGCCGATTCCTGGGAGGTACTGAGTGTGTGAAGTTCAGCACTTCTCCTGCCAAACTTCAGTTCTTGCTCTGACATGCGTCATAGAATCATAGAATGGTTAGAGTTGGAAGGGACCTTAGAGATCATCAAGTTCCAACCCCCCTGCCATGGGCAGGGACACCTCTCCCTAGAGCAGGTTGCTCAAAGCCCCATCCAACCTGGCCTTAAACACTTCCAGGGATGGGGCATCAACAACTTCCCTGGGCAACCTGTTCCAGTGCCTCATCGCCCTCACAGGAAAGAACTTCTTCCTAATATCTAATCTAAATCTCCCCTCTTCCAATTTAAAACCATTACCCCTCGTCCTGTCACTAGACTTCCTGACAAAGAGTCCCTCCCCAGCTCTCCTG